>JAOXNG010000002.1:33822691-33833959 GCA_028566535.1 Scolopax minor
AGCCAGTGGCTGCAGAGGCAGGTTGGGATTTCTCCAGTCCCAGCTGAACCAGCTGGCTGCACACTGGTATTGTGTATGAGGATGTCTTACAGCACAAGAGCAATATTGAATATCACCAGCCAGAACCGTAGAATAAACCAACTAAGATACAATCTGCTTTGAAATAGGGAGAGATGAGGGGAGGTTAAGAGGAACATGGTCCCTTGCCTCACCCAAAGCCCCTTTACCTGACAGCAGGATGGTCAAGGCTGGTACAAAACTGAACTAGGGGTGATGGTAAATGAAAGCCAGCCACATGGCCTAAATTTTGGGCTACGCCACGATCAGCCTTGTACGCTGCTGTGCTACTTTAAAGATCAGTTGTAAAAACATAAGTGTTAGTAGTGTCTAGCACTGGGGGAAACAGCAAACTGGTTCTAATTGCCAAGGGTGACAGATGGTTATATTTAAACATTGTCAGGCTGGGTGCTTCTCACCACTGTTACTTGTCTGCAGTCTCCAGCTTTAGGGCTACAATCATCTACTTTATATTTCTGCTTGTCAGGCATCAGCTTGAGTGTGTGTCCTAGCATCATGCACCAGAGAGGGACTCAGAGGCATAAATACTGAGATTTCCCAAGAACATTTGTCATAACGTCAAATAAGTGGAGAGAAGTTTGAGCCAGTTAATAATTATCAGCACATTTTTAAAGTAGGAAAACTCATCTTGTGTGTTATTAATTCATTGTTACAAAATGTGATTATGTTCTGCTGAATTTATGAGGGAAATCCTCAAAGCTCTGCTTTGGTGCCAGATGACTCAATTTTGTTATCCTTAGCAATAATTTGGGATATAATGAAGAATTTATACAAAGGAGTTTATGTCTTCATTGTAAATAAACACTGTTCATTTTGGGCTATTAAGCCGTGAAAGCTGAACCAAGAAATATGTGGTTTAAGATGCAGTTTAAAAGCTAGTGAAGATCAAAAGTGATAAATAGCATGACAATCTTTTTGGAAAGGATGTAAGTCTTCATGCTTCCACGACATAAGATAACCTCTAATTAATGGGGGATAGTAAGAATTTTTTCCTGTCAGCAAGTTATTTCATAATTGCCTTCTGTAAGGCTTTTCTTTGAAGCAGCTGGTCTGCTTCTGCAGGAACAGTACGATAAAATCGATCAATCCCTGACCCAGTCCTATATCTCTGCAAACTTCTTTTTTACAGGAACTTTTCACCCACCCAAAACCCAGGCTCAGCTTGCTTTATTTATAAGGTAAAAACTGCAAAATCCCAAGGCAGAAGAAATGGCTTGCTTTCTTTACCAAAGTCTTCACTTGTGACAGGAAAAACAAAACCCAAATCCTTCAACTCATGTGTTGGCATGTAGGAAGGAAGGTAAAAGCATTTTTTTCAATAACTTTGTCTTGAAAAGGAGGTGCTTGTCATGTTGATGTGGACCCACAAGACAGAGCAAGAAATAAGTAGCTTATGTCTTGTGATGGTGTCTGGGTAATAGAAATCCTACCCAACCATCATCTGAGCTATGTTTAGTAAGCCTTCCCCTCTGCCCTCACCCTCAACTCTGTTGCTTATCATTTTCCCCTAATATTTCCACTTGTCTTCATCAAACCTACTTTTGGATTAAAATCTCAGTTTTACTAAATAATAGGCAGGGCTTCAAAATAACCTAGAGATTGCAGTCACTGAGTTCAAAGGTAAATTGAAAAAAATTGCCCTCTGGAAGTGCCTTTGCCCTTCTATCTCTTATACAAAGAAGCTAAGGGAGTGGCATAGGCTTACGTTGGCTTAACCTAACTTTAAGCTAATTGAAAGTTTTTGCAATGAATCACATCTTATGTATTTAATCTCTCATTGGAAATGGGATTTTTTGATCTCCAGTTGACAAAGCAGTCTAAGATAATACCATACATCCACTTTTTAAAATGCAGGCATGGGAAAGAGAATGTTTCTACTGAGTGATAAAGCTGTGGATCTGAACACTTTGTTTTGGAAGATGGTCCCTCAGTGTCTGAGTCAAATAGAGGGAGACTTCACTGGACATCAATGAGCTGTTTTGGGCCCTCAAGGCAATCCAGCAGTGGGACACTTTACTGAGGTATATTTGCAATTCCCTCCCTCCCCTCCTTCTTCCATCAGTGTCAAAGCATGAATTGTATTGTTTTCTTTTTTTCTTGTTTGGACACGCACTGGGAAAGATGAATCTATTCATGCTTCAGATCCCTATGCCTTCTAGAGTTTGCACTGATCATCAGTTTCTAGCTGTGAATAAAACATTCAAACCTTATTCTATCCATTACAGCACTAATTAGAGTTTCTGTAAGTAAAATGCTCCTAAACTATAATTACCCATAATATTATACATTGGCGCTTACACAAGAAACTATCTTACAAAATTCTACTGGGAGGCTGAGCTCACCCTGCTCTCCCAGTAAATCCCATCTCTTGAGAAGAAAAAATGCAGTAGTTAGGGTTAACCCTGGAAAACCAGCTATGTATTCCCCCCGGCCCCAATATCTGACAAAAACTCAATTTCACATTCAGGATGCACTGTTCAGTTTACAGCGGTGCTCTCAATTCTTGGCTGATATAAACAGATGTTGATCTGCTGACTATTGATTTTCACCAGTTCAGGTTTGGGTCCACAATCCAGAGTTCTCCTCATTTTGTATTCAACGTGAGGTACCCTGCTAACTGCTACCAAAAAGGAAAACAACTCTAATGCATTTTGAATTTCTTTTTTAAAGAAAATACAAGGAATTTTGGAAGATAGCTCTCGTAAAAAGGATGCTATTGCCTGTGCCCTTATGAATGTTCACTGTTCCATTTGTATGCATGAAATATGCACAGTTCAGGGCTGTAGCATAGCTTGCCAGAAATAAACGTGCGTTGGAGAGGAGATGATGTCTCAGCTTTGTAGTGTGCACCCCTGTATTAATTTCCTGTGTCTGGTAGTCAACAAATGCTGACACTTAAAGGGAGAAAGTGATCCCTGGTGCAACTCCTGTGACCCCTGTGGAATTACCCCATGACAACTCTCATCTACTGAGTAGCAAGAGATAAATTAAACAGGACTGGAAATCTGGAACAAGTTCAGAATTTAGAATATATGGAGGATTGGGGCTAGAGCAGACATTTCCTTATCATCATCTGTAAATCCCCCAAACTCCCTTCCTGTACACGATCAGGTAGTTCCTTACGATACAAAATACGTGAGCAGCATAAAACCTCCTATTCCTGCTTACGTGAATGTGATTTTATGTGACACAAACTATTGCTCTTTGAATTGAATTTTGTTATTTGCCTCTAGAATCTAGTGGTTTGGCTGCACGACATTGACTTCCAGCTAAAGCAATTTACTCCCCGATTGCTTTAACAGACAACATTTCAAGCAATTAACAGAATTATTAATGTATTTTCATACCGTTAAAAAATACATCGTAAAGAGCTTAAAAAATTACAGTATAAGATTCTAAAATTCACTTTGCTTCTTCTTAGATATGAGCTGGGAAAATTATCAGAAATTTCTATGAAATGCTTTAAGCTCCCCCACCTATATACATAAGCCAGCTACCAGAATTGCAAATGCATTTAAATGGAAGACTACCTGCTTTCTTCCACGAAATAGTATTGTGGGATTTTTTTTTTTTCTGTTAAATAATCCACTTTTGCTCCACCATTTGGATGAAAAATAACTATATCTCTTCCATTAATATTCCTGTTGGGTTCCACATGCCTGCTGATGCTGCAGCAGCACAGGAGGATTCGTGTTTAGCTGTTGCCTTCCCTCCATTCTGCAGAGCACATCCCTTGTTTCCTTTGGGTTGGATTCAGAGCTAAAATTTCATATACTGAGGGGTTGCTTGGAATTAAAACACATTTTGCATATGCATGGACAGGGGTGGAAAAGGGCAGGGTTATGTAGAAGGAGATGCAATTACATGGGAACGAGGCACATTAAAGAACTGAAGCTGTAAGCCAGGATCAGTAATTAGTGTGCACTACACAAGTCTGGTGTAAGAGATGCTTCAATTTAAGAGCAAATTGAAAAGTTTGAGTGCCTTAAAATTACTAAAGCATTTCATGGTTGTGAGGAGGACTTTAGGAAACAATTACTGGTATTCTCACATTCCTGCATATGTAGAACCTGAAGGCATTACAATTTTCTGTCTACGTGTGCTCCTATTATGCTTTTTAATAAGACCAAGTTCTCCATTCCAAACGTCCATGTTTGCTCTTGTTTTAAAGTGTCTTTTTCTCTGCCTCTGGTAGAGAAAGAGTACTTGTTACTTCCTAATTTTCATGGATTGTATAAGAGAAATTAAAGAGAGCAGTAATGAACTCAGGCCTAGGATCTCAGAGACATTGCCGTGACCTCACTCGCATCCATTTAAAGCAAATATTTGGGTTCTGTGGAATTCTGAAAAATGTGTGTATTTTACTTCTAATTACACAGTAGCTGCAATGTTGAAACCAGTTTTATACAGGTGCAACAACTTTGGTTTTGATGGACTTCCTACAGGTTCATCACCAGAGGAATATAAATATACTGCAGTGTGAAAATATAACTACAAAAGGAGCTCACAGAGAGCAAGCCTTCTCCTCTATTGAAATCAAAGTCTAAAAGTGAATTAAAAATGTATTTTTATGTATGTACAGATACACACATATAAAAAAAAAAAGAAAGAAAGAGAGGATTCTTTGCTCTATAGTCAAACTTCCCTTTATAACCATGACAGTTATTAATTAC
Source organism: Scolopax minor (assembly GCA_028566535.1). NCBI lineage: Eukaryota > Metazoa > Chordata > Aves > Charadriiformes > Scolopacidae > Scolopax > Scolopax minor. Next base: position 33,827,443 of record JAOXNG010000002.1, read on the forward strand.
TGTTAATCCTGCAATTAAAACAACCATCACTCTTCCTCTCACCTTAGGACTGAACTAAGGACAGTATGGAGCTGTAAGCCTGGGCTTCTTTTGTTAGATCTAAAGCTCAATACCTGGAGCAGTGAAGAATCACATCACTTTACAGGCTGAAGAAGGGGCATGGCAAGAGCTGGAATCTATGAAGGGTTATGTCTTGGGAAGCTTTACCCATAGGCAGTAGGACAACATCATGGTGAGCACAAAAGCAGTTTTCATAAGGGCATCAAACAAGATCTCTAAATACTCTGGAAACTACTAGTCACTTGAGTGCATAAAGTCAGTGAAGTGCATTCATTCACATCACTTCATTTCATGCAAATCCCTCCTCTCCAGAGATTTACACAAACATATGAAAGCTTAAAGTCCAAATATGAAAAAATGAGAACAAACTCAACGTTGAATGGGACTAAGAGAAAGGGAAATAGCTGATTTAATTAGGTTTTCCAGAATGATTCAGACCAACATAAATCTCAATGAAAAGACAAAAATAATTACAGGTAATTAGTGCCAAACTATCTAAAGCTGAGGAATTTAGTTAGCCTTGAGCGCAGTACATAACACACCCAGTTCTCTCTTCTGTAGTTAATACAGTGCATCCACTAATTTAGATCATAGAGTTTCTTTTACACTTGTAATTATTTTTAATGGTGACATTTCTTTTGCCATTAGGGAAACGGTGCCGATAGCATAACTCTGCAAATCTATCTAAAACATAGAAATATTTCTACTTTATTATTCCTGGAGCTAAAATAGCACCAGTCAAAAATAAATGGTATCAATCATTCTGCCACTGGATAGAACAGAAGAAAATTAGTAAGATGCAAACAGGGCTAGATTCTGTATTTTTTCCAGCTCTGTCTGTGACCCAGTAGCATTCCCCAGCCATGGGTTTATTTATGATGGTGTCAAAAGCCTTGCTCTTAAGGGCCCATTTCTTATATCAGTGTTACAGCCCAAGTGAAGTTCTGATTTCAAAGGTTTAACTTTTTATGAAGATCTGTTTCATACCCTTACTTTCCAGAGTAGTTTAAAAGACATATCTTTTTTTTTTTTCAGTGATTGCATCGAACATACTAATACAAGTGTTGGAAAGATAAATAAATTATTTTGCTATTTTTCTATTGACAGGAACTGCAGAACCACCATCTGGATTGATTGGATTGAGAGTATGCATTTTGGTAGTTCAGAAAGAAAAGCACCATTTCTTGGGTCAAAACTTCCATTTATTTGGATTACAGGAGGTGAAAGCTAATGCTCAGAAGCAGACTTCCCCCTCACCATTTAGGGGATATGATAAGACCTATTTTACAGGAAAAAAATGATGGGCTTCTGAATTAGGTCTAACATTTCCATAACAGATAACCTACATTTATATTATATTTAATTTAGTTATCTTTATAGTGAAGTTATGTGTCTTTAGTGAAGGCAAAGCCAATCTAGAGTAATGATACCAGGGAAATATATTCTGATTTACTATGAAAAATAGCCAAATACCAGCCCCTGCAGGTATTCAACAACAAGGGAGCAAAATGAGCCCCAGTAGTGATAAAAGGTAGATCCCATTTCATTGTGAATTAACCCCAAAGTCTTAAGTTTTAGAGGAATATTGGTTGTGGAACTATTTGCTTCTGTTCCTCAAAATGGATGGACAAGCTTCAGCTCCCCATAGTGGTGTGGTTAGGCATCATAAGAATATCCTCTTGTCCAAATGACAAGTGGCACAGATAATGAATTGCTTAAAATCAAGAAATAATGAATATACCTTTCCCACTTAAAAATGTGAATGGTGCTCTGGTTTAGTTTGTACGTCTGGAAGGTCTCGTGGCAGTCAGGCATGTCCCAGCCTGCTTGGCATTCACAGGTGTGCTCCACTGCTCTCCTTTATTGCATGGCCCCTGCCCCAGCCCCTGGCCTGAAATGGAACCAGAGCTTCCCTCAAGTCTGAGAGAACCCTTAACGTGACTTTCCATTGAGCGACAGCTGGTCTGGAAGAGCCTCTTCCCTCCACAACTGCCTCTTGCCATGGGATGTGGCAGAGGGTTTTGCACCCCAGTGGTGTCTGGGGATAGAACAAAGGTCAACAGGCACGAGCTGGAACACAGAAAATTCCATAGCAACATGAAGAAAAACTTTCTTACTTTGAGGGTGGCAGAGCCCTGGACCAGGCTGCCCAGGGAGGTTGTGGGATCTCCTTCTCTGGAGACATTCAAAACGCACCTGGGCATGTTCCTGTGCAATCTGCTTTAGGTGGACCTGCTCCAGCAGGAGATTTGGACTAGGTGATGTCCAAAGGTCCCCTCCAACCCCTACAATTCCGTGATTCTGCTGCTGGTGACCTGGGGAACAGGGCAGCTGCTCCTACACAGTCCTTCTGACCAGCACCATGAATAACCTCCTCCTCTGAGGTGCAGAGGTGTCGTAAAACATGCAAATAAATCAATCATTCCTGTGTTATATATCTCACTAAAATATGATCCAAAAATAATTTTTGGGTGTAGTTTTCAAACTTCAGCATTGCATCAACTAAATACCCCGCAGCACAATTGGACCGACTTGAATTACAAAGCAAAATAAATACTCACTGGGATGTGTCTTTTGTTGCTGTTATTTCACTTTTCTTTTTGCCTTCAAAAAAGTTGTATTCTAGCTCATAAGACTTGATAAGTGAAAAGTAGAAATGTCATTTGAAAGAGTGAAATAATTTGATTTTGTGCTGTAGATTTCTAACATCTGTCTATCCCCTCAAATATTTGAGCTACTTTCCCCCTCAAATATTTAAGGAAGGATAGGGCATGCCTAAGAGATGTATGTGAGAGCTTTTTTTAAAAATAATTTAACCTCTGACTTTTACAAGCAGAAACTCGATTTCTAGATATGAGTTCTTTGCCTGCTTTTCAGTAAATCTTATTTTATAGTCATTTGGAAAACTGTACCCAAGTCTTTATTGTGCATGACACTTGGAGTTCTTTTTTATTGACTTAGGCTGCTTCTTGCCAAAGTCAAAGTGTTGGAAGCAAGGTCGCTGGCATGTGGAGAAATGTATAAAGAATAAAATTACTTTGGGGGAAAAAAAAAGAAATTAAACAAAATAAACTTTTCCCTTTTTATGGTCATGTTTACTTCACAGACAGTAATAACAGAACCAAACTAAGCTCCCTGTTGTGGGAAAGGGTAGGTATTTTTGTGTATCCAACACTTTTATTTGCTTTATTCACTCACTCCTGGATGCAGACAATGGGAACAGCTTTATCTCAGCACCCCTTATTTCTTCGACCTCTTCTCTACCTTTAATTCCTCACAGTTGCTTCCTTTCCCTTCATGAACTTCCACCTTTTTGTTTCCCTTTGTCTCTTTTTCCAAATTAGTGTTGGCTATCTGAACGTATGAATTATTGAGGACTTCAATTATTACAGGATCATTTTTCTTCACCCGAACTTTAAAGGGCTATTTTAATTCATCTATATGAAAATATAATGTTTGTACGCCTGACTTCTATCGAAGTAGGAAAACCAAATTTTTAGCTGATTTTCTTTTACCAGCTGTCATTCTTTCCTCGCAGAGATGAACAAGGAGATATTCAAGAAACAGGTTAGTCATCTCCTCCTCTGAGTTTTACACTGCATTTGCCCCAAGAAAAATTTTAGCAATTACTATTTCTACTAAAAGCAATTGTGTTTTTTTTCCACTATGATTTTTGACCCCTGTTTTAGAGGAACGCGAGGGTACAAGCTTAACCCTCTGTTCTCAAACTCAACCATCGACTCCCAGATAAAAATTTCCTTACATTTAAAGCTTCCCTGCACTTTCTACTGCTCTCCTTCGGGAGACCTGGGCTTTGCAAGGGAGGAAGGCGGGAGGCCAGCTGAGATGAGGGAGATCTGATGACTTCCCAGCAATGCCAACAACCTCAGCCTCTGTTTGCTGAATTTTTCCTAGGGCGGCCTGAGGTTTGTAAATGCACCAAACCACAAACCCACAGATCAGTTTGCAAAGGCCAGAGCTCAAGATTTAATATTTACAGTCACAGAAACAAATATTTTACACATCTCTACTATGCCTTTACTTGGCATAGAAAAAAAAAAAAACAACCACCAGCTTTCAAGGCAAAATTGAATCAAATATATCAAGTCTCACCTGTGCTCACACTGAAATCAAATCAGACTATGAGTTTCACATTGTTTTAAAGCAAAATCAGAAGAATCTTTAATTCATTCATTTAGAAGCATGTATTCACCCAGCTCGGTGGTTGTCTACTCCTGTGGAAATAACCCAGCCAGCTGGGTGAAAGCTCACCTGGGGAGCTCAGTCCAGCTCACACTGTCATGGTACGTCCTGCTTTAGAATCACACAGATAAAAAGGTTGGGTTAGTTCTCAGAGGTCACTAAGAGAATTCATCCATATAAGCCTATATTCATGGTTTTCATCACCTTAGAAAATACTTAGTCTAGGCAACATGAAAAGAAACAACATAAACAGGAATGCACAGGTCTTTTGCTTTCAAATTACTAGCATCTGTGTCTTGGGAGTGTTTCCTATCTATAGAAACACCTGAAACACCTATAGAAACACATTCCTAGAAATAAGTGTACCTGGATCAATTATTCCAGGTGAAGCTGCACGTCTCTATGTTAAGATATTTTTGGTATCTGGGTTGGTAGGAAAAGAGTTCCCCCAAATACCTCTGCATGAAACTATTCAGTCTAGCCACATCCTTCCAGAATGAATTTTAAGAGGATAAAATAAAGATCATTTTTGACACTGACCACCTCTCTCCTGGGAAAGCCTCATCCACTGTTCAGAATAGTATTTTCTTTGGGCCGACAGCTCAGGAGCAGTCTCTGTTCACCATCCTCTTATATACATCCTTCTTGGGGGAGCAGGAAAAGCAGAAATAGTTGCTGTGAAGCTTGAAAGCATCTTGATGGCACTCAAATTTAAAGCAACGTTATGCCTTTCCCAGACTGCACAAGGAAAGCTGCTAGTCAGCGTGTCAAATAGTCCTGCATAGGAAGGGAGGACCTACTCAGTTGAGCAAAGAGCAAGTACAGAAACCCAAACTGACCTGATGCACTGAGACCAGGTGACCAGTCCCTCAGGTTGGGGATGAAGATGGCGGTAGGCTACCATCTGAGATATAAACACTGGGGAAAAAGTCTGCCCAAATGCATACAAAGATAATTTTTCTTGTCCTTTTGTAGCAGTTGAAGGTAGGAATGGATGACATATGTTTTATCAGGAAATATTAGCATATGTCATTTCAGCTTTCTAAGCGGCATAGGAGAAGAAAGCTAATAAGGCAGTGAGACGGGACAAAAACCCAGTGAGAAAAGAAGAAATCCATTGGGATGAAATCTAATGGGAATTCTGCCTACCAGCAGTCTTTTCTTGTGGGGGGATTTTGTGCTTCAGCAACGTGGCACTGTCTGCACTGGCTTCTGCAGTGCCACATTATGTGATGATTGTGAATGTTCAACCAGGAGTAAATCTTGACTAGTGAGGTCTAAAAAGTAATACAAAAGTTTATTCAACAATAAATAACACTGCAAGGTCTAAACCTAATGGTTTTATAGACAACAGGAATCAGAACTCCTGTGTCAGCCTGTTTGGATTGGTGAAACTAAAAATAACACTTCACAAAGAGCTACTCTATTTTTCCTTTTTTTTTTTTTTTACAAATGAAAACATTCAGTTTAAAATTAACCTGTTTTGACTGAGCAATATAAAGGCAAAACATGAAAACAAAATAGTCCATATTTGGCACTTGTGTTTCTAGCCAAAACTCCTGTAAATATTGCCCGAGCTTATGTGCTCATTCTTGCTGGATTTGGGAGGCAAGCTCAAAGAGGTTTGTCTTCTCAATCTCTGAATGAGCTCCCGCAGCAGTGGTGGCTGGTGGAAAAACAAATTGGGCCAGCCACCAAACAGGCACCCAGCCAATAGTACCTGGAAAATGAAAATAGTATTTTAAAGGGGAAATAAACACAGTCCATGTGCACAGGACTAATTCATGCTGCAAGGGCCCTCACTGGAGGTGAGATGGTAAAATGTGTGTAGAAGAAAGTGGAGAAAAATAGTGTTTGCTGTTAAGTACATAGTTTGCAATAAACTGAAGAATATTGTCCACCATCACCACCAGTCTTACTCAGTCAGAAGCTTTTGGAGTAAGGAAATTCCTTTGGTGAGTCATGAAGAATATCTGATGCTATTTTTGACTGCTGGTACTGTGCTGGCCTCCTGGGAATGGGGTTCAGGAGGAGAGACCTAGGTGATAGAGCTGCAATGAACAAGAAGGTGCTCGTGCTAAACTGATTATGGAGTTACAGGGATATTAGGTCATTTGCTCTTCAGAACATGAACAATAAGCCCTTGGTTTCTAAGCATTTACTGTCTAACTCTGCAAAAGCTTAAGACAAAGGGGCAGAGGAAACGAGATCTGCTGCCTTTTACACAGTCATCATGGACCCGAGTGAAAGCCTC
>JAOXNG010000002.1:33858471-33870382 GCA_028566535.1 Scolopax minor
TTTTCCTTTATATTGGTAATTCCCATTCATCTCAACAGTTTTCTTGTTAATGGATGATGTAAAACAATGAGTAATTTTAACTTTTAAAAAAACTTTTTGCATTTATAGTTTTCTTATACTATAGGACAGTATAGTCCAAAATGTTCAATCTAAAGATATACAATATTGCCAAACAAAATTTTACCACAAAACACACATATTTAGATTAAAATGTCTCAGAATGATCTCTTCACAAATATTAGAACATTCATTTTAACAACATCAAAAAATCATTCTCATGTCATCTGCCTGTGACCATAATATTATGAATTTCAGTCTGCTCTCCCCAAACTTAGGGTAAAAGGAATCCAGCCCAGCCTCCCTCCGTCTCCTCTTTGCCCTTTGCTAGAATTTAAATAAGATTTCCATATCTGCTTTTACCACTTAACATTCTGTTTCACAAATAAGCTGTTTTGTGTAAATGCAGATAGCACACGTTCACAGGCATTCCTGTTCTACATTCGGTTTCTACTACTTTGCATAATTTTCTCTTTAGGGATTCTTACAAAAAGTGACAGGGGGATGGAAGTCTTTTTTTTTTACCCCTCAGCCATGAATTCCATCTGTTGTCATGGCACTGAACCCAGTGTTGAATAGCAGCCAGCATTGCTTTTGATGTTCTGTAGGATTAGTAGAGATGTCTGATGTTATTGTGCAAGATTATTCATACGAATAGCTTTACCTGAGCTTTATGCAAATATTCAGTTGTTAAATTAATAAATAAGTATGGTATGCCATCAAAGTTTACATTCTGAGGGCCCTCCCTGGGACCTTTAGTATTTCCATAACAGGTTGCAGAAAGTTTTTGCAATTATTGTCATTTTACAAACAGAAACCAAAAGCATGCAGCATTTTGTAAGAGCTGAGACATAATGTGGCCAATGAAATATAACTGATGATCTGTAACTGATGATCTGATGAGGATAACTTTATTTATGTTATCTTCTAGTCAAAATATTTCAAGATTTGGCTCTGCCTTTGACTCTGTTTTTACTGAGTCATCAAGTACACAAAGTTCACATTGATCCTAACTCTGGGAGGAGTCACATATTCAATAATTAGAGCTATTCATTAATGCTCAGGACACTCAGATTGTCGTGTTTCAGATCCTAAAATCTCTTGACACACAGTAATGAAACTTTCACAAACTCCTATGGAATAGGAATTTGTTTTGGTTTTATTTTGTTATGAAGTATCAGTGCTGCTTAGGAGTTTTTCCTGCCGTTTCTTTTTCATCAATACCTTATCTTGAAATGGATACTTTGGAAACATTTCAAAGTTTCAAGATGGGGTTTCTGGTCAAAACAGAGAACACCTTGCATTGGCATGAGCTCAGGAAAAGGAGGTGTAAACAGTTTTCTGCATCAGATAATTATAAAGGGCCTGTGAGCAGAGCTCAGCTCCTTCTTTTCCTGTCTCTAAGAATGCAAGTTTGCTTCTGCTTCTCAGGGAATAGCCCAGTTATACTGGATCAGGGTAGTAGCTTTTCACCTTGAGGGGAAGAAGAGGTAGCAATTGAGTCCAGGAGGACTGAAAGAGCAGTGAGCTCAATTACTGTGCAGTTTCCTGTGGAGAAGCAGTCTAGCACTTCATCCTTGGAAAAGAAACCTCCAATTTTGCCTCTGCAGCTAAGAGGTCATGTTTCAGCTTTGGCACAGGAGAGTGGCCTAGGGGATGGGTCTTTCTAACAGAAGTTCAGTCTGGTCTAAGATGAAAAGATGTGGATTTGGCTTCCCACAATGAAGGCAAGTGTCTTCTACTGCTTCAATAAATTTTTTTAAAAGAGACTGCTATCCTGCACTTGCTGCATCCTGAAAAGATGATATCCTGACTAGATATTTATTTCCTTGTCCAGCTTCTGAAATATTACTGATTTGCAGATCCTTAGATTTGTGCTGTATTTCTAGATAAAAAAATAGCCCATTTTTTTTTCCATTGGTTAATTATTTTCATATCAAGTGCTTGGAAAGCCTACAAGGCTCTTGAGAGTGACACTGGACTCTTGCAATTTAGTCCAGCATTTCGATTTGTGAGCCCTCTTTAAATAAAGCTGTGCAGTCAGCTCCACTGGTGTTTGTGTGGAGTAAGTGCTCTGATTTCAGCAGTAGTATCCTGAAGTTACTCCAGTACAAATTGACATGTTATTCAAGTAATTAATCAGCTTCTTATTAGAAATGCAAATATAGAATATAGATATATTACCTTGAAGTTCACAGCAGTTTTCTGACATTTCCCATGGGAAAGGATGAGGATGGTTGGATTTCTTGGGATACAGGGTGGAACACAGAATGGCAGTATGCTGTGCTGGGCAGGTGAAGTTTCAGCTGTGGATATCTTGCCCTGAGTGGTAAGCCAGTAAGGCTAAAATTTGTCAAATGTAGTGAAATCGAGAAGCTTCAAAGCCGCAGTAACACAAATACACAAAAAGTACCTGTTACAGAATTGATAGAGGTAATTTATGATTAAATTTGAAGGGAAAAAAATCAGCATCATTTAGTCTTTTGATAGTGAACTCACAGAAAGATGGACAGCTTTGTGGTAAAAGAAAGTTACCAGGGCCACAGCTCTTTTTCTCCTTTCTTTAAAGGCCAAAATCTTCAACTCAGCCTATTAAATGCATGTTTCTTTTGTTGCTGATATGTCAATGTCTATACATAAGCAGTACCTCATGTGGATGATTGGGACAGGGCTGGAGAATAAGTTGGTATGGAAACAGCAGAGCTTAGCCACTGGTGAGAAAGAGACCAGACAGTAGCTTTATATAAGTCCTTAAATCTCATTGCTGTGTGATGACTTGCTGCCCAGGAGGTACAGGCTGCAGCAGATGTTTAGCACAGAAGAAGCATAATCTTGGAAACTTTGCTGAGCATCGGCTGCAACCCTGCTCACCTCTTGCTTTGACCTGGCCATCTCTGGCAAAGCAGTGCAATACACTCAGATATTTGCTGTACAAGCTCTGTGTCCCCAGGACTTGGCCATATGTCATGGAATAATGGAATTGCCAGAGTTGGAAGGGATCTCTAGAGATCATCCCGTCCACCTCCCCTGCTGAAGCAGGATTGCCTAGAGCACATCACTCAGGACTGCATCCAGGTGAGTCTTGAAGATCTCCAGAGAAGGGGACTCCACGACCTCCCTGGGCAGCCTGTTCCAGGGCTCCATCACCCTCACTGTAAATAAGTTTTTCCTCATATTTGAATGGAACTTCCCATGTTCCAGCTTGAGCCTGTTGCCCCTTGTCCTACTGCTGGAAATCACTGAAAAGAGTCTGGCTCCAACAACCTTTAGATACTCACCCTTTAGATACTTATAAACATAAATAAGGTCTCCCCTCAGCCTTCACTTCTCCAGGCTAAAGATTCCCAGCTCCTTGAGCCTTTCCTCATAAGGGAGGTGCTCCAATCCTTTAATAATCTTTGTTGCCCTACGCTGGACTCTCTCCAGGAGTTCCCTGTCCCTCTTGAACTGGGGAGCCCCGAAGTGGACACCAGTGCAGAGTAGAGAGGGAGAATGACCTCCCTCAACCTACTGGCCACACTCTTTCCTATGCAGCCCAGGATTCCATTGGCCCTCTTGGCAACAAGGGCACATTGAAAAACAAATTAGCAAATTAGATGAGAAAACAATATCTCAGACTGGGATTTGCGTGCCAACGTATAGATACTAGTTCCCTGACATTTTCACAGTGTTCAAGCTGTGTACTCCACAGGTACTCAAGCTCCATGAAGCCTGAAACCATGCAAGTTTGCACTGCTCTTTCCAACTCTCATCAGACAAGCCCCAAACTAAGTCACTCTGGATTTTTTTGCAGTATAACACAGATACTATTGCATCTGTCATGAATACAAAATAGCAAAATACATCATTTACTCCTATTAGATATTTATAACTTGCACAAGGCTGATATTGAGTGGTAATGATTTGAGAAGTAAACTGATAGGAATGCTAACATACGTGAAAAACCCAAAATCCTTAAAACTAACACATATATGAATGGATAAAAATAGAAAATAGACAAAAATAGTCTGACATTCTCCTGAAATGTGGCTAACACAGAACTACTGGCTCTCGGGTGTCTCTTCTGGGACCTCTCTCTCTCACCGGAGGCACGATGAATAGAACAGCCATAAGCAACTAATAAGTTTGTGTCTGTCAATTCAGTTATTTTTTCCCAGTAGTGTCTTCTGGGAAATATTTACAGAAAGAGAAAATATATTTATTATTTACAGATTTTGAATATATTATTTGATAAAAACACAAACTAAGTCATAGTCTTATTAAAGTGATTTTCCTCTGTTTGCACAAATATTGTGGGTTGGTATCTGAGCAGGCAACACCAGTGTGATTCCCATTACATATATTTTCCAAACATTCAGCAGTACTAGGTTCTAAACAGTTGCTCATACTTTCTAGGAAAACTAGGTCCTAAATATTTGGTCATACTTTTCTAGGAAAGCTTGAGACAAAATGGGAGGTTGTCAGTAGCTACAGTGGTTTCAGTGTTTTAATCTGACAGAAATGCAATTGGAATCTCTTCCTCTGAAGCTTACAAGAATGAAAAGCACAGCTGAAGTTACCTTTGTGGTTGATCTACAATATTATTTCTGAAGTGACATTATGGAAAGATAAACTTTTAGCAACTGTCTATAGGACTGAATTCTATTAATCTCCTAGTGATGCCAGAATAAAATTTAAATAGTTTGAACTGACTCCTGAATGACTATGATTTCGTCACCAGTTTTGACCACTGTCCATGTGCCATCCATTTGGAGTGTAAATAAAATTCATATCCTAAAAAGCCTACTTGTATTCTATTCTTTTACAGCAGACTTTAAATTTGTGTGATCATTAATTTTTAAGTGTTCATTAAAGAAATACATCCTCGTCCAAAGTTAATAAACGGATTAATAGCTGGGATAATGAGAATTCTGGCAAGACAAGAAAATATCGGGGAGGGAGAAATGAGAAGGGGGAACTTGACAAGTTAATGATCCATTAAAGTAAATCCTGGGTCGGTTTAGATCCTGCATGGTTCATTACTGCATAATAAATTTAATTGATATCCATAAAATCCTAGGAGAAAGCAAGAGAGCTTTTGGTTAAATATACTGGGTAGACATTTAAGATGTTTCTTAAAGATTTTCAGTTGTATCTTACTGGAATAAAACTTATTAGTTGTTAAAAGTGTTTAAGTAGACGATTGAAAGCAAGACACCAGCTTTTAGGCTAGTGGGGACTGGATGTGTCACATAAGCAGCGACTCATGTTCAAGATCCCAAGAAAAGAGAACTTAGAAACAGGAATTAAAAGTACTGTTGACATCATTGATTGTGTTTAAAGCAATAGCATAACAAGAATTGATACACAAAATGTAATTACTTGTTGGGAAAATGATGGTGATGGGATGGAGAGAAAAGGCAGGTCGTTCTCTAGGTGAGGTCTTTGCTAGGGTGTTGCTGAGCACTTTACAAACCTGCAGCACAGGTTGCTGCTGATGCTGTTCATGGCTAAACATGCAGTTCAGGCTGGGACTTAGATTTGGTCATGAAGACTTTCCCACAGGGATCTCACCTGGAGTGCATTTATGTCTCCAGATAGAATTTGCACAGCACAGAGATTGTTGAGTAGCCACCACTGATGTCTTTCTAGAGGTGACAGCAGCTGAACTCTGCACTGCATGAACCGGTCATACTACATCAACCCAATGCTCACTGATAAAGTGCACTCCACAGAAGTACAACAGTTGCTTTGAGATACAATTGCAATACAATTGCATTGAGATCTCTTGACGTTACATCCGTTTTCAAATTCTCCTCTTTTGTCCAAAGCTGCAAGTTTTGGAGATGTTTTCCAAGTCCAGGACTCAAGACAGGTCCCAAACTGTCATTAGTAAACACTCGCTATAGGTCTGTTGCTGAAACAATAACGTTTAATCAAAAATATACTCCCAAACACTGCTAGTTAAACAACACAAAAGCCAGATTTTTTTTTTATAGACACAGATTGTTCTCATGGACATTTAGTTAGTGTTATTAAAGCCATACTTGGTTAAATTCCTTTTCTTTCCACAACCACATTAAATTATTTACGTATTTACAAATCAAGATGCTTTTTCTTTGTTGCAGACGCAAGCCTTATCCAACAACAGACTACGTAATTAGAAAAGACCTAACCAACATGACTTTGAATATGTGAAGCATATATTTGTTTAACACAATGGTTCTGCTACACAGACATCCAGCAGGACTGAAAGACAGATAAGGGTACCATAACGAGGACCTATTTTAATCCACTTCTCTTTTAAGAGATGCTGCTTGGCATGAGTTGTGGCACTATCTAAAAAGACTCAGTTTGGAAGAGGAACCTGATAAATTATAACAAAGCGAGCTCTGAATAACAAGAACAAATGGGATAAGATTTTAAGGACTTTGTCCCCAGGGAGTCTGAGGCTGCTACAGCAATTGACTCTGGGCAGGCAGACTGGTACAAAAACAGCCTGTGGAAGGGTAGGATTGCAAATCACTTCAGCAAGGAATAGTAAGACAACAGAGAAAATACCCTTGGTCAAAGAGAAGGGAGGAAAATCAGAGGTCAGATCTTACACCCACATAATTGCTTAGGAAATGATCAAGAAACTTGCGAAGCTGGGGACTAAAACTGGCCCACAGCTCCATTCATCTACCCCATGTCCTCAGGATTATTTTTTCCTCTTGGTACACGTGTTGTGTTGCTGTGAGGTCCGCCAAGAGTGTCTGAAAGGCTCATTCAGTCCTTAGCAAGGAAACCTTGGCTCTGAGCCACATGGCTGGTTTTACAGGAAAGAAAAAGCATGAGCTCTCCTGGAAGGTTGCAGCAGACCTGTAGACAGCTCAAACTGAAATTTCAGATCCGAGCCCCAAAAGGCATGTCCTGAACGCAGATTGAGAATACCCCATTCCCAACTAATTTAATTTGGAAGGAAGATTAATTAAATTCTAATTTTTACAAATTGTGAGGAGAAAAAAAATATACATAGGGTCAATTATGAATCGCATCTTCTAGTTGACTGAGGATCAGTGTGAAAAGTCTGTATCTTCTCCCCAAAGTTTAACTCAGCCCCACACAATGCATTATGCTGGAGGTGGGAGAGATCTAAGTAAAAAACGAGTGGAAGTCTAGTTCTGCCTCTACCCTGCACCCAGGGTAGTGGAAGAGCGGTTGCAGAGTTCTGCAATTATAGGATCCAAAGCAAGTTGAAATGAGATGGGACTTTGTACAGTAGGATGTTCTCGGGGTTTTGCTCAGATCCAGACCTGACAGCACAGACTCAGGTCATTGAATTAAAATACAATCCCAAGGAAAATAAAGTATATAATCTTTCAGTCTTTAAATAGAACTGCTCAGATTGCTGGAATACACTCTGATCGAAAAATCATTCATATTTCAAGTTGAAAATTATATGACATACCAATGTTTAATAATTAACATATATAATCACAGTACTTAAAAGTACTAGATATGAGAATGTGTTATGTTTTGATGAAGGAACAAAAACATTACTTGTGACATCTAACACTCAGCAATTCAATGTGTTCTCTCATGGAGTTTCTCCACATAAAGAAGTGGCGAAAGCTATTTTTAGCATAAGTATACAAATAAATTATTATTTTTATACATACTGAGAGATTTTGTAATACGTACCTCAAAGTTTTGTGTGTATATATATATATATATATATGACAAGGTTGCTTTCCTGCTCATATCCTGATTGATCCAAGCACATGATCACACAACACAGCATGTGTTATATATTCACCAAGAGCTATTTATATTTCGAGACACCTCAGTCGGTAGTACTTTCTTTGTTAGTTGTCCTCCAGTTTCTTGTGAAGCACTATATACTTTGCAACTTCTCTAACATCCTTACCCATACATACACACATTTTATGTTTTATAAATGCATGTAAATTTGCAAGGGAGTATCTATTCCATGAGGATAGATTATTGTGACACCCTTATGATCAGTCTGTAATGAAGATTTTGCATTAAACTGAGCAACAAAATTTCAGAATAAATCCCAAAGTAATGGAGAGCGTTTATATTGGTCTCAATACTACCAGAATTTTACTGAAAGTCTAAATTTTTTAACTGGATTGGGTCAGACCAGCTTTGACCCTTTTCAATAATTTCTATTCAGTACAGGCTGTGCTAAAATAAACCCAAAAGGTACAATGATTGCTTTAATGTATTATTTCCAAAGCTGGAATTTGGGGAAAAGAAAATGAGCCAATGAGCAAACAACTTTTTCCTGTTTTTTTTGTTCTACTACATAATGTGCATTAACTTAACTGGCCTTAGTTAAATATAGCCTACCGCAGTTCCAACAGACTGAATCAGCCCGTTGATTTTTAACAATCAGCTTTTTGCATGGTTTCTTCCCTTAGAATGGTGGGATCAGCATTCAAAAATCAAGGTGGAGGAAAGACTAATTGCCATAAGAATTCTAGCAAACTCCATTATGGTCATAACTCTGTATTCAAACACTCCTTATTGAAAAAATTACCAATGAAAAAGATACATTTAAAAAGAAATGTAAATAGCTAAAGAAAATTATAGGTTTAATACCACTTTCATTACCTTCCACTAATTTCTTCTGAATATGACTAGTATATAGTTACTCTAACCTTTTATACTCTTTTGCTCTTAAAGTAATCCAAGCTTCTCCCCAAGCCAAAATATCTCTACAAATGATGATGAACAGGCGAGGAGGTGTGTGGTGATGGAGTCCTCCATCACTTCCCTTCTCCTTCTCCTTTGATCTTCAGGGGTAAGAACTCTGGGCTGGCTCTGCTCAGCCACTCTGCTCTTCATGACCATGACCAGCATGGGGAGACCCTGATCATGGTGTCTCTAACACATAGGAAGACCCTACTCTTGGTTTCCAGTCCATGTCGATGTCACTTATGGAACTGCCTGACTGGGTGCTATCAGGGGATGCCTTTCTTGGTCTTTCCACACCTGCTATGAAAAACACAGGTACTTAATTCAGAACCAGCTGGAATGTTTTGTGTACAATTTAATTTATCCTTTGTTGCTGCCCAAATGGGATAAAGGTTTCCAATTGCTTCATTTCCCATGGGTGCTCTCATGATAAATGTTAAAAATAGCAAAACATTCAGATGCTACAAGAGTAACAATAAAAGAGCTTACATCAACATTTATATCTGTGTAACTAGAATTCACATGGAGGGTTCATACACATGAAGAGATCTGATAAAGAAAACATTATTTATAAAAAATATTATTTCCCAAATGAAGCATACAATAAAAATACACAACGGTTGCATTGTTATGGTACCACATGTGCACACAGTGTTTGCACTAGTGAAGTCCTAGAAGTGTCTCCAGAGTGTACAATCACTGTTCATCCTGTAGTCAAGTTCTAACTGTGCTGCCAAAATTTTGTTTCTTTGGGCCTAGGAAACAAAATCAAAATCAAATTCAGATTTTCCCTGAACTGAAACTTACTTTAAACAAAGTGGTGGTATGAGTATTCACAGACATCGCCAAGCAATGCAGAACCTAAATTAATTGGGAGATTTTAATAGGATAAAATGTTTGATCACATCTGTTGGATCTCATCCCAAAGGCTGTTCCTAGGAGATAATCTGTAACATCTCCTCAGGTATTTGGTACAATTGTCCTTAACATGTATTGAAGTCCATTCCCAGTATGCTAAAAAATTTGGTTGGCCCTTTGGTTCTTTGTTGAAAGAATGTCTCATTGCTTTACTCCTTCAACGGGAAGTATTGAGCACAGGGAAACTGCACAGGTCTGCAGCAATTTGTGTTTAATTCTGGTACATCACACCACTAATGGACTGGTGAACCCATCAGTGCTCCCACTGGTCTGTGGCAAGGCTCTGACCACCCGGGCAGCCTTAGCTCTAGACTGGCCATACCTTATACATCCTACAAACTTCTCCAAGGCTATATGGAAGGATACAGAGTGCCCTTCTTTTATAAAACACTCAGCCTGTTGTATCCCTGGAGCAGGCAACCTCACCTTGGCCCATAAGATCCACTCTTATATCCCTTGACTTTAATGAAGGCTTGTTGTATAAAATAGTGTTAAACATACCTTTCTTTCCAACTACACTTCTATGAAAGATGAAAAGAAGTACTGCCAGCTTTTAGATAATTGCCCATGTTATGAGCCTTCAGACCCTTTTTAAATAGGAGTTTCACCATTATCAAAGGTCAGCTTTCAGGCTTTCCACTGAGAAGTTTATAAAATACCTATAAAGCCAAATTTTAGTTTGTACTAAATCTATGTTAGGCAAATTTAATAAGAAACATTTTGAATAGTCATGTACTGCTGGGTCCCAGATGATTTTCTTATGGGACTAATGCAAAAAAATGATTGCCTCTTAAAATCCTTCTTGGGCACGTCATTCTTGCTGGTATTTAAGTCATATATAGAGAAAAGGTTGATGTTAATAATTTATCAAATGTGGATCATGGCTATTTTCACTGTATCACTGCTCTTTTATTAGAAAAGTGCCACACCAGACTACAGACAGACATGCAAGTCATTGCTGTATGATGTGAGGAACCATAACTCCAAACAGAAGAATTATTACATTGTCATAAACAACATCAGGATGGTACTGTGAGGCCAAAGGATGTGGAATGATGGTTCATTTTAATGGTATTTGGGTGCCTAAACTCCCAAGCTGGCTTTAAAAAGCCAAAGCCATAAAGCTGCAGAGAGATCAAACTAGCACATGGTTTGTAAGAGGGAGAGGTTTGAGCAGCCTGCTCGGATATGAGCTTCTCTGAAGTTTGTTGTTCAAATTCAGTTTGAAGGTTTTGGTCCTTGTATAGTTGTTTTTTTTTTTTTCTATTTAGTTACCCTTACTGGCAATTTATTGCAATTTGTGCCCATTTTGCATCTCTCTGGTACAAATGGATCCATGTTTATTTTTTTGTGTTGCTGTGAGTGCTATGATGCAACAATCATTAAAAAATTATTTTTAATAAAACTTCCACTCAGTGAAATATAACACACATGAAAATTACTCTGAAATATGGCACTATAGACAGTATCCAAAGGGATAAATAATAGCTGTTTCCTAGAAACTGGATAACCCTGGCTCCACTGGAACAGCAGTATAAACATGCTAAATTGGGAATTAATGAGAGGGTATGAATCCAGACCAACACAGATGACAACACTCAAAAATAACAAGGCTCACAGGAGCACTGAGAAGGGCAGTGGGCAGAACAAAGTGCCGGAGGAGCACCCAGCCACGGTGCCAAAGCCCTGGAAGTCCAGCAGATACAGCCACGGTTGTGTGGAGAGGAGAAACAAAAAAATCCATAGAATAAATTGTGGATACACAGTGTACTGAGAAAGCATTTTCAACATACTTTCCGTGCAAGGAGTATTAATTGAAAATATTCTACGTAGCTGTAGAGGTAGAGTGAAGAGGTCTGGAAGATTTCCAGGACCTCTAACCATGGAGCTCCCATAAACACAAAGGTCTTTGGAGACCCTGGAAGTGGCTGCTGTTCTGCTGACTGTGCCCTTCCTGAGCACCTAATTTTAAAAGTTCAGGCCGTAATTATCCCCCATCCTCTTTCCTCCTAATAGTGTAAATTCTGGCTGTATGGCTGGGAAGTAATATTATTTCACATTTTTATATGGTATTTTACATGTCTCAGGCACTGAGGAGACATTGATTCAGCCTGACAGGACCGTAAGGAAATAGGTGGATAATTATTACTCTTATCCCCTTGAAAAATAAGGGGAGAACTGAGGAGACTTGATCTCAGAGAGCATCCAAGCCAGAATGAGGACTCTGGGCTGTGAGGAACCATCTATGCTCATC
>JAOXNG010000002.1:33892284-33909347 GCA_028566535.1 Scolopax minor
TTTTTTTTTCCTCCCCCCCCCCCCCAGCAGATCATACTCTGTTTTTCATGAAACTTTTCTCAGCACCCCTGGAAAAAGGGAGGATACAATCAAACTAAAATTGGTAATATAATTAAACTTTTTTTTTCTTGATCATTCATGCTTTCTATATCCAGGAGGTTTAGAACTGTCCTTAAAATAATGGTAACTTCAAAATTGGGCAGGTTCTAAAGGAAGCTACCCCCAAGGTTTCTATGCTTGAAGTTTTTAGTCAAATTTTTCACATTTTAATTAAACATGTTTGGTCTGATAGAAAGAAATTAAAAGGGTTCTATTTGACACAGGAAATTTTAAAAAGCTAACAAAGGGATTTTCAATGGCAGGCAGCCAGCAAGGAAACTTGATCTCGGTCAGTTTTATTAAAGTAACTTTACACTTTTGACATTTGCCTTTTTCCAATAAAATTTCTTGAACATTTGCAAGAATAAGGAAGCTAATATACATAAGCACAAGGGCAGATGGGCAAAAGCCTTGTTGTTAGCCAAATTTCAACCTTGATTCAAAATAGAGAAAACCTACATTAGCTACATCAGGCAAGTAATAAATTACAAGACACTTTAAGTTCATAGGCAAGTTCTGGGCTTGAAGTCCTAAATTCTATGACACAGCCTGACAAATCAGGTCTCCCTTTACAATATGGAAACCTGACCCTCTAAATAATATTATGACCTCTGTAATGGCTAAGCCTGGTCAGAGATTACCTCCTAGTTTTATAAATTATTTAGATGAACTAAAACTGGCAGACTGTACATAAAAACTCTTTCACAAAAGCTTTCTCTCCAGCAGAAACTAGGAGAACTGGGTGTATAATGACTGCCATCCAAACTTTCTCCAGTCTTTGCTGAATTTCCTAGAAATCACATGCATGTTGCTGCATGCTGTGCTTTTCCATTTCTGAAAACATATGTCGTGCAGTGGAACTAATTCTGGAATCCTGTATAGCTTGTGCCTAATTCTGTCCAGCTTAACAGCAGAGCACTTTGTTTGCAGCAGCATATAAAAGAGACAATCAGAGGAACCTTATTAAACAAAGTATTTCAGATGGTCAGAATACGATTTCATGAAACGTTTAGAGTCATGTGAATGAAAAAATCTGCACAGCTTAATAGGCAATTAAAAAGCATTAAGCAGCTTTTGATTTGAAGCTGATTCCTGTTGTTTCAGATAACAAACAAGTGTTAGAATGTAAAATCATTTCAGTCCCTGGTTAGAACCTTTTAGGAATCTCACTGGCCTTTTTTTTACCTTTGGTCTCTATGTTGCCCTTTGGAGTAACTGCTTCTTACAGTATTATTCTTCAATAATAAAAAGTAGGTTTATTCATAAGGTTTTTATAATAAAGGGATTATAACTGAGACTCTTTGATACTATAATTATTAAGCACTGCTATCACAATAAATATAGTTATAACATTGCCAGTAGCACTTGGGAGTGTAGTAGTAAATTCTGTTGCACTTTCTGGAAATTAAATATGAAGTCATGAAAATAGACTACAAAAGAATATTAAATTTTTTTTTGTTTATGAATTTTTTTAATAGCTGTTTGAGGATCAAGAAGCTGCAATTGCAAAGATTTTTGTATCATAGTAAGAAATAATAAAAAAACCTAGAGCCAGGGACTACTTAGAGAAAGAAATATCACGGCATTACGCTTGTGGCTGTCAACTGAAAGGATGGTTTCTCAGATAAATTATGTCTCTCATTATTTGTGGATATCCACTGAACCTTTCTGCTTTTACATATGGACCTTCAAACAACCAAATGCGTTCTTTTTTCAGTTAATTCCAGTCCTGCTTTCCCTCCATCAGTTTTCACTTAACTCTCTCTGTTAGGATCATCATAATTCAAAAAAGGTCAGCTCTGGTAGCCCTCATCCATTTTACATCCAGCCCAAGTTCAAAGTATTCCTCTATTTTCTGTCCAATGGGACTTATCTCACAAAAAGCTCTGCTTCCCCGTCACTGCCCTCTGAGCAATTCAATTTAACTGCAAATCCTCACTTCTTGCACCTTGTGATTGGTTCTTTTTTTCCAGTTTCTAAACTTTATTTTCCTGGCTTCATTTATCCTTTGGCTGAAGGAGAAAGGTAGGAGTAACCAGCTTAGAAAACAGGGCTGCACAACATGTCAATGTGTTTGAGAAAATTTCTGTGTTTTACACCTAAAAGAGAACACGCCACTAACAACTTTCTCAGTGTCATCAGAAGCAGAGAAGAAAAGGAAATCGTAGCTGACAGTCCTGGAGACTAAAGACCAGTGAAATCTGGTCAAAACTTGGAAAAGCTTTTTTGTTCAACAATTTGGAAGATTTTTTCCCTGCAGAGGACTCCAGAAAAACTTCATATTGGTATTGGAAGGCAGAAAAGGAGGAAAAGAGGACAGAAATAATGTCCATTTATTTATTGCTTGACTCTTTTTCTTTATTTTCCCTTTTTACCTCTAGCTATAAAGAATAAAAGTTTCATTTTAAAAATAATTAAATATTAGTAAAGGACATAAATATCTGAATTACACCTTTGTTTTGAAAACAAGACACTTATGAAAAAGGATATTATTTTAAAATATTGAGAAAATCTAGGAGCTGGTTTTGATATCATTGCAGGATTAATAGAATAATCCTTACTAATTTCTGCCCAGAAAAACACCAGGTGGGTTTTTTAAAATGTTAGAGATGTGTGAAGCAGGCTAATGACTATGATGAATTTTTCCTATATTTACCCCTTATTATCCCACTGGGAATTGCATATTTGTAATTGGAGGAGGAACTGGATTCAGCATGATTAGTGTTAGTTAAATAATACATCCTGTTACTAGATTTTTAGAATCCATTACTTCTTTGTGTGTGTGTGTGTGTGTGTGTGTGTGCTTTATATAATCCCTACTATAATGAATGTTCAACTAATAAAGGTAGGACAAGTTACTAAATACTGTTACTTTTTCCATGTCTGGATTTGCAGCTTTCCACAATAAAAGAGTGAAAAATTGAGGAATATGTAGTTACAGAAACCTCAAAAATGCAGAGTCAGGGAAAAAAATATGCTTTGTTCTTTGCTAAATGCTGACAAAAAGTGAAATCACCTTTGCAGCAGAAGGGAGCAGTAAGGAAAAAAATTCTACAAAATGACATCAGCATTAATTTCTCTCCAAATCCCAGTAATGTTCATCGCTCAACTTTTTCTGAATGCTGTCAGGTTTATTTTCACAAATGCTGTTTTGCAGGAGAGTTAATAAACTGATTAGTTGATTGGGTTTTAGCCGAATAGATTTCCTGACCATTGGAGCTATTCGGGGTGGTTCTTGAATGCAGACCTAGAGCTCCATCAGTGTTAAAATTAGAACATATGACAGCCTCAGAGACAGCTATATATCACAACGGCAGCGCAGCTCTGCAGCAGACAGCCTTTGAACTCTGAGGGGGAAAAAAAACTACATGGAAAGAGAACAGATGGAAATTTGTCAAAAGCTTATAAATCACCACTCCTAATTTCTGAAGCTCCACTAATAGAAAAACTTGTAGGAACCCAGATTTGGATTCCCCTTGATTTTGCTGTCACCATCCCTATGCCAGTTAATACAATAACATGAAATCGTAAGTCTTCTTTAGTACAGATGTTGGTATCTGACAGAAAAAGAATGAAAAGTGTCCCAGGAACAAAAAAACCGTCTATACCGTTAATCTCAAACAATGCACAGAACCTTACAAGTCTGAATGAATACCAGTGCTGTCAAAAATTATGTTTGAATAATGCTTTTTGATATATATATATTTATATATAAATAATAAGTTATTACAAAGCAATGATAAGGCTCATGTTGATAGTCATGCTGTCAGGGAGAAGAAAAATGAAGGAAATTATATGCCAAGGATTCAAAAATGTTGCATTGTAAGTTTTAAATATAATTGAATTGATTTCTTGAAAGAAGAGGTAAACTGAAGAAGGGGCATTCAAGGTCCTACTTTAGTCATCAGAGAAATCTATTTTTAAAAAGTATGAAAACATTCAGCTTGCAGTCTCTCAAATACGGAGCAGTGAGAGGTCAGGTCACTACATAGAGAAGACCAAAAAAAGGTATAAGAAGAGTCTGTCCTTGAAACTGCACAGGCAACCACAGAAACCCCAAAGATATCCTTTGATGTTTCCTTTGCATCCTATGGCTGTTTACGCAGAATAAGAAAATAAATAAGAGACTGAAAGCACAGCATGAATAGCTCTGAAGCATCGTTCTGTTAAGGCAAGTGCTGTCTAGAGTGTAGCCTCAGGTTGAGCACGAGGCAAAAGGAAACCCTACACATCTCTTTTGGGGAAGTAACCTCTAGACTTATCTGTAGAGGTTCCTATTTGTTAAGGAATAGAGAAAGGACAGAGTTTTTCAGGAGAGATAAATTCTCATGATCAGATTTCCCTGGGAAACTTTGGACTCTCTGGGGCATCACAGTTCTCTAAGATCTTCTCAATTGACAGCCAGAAGAACAAGCCCATAAAGTGACTGCCAGCACTTATTTTTATTTCCCTTTCTCTCTTCCTTCTCTTCCTCTGTGTTTACTGCAGGAAGGAAATGTTCAGTCCCCAGCTTTAAAGTAACCTCTGGGTCACACAAGTACTATTCTGCTTGCCCATTATATCTGTAATACGCCATTTCCATTCCTGAATCACATCTGTAGCTCTCCTCACCTTTACGCCTTAATATTTCAATTATTCACTGTCATTGTGAAGCACTTACTATGTTTCTCCTGTATCATGTACAATAACAAGTCCAAGATATGGTTCATTACTATTGTTAGCAACAACTGTGTTTCTGAAAGTGTTAACTGCTCCCGGCTTCCTCTCCTGATGGTTAGCAGACTAGCAGGTCATTAACTGCTAAAAGTGACCGGTTTTTTAGGGATTTGGTTTTAACCTTACAAATTCACACAGTCCACACAGGAGCCATTCTGATGAGCCTTTTGCTTTTGCCCCTCTTATCACTCCTGGGCTTCCCCCACAGCTCTCACTTTTGGTATATCACAAAGAGGGTTTTTCTCTCTGCTTGTTTTTGGTGAAGACCTGTTTGGTCAGTGGAAAGCCTGTGTGGATAGCACAGTCCAACATGAAGAAAGTGTTTATGGATATTCAGTTAACTCTCTCTATGCTAGCATTGCCCTGTGGACGTTCCCAAGATAGATAGCAAACTTTGGGGGTTTTTGTTGTTGTTGGTTTGGTTTTTTTTGTTTTGTTTTGTTGTTTTGGTTTTTTGGTTTTTTTTTTTAATTATTATTATGAGTTGTAGTGGAAAGTAACTTTGTCTATTTTTAGAGAAAAAGAGATAATCAGGACTTTTAAGCATCAGGCCTATGGGACAACTAGCTGATAGCACTGGAGAGGTGGACTTTGGACAACTTCAAAATAGGACTCACCAGTAAATTTACACAGAATCTACACAGAACACAGACTCTTAAATCCAGACCTGTGATCCCATAATCAATTGATCTTGAAGGAATATGACCTCCAGAAGTGCCTTCCTCATTCAATGCAGTGTTTGCTACATACCAGGAGGTGTTTCTGGGCATGCCCTGAACTACTTTTTGCATTAAATCGAGACTGGACAGAATACAGAAACATTTCTTGGCCTATCCAAGCTCAAAACTGGGCACAGTTTCACTTAAAACTTTAGTGGCCTTCAGTGAGTTTTCTAATAAATCTGTGATGATATTAATATTCATAACAAGACCCCACGGGACATTCACACACCTTTTTGCTCAGCGGCATTTGGGATGACTGGCAGAGTGGTCCCAGAGGGTGCTGTATAAAATCACCAGAGGAACAGAGAACTACATGCAAATCTCAACCCAGACTCGACACAGAAAGCTGAAAACCTACAGGAGCATACCAGCTTTCCAATGGAGCCAGGTCACGTTGGACAACTTCCAGAATCACAATTTAGGCAACGTCCATTACTTTTTTCCAGTCCCATACACCTAATAAATATTTTTGGTGATATTAGAGCACTTAGTAACTGCTTGTGAATTCATTTTCACCTCATGCCTCCTCCATGCTGATCCTTGATTTATTCACATCTAAATGTGAATTCTAAATGATTTGCGGAGTAACATCTCTCTCTTATTGCAAGCTGAGTAAAGCAGAAACCCTCACATGGATCCATACTTCTTTTGAAGAATAGGCTGAAGCCCCATTCTAAAAGTATCTCCTTTTTTGATATCCAAAGACAGCTTTTGCTTGATTAGACACTCTGGCTATATCTGCTACACAGCCTTTCCCAGGCAGATGAGGTGAATGCATATGTCACCGTTGGAAGTATTTCAAATATCCTTCAGCATACTATTGATCTACAGTTTCATAATTAACTGACTCGGAGCTGGATTTACTTTTCTGCTTAAGTGTTTAGGCTTAGTTTTCTTCCTTCTCCTCACAGGGGGAAGAACTGCTTGGGGAAAAGGAAGGGGAAAGTTTTTCCACAGAGCTAATCAAGACATCAGCCACCACATAATGTTCTGATGTTTGGGAGTACCACATAGCGATACTCAAAATACTCTTATACATCACTGTTCCTCCCTTTCAAGCCAACACATCACAGATGACAAAAGGAACGTGCCACAGACAGGGCTATTTTGTGTGCCAACAAAACACCAAGGGGTCTATCTGATCCATCCTGCCACACTTCGCCTGAGAGCAGATCAAAAGTCTGTCTGCTGCTCTGCCTACGCTCCCCGCTTCAAAAAGAAATACAAATAAATTAATAACAAAGTCAGAATCCGTTATATGTGAGTAAATTCTCTTCACAGTCTTAAAGCTTTACACAAGATAAAAAACCCACTGCTGCTGCCCAGCAAGGAGATGGTCGGGAAACTCAGTTCAGCACTGAAGGACAGCAATGTGCTACGCTGCATACTCGCAGCAGAAGCATGAGGTTGAAGAAGAAAATTGAGCAGCACTGTGGAGTCCTCTGGAGATGCCACACTGGAAACTACTGAGGAATTCATGGGACTGAAATAGATTTTAAGGCAGCAAGTACACAGAGAGACAGAAGAGTTAAATTATGAGGTTTGGGGATTTTTTTCAGAACTTCTTAAACGTCAAAAGCCTGAATTAGTGTCCATGATTTATATAATTCCTTTTCTGTAGCTAGGTCCAGCATCCATTTCCATGGATAAAAGGTGGGGATTTACCTCCGTCCAGAAAAACTAGATTTTCAAAGCCATGATCCAAGCCCATATATTCACATGCCCAGGCTTGGGCCTCTCTGCCCTTCACTTCTGAATAGTAAGAGAAATAGAGCTGTAGAGCACACTGAACTACTTAATATCCAGAGTAGCTTGAATACAGTGTACATTTATACAAGAAAGAGAAAATATTGGTTTGGAAAAAAAAAAATAAGAATTGATGGCAGGATGATGAAGCCAAACAAGGGAAAAATGGCAGAGAGTAACATACATAAAACACTGAGGAAAACCAACAGTTGGATCATGTTAGTGAAAGAAGCTTTAGCCTTCAAATCAAGATCAAATCGCCTACTCATAGATGTTTCTTAGCCAAAGATTAATTTATTGGCTTGTGGTGAAACCTTACAAATCTGTCTGTACAGAAGGTCAGACTATACATGCTAACACTTCCTTCTGGCTTTAAACATTATTGATCAAAAGCTTAAGTACTTGCTTAAATCGTATTGATTTTAGTGGGGCTGGGGTATGGCTTTAAAGTGAATAAGAAAATGTTTTATGAATCAGAATGGGTAGTGTCTTTACTTGACAGGAAAAAAGCTGTGATTTTTTTAAATTTAGCAAATTAGTATGATAGGAAACAGTGTGAAGTTGCATAACTCTGAACAGTCCACAGGTTTCTGCTTTAAAATTACCAAAGCAGGCAATATTTTTATGTGAGCATTTTTCCTTAAAAACGTTATCTCTTCTCCTCTGCACCTGTTTAATTTAACTGATATTTTCAACAGAACAATCACTAGGGCTTAGCAAAGATAGACAATTCTCAAATCAAAGCTAAGTAGCTCACTCTCAAAGAAAGTTGATTTTGGTACATGGTATGAGGTAGTCCTCTGTTATCTCAAAGCTGGTTTTTCAAGTAATATAACTAAGGTATTAAGTGTGAACATCAACCCACTTGACACAGTCAGCAATTTGTGGCTTTTACACTGTCCAGATTATTTTTTAATGATAACACTGAATTGAATAATACCAATTTATTTTTTTAATTATTTACCTTATTTCTATAGCATTTTCCAGAAAACAATAAAGAGTATTCTTAGGTGGAGTGGGAGACCACTTATTGAACAATTATTTTTATGGCTGCAGAAGAAACTATCTAGCATTATGCATGGGCTAGCATATTGGGACCTACATAGGACCTATAGTTTTAGGCTCTCTGCTTTAGAAATTAACTTCTAATCACAAGGCTAGAAGTTGCTGAGCCAAACCCCTGCTACCGACTGGTTGATTTTGCCATTTTCACAGAATTTAGGTTGAAGGGATGGATGGGATGCTTATGGTTTCAAAAGCTGCAGAACCTCAAAACTTGCAAAAGAAATCTGAACATGACAGAATTATTACAACAGTACTGTATCACTGTGAAGAGCATATATACAAGTCTGAGGTAAGCCATCACACCTGCATTCGGTCTACAAAGCCTTGCTTAATCTGACATCACATCAGTTTCCAGTAGCTATCAAAAAACCCAATTTTTTTTAATTGCAATTCGAGGACTTTTTTGTTTTCTTTTATGAAAAGGTTTGTAGCAAATGGAAAACCTGGCTTTCCAGTAGCTGTCCCTGAGCTACAAATTGATCTACCATTCCTCTCTGCAGCAAATGACTCAGCACATTTCTGGATGTTTGTGAGAGGTAGCCAGGAGGTGTGAAGACCCAGAGATGCATCATCTCTGAGCTATCTTATGTGGCTGAGGGTCTGAGCACTGCATGTACCTGCCACATGGTCACCCTGAAATCCTGACGTAGTGACCTCTGCAGATGCACAGGTCAGCCTTGTGCCGTGCACACAGCAAGTCCAGCAAACCTTAAATTCAACCTCCTTTAAAACCACTAGGAAATTTCCTTTAAACTGTTGTTCCTGAGATTTTCTTTTAGGAAGAGCAGTTATTTTGGGAGTTTTCATAGCAATTTTTCAGGACAGAGTTAGCGCTGTGTTGTAAGACGGAGAGCACAGACTTACAGTTTATTAGGAATAGGGATGGGGAACTACGATCTTGTCTCCCAGTCTCCCCTCGCTGCCTTCTTATCGTTTCAAAACCACCCAGGATAGTTTGATTCATTAAACTTCTCTGAAATCATCTGCCAATGAGCCCACAGCCACAACAACCAGGTAAGTGCACTCTGTGTGTCCTATACCAGTGGTTCCCTGATTGCCACAGTGGGCTACAACAAATATATCTATAGGGTCTATAAAAGCTGTTGCTTCCCAAATATGGCTGGAGTAACACGCAGCCAGGACCTGCCTGAAGTCAACAGTGAGGACCCAGGAATGGATTACGATCTTGCTCTACACTGAAGACACAAAGTGTGTCCACTTTGCAAAGGGGTGCCCTGCCATAATCTGTCACTTACAGGCAGTCCTAGGTCATGGACAGTCCCATCCAAGTCTCCCACCTGAGCTAAAGAAGCTTTTTTAAACAGGGATGAGAAAAGGACTTTGTCTGGTATAATTATGCCTACACAAAAGTAATAAGAGAGAGAAGAGAGGCAGACAGAAAGATGTTAGCTAGTTGTCTAAGGCCACACAATAAATCAATAGAAAATGCCCGACTAGGAATGGAGAGGCTGACTCAATCACTCATTGAGTCACAATCCTGTGCTTTAACTGGTAGATAGGCTTCCACCCAGAACAGCATTTGTTTGTGTCCAATATGCCAAAAGTACATTCCTGATCTATGAAAAAAAAAAAAAAGGAAAAAAAAAAAAAGGGAAAATGATACAAAGCAGGTTGCCTAGTAAAATGAGATTTAACCCAATGCCCTTCATCTGTGCTTTAAGGGCTCTCTCGGGAGCCACAAATCGGAGCTGTGAGATTACGCGAAAGGGAACGGCATCACAAGTATAACTCTGATGTATCATAAAAAATAATAGAAAAGCCCCTTGGGAATGAAAACTTTTGACAGGATCCATTTGAACCCTTTCAAATCAGGAGCTGCTGTAGCAGTGTGGCCAAGCTACCGCACAGTGCCCTGTCAGTATCCCTGTGGGAATTCAAGAAGACAGGAAAACAAGCACTTTGTAAACATTTGAATGAGGAAGGGGAAAAACTTGGCGTCAAATTCACATTTATACCCTTCAAAATTCTTTCATTAAACTTAACTCTGCTGGGATGGCTAAGTACTACTCCTATTGAGCTCTGACTAGGAGAATACCTAGCCCAAGCATCTGCTTTTCAGTTAAATTTGGTGTATTACAGCATTAATTCATCTGCCAGCTTTCTCTGCACTGCTTCCCTCGCATTCACCTGTTTGACTTTACCTGACACCTAGATTATGAGCTTTCAGAGAGCTGGAGAGCATTTCTATTTTGAGCACTTCTGTTTTGCCTTGCCCATGCAGCCTAGGATTTCACTGAGATTCCTCAAGGCTCCTGTAAAATTATATCATCAAGGCTATCAAAACCCATGCTTTCTTAATCTCTATGCTGTGCATATATTCTAGCCCCATACATGTGAAAAAGTCTGTTGGCCAGATTCTGCTGTCCAGTACATAACACAGAAACATTTAAACTCCACTTTGTTTTTAAATTCAGCATCAGTATTCCTGTGTAAAAAAATAAATAATCACATTGCTGCCACTCTAATAAAATATCTAACTCTTTTTCATATGGAAAAAAAAGAAAGACAACCCAGTATAGTGCTGTCTCTAGCTGAATTCAGGAAAAATGTTCTTCTCCATCTAGAGACTCGGATAATAAAAAAAGTTATTTATTGGCAGTGGGTGATGTGTGGATGATTACAGTCTGGTAGGTATTTAAGAGTAAAGTCCAAAATTGCAGAACAAAAGCTGTTTTCTATTCACGTTTGGCTCAAAATGCCTCAAATGAAATGGACCACCCACAATCTGACACTTCAAGCTGCAGAGCACTGAATCTGCTGAGAGCCAGTTATGAAAAGTGATACAGTAAGATCATGCTAAACACAAAAGGAAAAAATGACCCAAAGAGTGTATTAAAGGAATAAGTACATTGAACGAACAAGAATATGTGAGCATTAGAGTTGGACCTTTTGGCTGAACTCATTCATGATGAAAGGACAAATAAAGGCCCCTGTCACTTCAAGAATAAGCTCTCCTCCAGGCAGGAAGAGCAGCATGAAGCAGCTTGTTTTATGATAGGTCAAGTCTGGTGATAAAGCAAACTTATTATTAACCTAAATGTTAAATTTGGGCATCCTGACACTTTCTACTGTACTGCAGTTACAACAAAACTGTAATTCCCACCAGGGTGAGATCACTATTTAACACACATAACGTTACTCTTTCTCCTAGTGTTCAAAGGAAGGCTGCTAAAAAAAGCAATGCAGTGGAAGAGTATGGAGGTAAAGGAATTTGCCTTCCCTCATAAGATAAAGTTGTTTTGGAAGACTGTGAATGCAGCTTGAAAGTGTTATAAAAAAACGCAAGGAACTGAGCTAAAATTCATCAGTTATCACCATCCCAAACAAGCTAGAGTGTATCTTTCAGGCAGCAATTTATAGCATAGCTGCTGCTCTTAAATTTTTTTTTTTTTTTACTGTGTGTGCACATGTGATTAGTCTTATTAGCTTAATCTTTTTCTGCTTCTGAATGGCCTGATGTGTGCTTACCTTGGGCAAGAAAATCACTTATGAGCTTGAAGTTCAGCCTGTGCTGAGTTGTATTGTTAGATTAAGACTCTCAATCAAAATTTCTCCACGTGCAGCTCTAGTTTACCTTTCAAATCTCCTCTAACCATTATTGCCCAGAAATAAAAAAAACCCCATATGATTAAATAACTCTCCTTCTCTATGACCCAGTCTTAAAAATTGCCATACACTGGTCTTACGCAAATGTGCTACAGCAAAATGAGTTTCTTACACCTCAGTTGTGGTGAAATCTGCAGTTTTCTCCTGTTTATCCAAGAGATTTCCAGGAAGTTGCCAGGAAGCCACTGATGAGCAAACAGCTGTTGGGCACGTGCACAGCTCAGTGCATGGGACCCAAGGGGGACTTCCTAGATGCTCCCGATTTACTGTGCATGAACCATTGAGCCCTTGTATATGCTAATGTGCTTGGCACGTCTAGATTTCCAGATGCCCGGCAACCCTGTAAAAGCAGGAGGGCTACTAGATATCTGACTGTCTTTGATGAATGGCTAAAATCCACACTGAAAGAAAAATCTCTAAACAAAAGGCTTGCTAAGAGAATTTTGGACTCATAATTTCTCTCTATTTACCATATAAAGCTTCTATAAATATTGACTATTATCTTTCATCGTACTAGACTGCAACTATGGTGTCATTTATTAGCCTTTCATGGGCATTAAAAATCATTCATTCGTCTTACGAAAATGAAAAAAAGGGTATGAGAAAGAAAGTCTTCAAGCTCCTAGCTTAAAATACCAAAACATTCACCTTTTACTCTCTGTGAATGTGAACACATTCATTTGTGTTTCCCTGCTATAATCCTTTCCCAATACTTTCAATTTTTTTTTGCTGTTTCTCATTAAAAGCATTACATCCCTATGTCATGTCTCAATTATCTGATTTTCATTCTTGTAAACAGAAACACAAAATTAAGCCAACAGTCACATACAGTCATGTGAAATCTATCCTAAAATTTAGCCATCTGGACAATTCCCATGAACTGTTGGGTTTACGATCTTGAAATAGTTGGACCTGTCTCCGAGTCTAAACACCACTTTGAGTCCTTTAAAAACACAGCCCAGAAGGAAAACTATCAAGCCCTCTTTTTGGGAGAGAGCCACCAGCATAACTGGTTTGTCCCTAACAGTCATATCTATTAGTCCTTTCCCCCAACTCCAGCTATTGGGATGCTTCTTTTGAGCAGAACAGACTTTGTATGGGAGTCTAAAATACTCTTGTGCTTTGTGTGTCAACACAAGTGATACACAAGAAGCAAAGATAACAGGCCCTACATGCACTTCCTAGATACTTTAGACTTCTACGTGTGACGATTGGGATAGTCCACAACCTTCCTCCAATTAATTTGTTTCTTTCTGCCACAGAGCAATATTCTTGGCATGGAGTTGAGCTAGACCCTAGTCCAGTGTCCAGGTAAACTGGACTTATCTAATGTCTAGATGAACTAGACTCATCATCTCCCATGTGTATATGAGGGTACATATAAAGCACATTTGAGTCACTGGCCTTTTCCCATCCCAAACACCCATCGCAAGGATGTTTTTTAAAAACATGGTTTGTCAACTTTGTCCCTGTTGAGCTCTCTGCTTCCCCTTAAAGGGAGAAAGTCGGGAGAGAAGGGGCCTGTCCAGCAACCCACTATAGCAATTCCTGTTGTACAACAGAGTTAAAGGTTCCTCGGTGTCCCCAGTCTGCTGGACACATCGCAAACCTTGTCAGCAAACGAAGCATTCCACATACCTTGAGCAAGCCCAGGCTTTGAACATTTTTAGCAACTACTTCCAGATATGAAGCAGAACGAATAAATTACGACTAGACAGATTCCCTAAATAACCGCCACATTCCCTATGTATTATTCTTACTCCTGTCAAGAGCCTAAGACACTCCCTTACTTACACACTGCTGATACGAGAGAAAACACGCCGAATTCGGCATGTATGTGAAAACTGTTTCCTCGGGCAAGTGATTATGGTCTCTGTTGCTTCTCTTGAGTGGTAATGGAGTCCCTAATTGCTCTCCTGACTGATTATGCTGTTCCTGGTGTTTCATTTTCAAAGTACTTAAAGTTCAGGTAAATCACACTTACCACATGACCTCTCCTATTTTATGACTTTTTGCCATGGAAAGGCAAAGTCATATATGTTTCCTTTGTGCTATTTATTTTTACATAAGCTACAGATTTTTAAGTGGAAAAGCACAAGAAATTAATATTGTGAAACTATTATTCTATTGTTAAATTAATATTTTGTGCAAGTACTTTGCTGGTTTGTGACATCCATATCCATGTGTTTACAATTAAGCCTGAGCTTAAAACCTTTTTGAAAATGAAGGCCTAATGCTTGTCAGCCCTCGGACATTCATTCGACTTGCTAAAATTACTTACAGTATTCTGGTGAAATCTTGATTTCCTTCTGGGCTTCTTCTTCCTGCTCTGGAAAATGTATGTCTGTTTACAGCATCTGTTGCTATAACCTCTCTGGTAAACAACCTGGCAAAGTGTTCGTACACACACAAAGCCCTGGTGCTCTCTCTCCAAAGCATAGGTACATTTTCTCAAACAACAAATACAAATCCTAGAGAGTGTTTGTTGCTTCAAATAAGATTTTGGCAGAAGTACAGAGAGGCAGTTTATTCAACTGTTCCTCCTGCAGAGAAAAATCCTAAGGCATTTAATAATAAATTTAATAATAAATGCCTTAATTTTAGTAATTTTCCACAGCCCTGCATGAGGAAATGTTATCCTAGTGCATGGGTCTGATCTACTGAAAAGATGATCCTTCTCTGGTAAATTCTGGGGGCTTGGAGAGCAATGTACACACAACATTATTAACTACCTGTATGGGCTTCTTGATTTAATGTATGCTATATTTATTAAGAATTTTCCATTTGAGCTCAAACTGCACATAAATCTGGAGCGTGCCATTTGGGTTCCTACGGCCATTACAACATCTCAGCTTCTCTGGAAACTTTTATTTCATTTCCAAACCATTGCAGACATTCCTGCACTGAGTTCACTAGAGAGCTCCCCGCTAGTAGCAGTACAGGTCTCAGCAAATCTGGCTCTGGTTGTGGTTATCTATGAAGCCCTTCCCAGGACAGAGCTTCACAGTGGACCCTGCTGTGCAGATCATGGAAGAGGTGAGAGCAGCCCACTCTGGTGGTGCAACCAGTCCTGGCTGCTTGAAGGTGGCTACCACCCAGGTGTGGGTGCTCTTCACGCCCTCTTGCCCATCATTCATCAGCGGACTTGGACAATTCCACAGATTTTTGCCCAGGGGAAGACTGCTCTGAAAGCCCGATGAGGCAGTGAGAAGTATTGCTACAGCCCCAGATTCCAAATTTTTCATCCTGACCAACTTTTAACACGAAGACCCCATGCAAGGAATTTGAAGACTGGAATTTGTGAAGGGGCAGGAACAGGACAGGGTAGGTGAAAGGTCTGCTATAACTGTCTCCTGACACAGGTGACAAGCCTGAAGAACACAATCACCCCTCTGTGTATAAGATAATCTCTTTGGGGCACAGCCATCCTTTGGCTATGTTTATTCAGCTTCTGGTACAACGAAGCTGGGAAACTAATATAAACCTGGTAAGTATAAAGTAAATAAGAGCTTTAAAGTAGCAGTGGGCATTGCTGCAGAAGTTAAAAATTCCTTTTGTTTTTTTTTCCAGTTGCAATTTTTCAACAACTCCTAATCATTATTGTAGTGTGGCATCTTGTATACTCAACTGAGGAAAAAAATGCAATTCATGCTACAAGACAGGGAACAGACCTTAGGAGTATTGGAATACAAAAAAGTATACACTTCGGACTGGAGTTAAGTGACTAAATTCAGAGTGCAAAGATTTTTTAAAGCCTAAAGAAAAGGCTGGTGAAATTCTTCTGGAGTTAAACATCTAAACCTCTTTTAAAGTCACTTTGACATTTTTAATCATTACCCCAGTTTTACAGCTAGAAAATCTGAATGGTTTTCACATTAGGTAAGGTAATAATTTCCCTGTTCAATCTTTGCAGTTGGTCTTAAAAATTCCTAAATATATTTATTCATTATGCAAAAATAGAAACATTTTTCTCAAACTTGTAGACCATCTGAAATCTCTTCTTTGTCACTATCAGAAGTGAGGAAAATTACATCCACATTGCACCTTTTAATTAAACTTCTCATATACCTATATTTTTGGGTCCCTGATTGGATAAACAGCAAAGTCACATTAATAAGTATTTAAATTATGTATTTATTAAAACTTAAACTTTTCAGTAATTTTTTAATTCATGTTATTGACTACAGTTGATTGCGCCGAACTCCTGTGCTGACACTATTTGAAAAAAGGACAAAACTATATATGACACTCTAACATAAAACTCCAAATATGGAGACATGCCACATCAACATGGAAGCACAAGAAAGTAAAGGATTTGCTGCAGAATTGCTGTGATTTCATGCAGAATTTTAATTTTACTTAGCAAGAAATTTCCCTGAAAAAAATAGGTGAGAAAAAGGAAGATTCATGCTCCAGTACTTGCTTTTAAGCACATCCAAGCTGTTTCAGTCCAAACAGAAATAGCATACCTTGGAAACTTAATGACCCTTTCACTTATTTTTCTGTAAGCAATAAAAGAGCAGCACACATGCAGTGTGGGTTCTGTCACTGAGTCGTCAGCAAATTTTGCTTCAGCAAAAGGGGCTTGACTAACATTTATATAGGGGCTAAAAAGTAGCTGCTGGTTAATACAAAGAAATTCTCTAAACATCTTTAACGTGGATTCGTAGTGGGGCTTAAGCAACACAAAAGCTCACATTTTCATGTATGTTTGGTACATATGGCATTCATTTATTCTGAGACGACCCATTTCCTTATCATTACAAGAAACAATAAAAAGAGCAGCCAAAGACAAAATGACAGGGAACTTGGTACACTTGAATGAACAGATACCATATGTATATCATATATAACAAAATGAGTTTAGTTCTGAAACACAACCCATTTTTTTTCATAAACCCACATTCCAGCTGTATATAAACATTTGCGTCTACACAACCTTTCTATTCTTAACTACCTGGCATTGTTGTACTACTGAAATTAAAGGGTAAAAACACAGTGGGAGCCTGTGTTGTATGCATTATCAACTACCAGCCTCCTAGGGGAATAGGATAAGCGTGCTTATCATGGCACTAGTGAGGCCCTACC
>JAOXNG010000002.1:33952391-33966858 GCA_028566535.1 Scolopax minor
CATAACCTGCTCTGATACCAGCTGCATCCCTTCACTGGGGAACAGAAGCGTTGCCTCCTACTGAAAACAGTCCCTCCGACTACAGCACAGTGTTTGCAGCAATAATAATTTGAAGTACGGTGCAGCAAAGAAGCCCTTTGATCAAATTTTGTTGATGGGGATAAGCAATAAACATTTTAGGCTTAGCCTACTAGAGAGGATCTAGTGATTTAGCGTGAAAGGTCAGCGGTCTTTTTGGAGAAATAGGTAGGTTATCCAAGAGCTACCAATCACCCAAGCCAACTGGCACCCTTCTCCCTTCTAATCTCAGCACAGAGCAAATCACTCAGTCACCCAATTTGGGAAACAGCCCATGCCACCTCTCCTCGCAAAGCATTCAAGGGCTGGATCCAAACCCTGGTCAGACCCACTGGTCTCTCTCCTTGGCCAGATTTGGCTGCTCCAGCCCTTACTGGACCCTTCATCCTCTGCAAAGACCTGGCCAACACACACCAATGCCCGGGCAACTTCAGATCTCTGCTCTGTTGGCTGGGTGAAATCATCTCAAAACAAGGTCAGAGAGTAAAATGTCACCTTTGAAATGGAAGGAGGTTTCTGTAGCACATTATCGCCTAATGTAAACATCAATGACACCAGAGACAGCAGAAGTTTGCAGCTGTATTATAAACTTTCTTCCATCCCCCCTGCCTAGGAATAAGTCATCCAAACAAGCCCTGGCAGTTTTGACTGCTCAAGAGACTTTATGGCCGAGAGCTGCACAGATGATTTACTGCTAGGTCCCCTTTCCCCGCCTCAAGCTTGCACTAAACAAGAAATTCACAGTTGTTTAATGGAGGACAGCATACTCTCTTTTTTTTCCCCGCCTTCTCATGAGAAAACTTGTTTTATAGTTCTTGTGAAAGAATTTGTGATGTCTGATTACAACATGGAGCCATAAATCCAAGCCTTAAAAAAAACAGTGTCTCTCCTCTATTTTATTATTTTTTTGTGCTCAGCAGTAACACACTTGTTTTAATGAGTGAGCCAACCGTCTAGGTATGAGAACACACGACTGCCGAGAGAGAGAGAGAGAGAGAGAGAGAGAAGATAAGACAAAACACCCTGCTGCATCCCCGACGTTGTTGTGATGGATGCTGTTCCAGCAAAGCACGTAGCTGAGTCCCAAAGCTGCTTATAAGCTTCAGGACAGTAGTTTCTGCTTGTGAAACAGCCCCAAAATGAAGCCAAACACAGTCCTTGATGCCATAATGTACTTCAAAAGACAGGTAATTCCGAGTGCATTGCCTTCATTGGGCAGAATCTTAATTATGGAAATATTACAAGCCTCTTATTAAATAATTCACTGACCTATGAAAAGAATTTCTTCTGTACTGACGTAGAAGAAAACAAAGGAAATGCAATTACCATTTTTAGAGGAACAAGTGCAAAGATAAATAAAAACTAGGTTAAATCCATTTACTCATGTATCTGGTCCCACAACCCAAAAACTTTTAAACCTCATGACAGACATACAACCATTGGGGTGTTCCTGAAGTCAGTCTACGTA
Organism: Scolopax minor; assembly: GCA_028566535.1. Lineage (NCBI taxonomy): Eukaryota > Metazoa > Chordata > Aves > Charadriiformes > Scolopacidae > Scolopax > Scolopax minor. The sequence continues at coordinate 33,953,938 of JAOXNG010000002.1, forward strand.
CAGTCCATCTGAACAAGACCTCCTACAGGCTACATCTCTCATAGTCTGCTCCTCGGGCTCTTTGCCAACACAAACATCAGTAGGGATTGCACCAGTGCAATGGTCTCCAAGGTCACAGTCGCCATGGGAGGGGGATGCACTTCAGAACATCCCACCCATCCCTCCTCAGCCTTGGGTTTGCCAGGCAGGTTGGGAGAACCACAAGTTTCTCTGAAACAGAGCTCAGGTTTCTCCCATGGCAGGTCCTGAAGTTTTTGCCCCAGAAGGGTGCTCCAGGTGCCTGTTGCTCAGCATGGACCTGGCTTCTTTCCCTTCTCCAGCTGCTGGAACCACACCAGCTGGGTCCAGCTGCAAGAACACAAGGCTGTTTATTAAATCTATGTTTTGCAGGGGCTGCAAATACAAGGTTAATTCAACTGTCATTGACATCTCAGGGCAATCCAGCATGTGAAGAATATTTGCTTAAGATATGCATTTGCCGTCTGTTGGATTGTTTTGAAGTGTCACATTTTTCATCATATTCTGCCTCCCTAGTTGATGAGATATAGTGAAAATCAAGTTATTTAACTACTGTTCAAACACAAATCTACAAGCCACAAGCAAACACCAGCAGGTACAGACTCTTCTGCCATACAGGCAACCTTTTCTAGTCAGCACATTGTCACAGAGGCCACCAAAAGTCAGAAAAGACTAAGGGAACAGGACCCGTATTTAAACACAATTCAGTATTGTGTTTAAATCCATTGTTTCTGTTTTGTTTTCCTAGACCAATGTGCTTTTTTCCTAGTCGCCAAAATAAGACACAGCAGAAATGAACTTTAAAAAAAAAATAAATACCTTCCTACATTAAGTTACACAAAAGGAAGTCTGAGAAATTAATAAGTTCTGTAGCTGCGACGCTGTAAGGACAAAAGGTAGGATGCAAAGTCTACCACCTATATTACTTAAAAATCAATGAAGGAAATTTTTTAAACAGAGAAAAAAAATACCACTTTCAAATCTTGTTTTTGAAGATTTTCTAGACACCAGTCCATCAAATTTCCCATTAGCTCTGCACTAGAACAGAGGCTGCCCTAATTGAGGGAATATGTAATACTGCACACACCGGTCTGCCCTGCAGCCTTCCTCTTCCTCCCTACAACATTGCCATTTTTGTTGAACATTGATTTGTGAGAGTTATGAATATATTTTACAGCAAATTATTCTTCTGAAGGTGTATGACCAAAGAATAGATCAAAAAAAGCTATGATGCAAAGACTTGTCACACCACATATTCCTAATAGTGGAATATTTTCTTTTTCTTCATTTTTTCCAAAGAGGTGCACTAGGAACATCAGAGGGAGATTTAGTCAAATAAAAGTTTCATGTCTTGTAAAATATTTCTTTTGTACCAATAAATAAATAAATAAATAAACCCCACTGCTGTACCCATTGCAAGGAAGACTACAAAAGGAAGATGTTAGCCAACACCTACAGATCTGCTTTGGGGTTCCTCACCTGCCTTTGTTTTTCACTGAATAAAATGCTTAAATTTCTGTTCAAAATATTTCAGCTTGGCTTCTGAAAACTGAAAAATAATCTGTTTCCCATTTTCTGGTTTCAGGATTTTCCCCCTTTTCTGTTATTACTTTCCTTCTCCAGAAAGGATAAAGTAGTATGAGATACTAGAATTACAAAAGAATACCATCTTTTTTATTCCCTTAAGATTTTTAAATTAGAAAAAAATTACAAATACTATAAAATTAAGATTGAAAAGACCTGCTTTTAATGCTTAATGTCCAATTTAGATAATTTTTAAAAGTCAAGTACTTTATATGCAGATACCTTCAAGGAAGATATAATCTTTCAAATAGAATTACAGAACAATAAAAAAAAAAGTCTTCAAATTTATTTATTTAAAAGTATTCAAACTGATTATTTTATTCAATGTTGTTTTCATTCAGCTCTAAATAGCACAGAGATCTTGGGTGAGGTCTTAGGGGAACAACTTGTTTATTTTTCTATTCATTGTGACAAATGCTTGACTACATCATGGTTTTCACTGTTGATACTAACGATTTATGTTTCAGATTCATATACTACTGCTTTAGAAACAATGGAGCTAACCTTTCCAGTTTACGAAGTATCACTGAAATAGTAATGTTTATTTATTTAATAGAAAAAATAGCCTTTTCTCAAGCTTGCTTTGCTCAAGATAGAACAAGATGTCAGAATGGTTCCCAAACTGCATTTCAATTAAAAACTCTGAGCTCTTCCAAGATCAGCTTTTAAACTGAGTTTTCAGCAGCTTCCGAATAGGACTCCAAGGATGTTTACCTGCACCTCTGAATTAAAGTCATAAGTGATTTTTCAATTTCAGCACTGAAGATTGAATCCTTATGAAATGTAATGGGATTCTAAGATGAAGTCTCATATCTCATGACTGTATACAACTCATTCCCCTTCAAAAAAAAAAAAAAACAGCAACAAATTGACATAAAATATATGCATTATTTTATTTTGATTTCAGTAACTTATCATGTTTTCTTTGATACCTATATTCAGAATGAAGCAGAAAATGAAAAAAGTTATATGCCAAAACCAAGAGGAGGCTGAGGCCACAAGTATGGATAATCTCACAGGGCTTTGAATAGCAGCGAGATGTTCACAACAGAGATTCAGCATCTTAAACAACAAAAATAAGCAGCTGTAGTAAGTAATATGGCAGTAGGCTGTTGTCCTCTCAGCCTATTCTGGGTCCATGTCAAGGCTTTTGGCTGTGATACAATCACCCATAAGCAGGGGTGAGTAACAATACATACAATAGTGCTATGACTCACACCTGAAAGATCAGAATCCTAAAACTTTATATTTTGCCCTTCACCATGTATGTGTATATATATATATTCTGTACACACTACACCTGGACTACTTTGGTAGCCTCCCAAGCCAGCCATGTATAAAGTTCTGCCTTCTGTATTAATAAATTTAGCATTAGCTAAAGTAAATTATGGGACTTTAAAGAAAGAGTCAGGAAAAAAAAAAAAAAAAACGCAAAGAAATTAGAATTAGTTATCCAGGGAGCCAGGGATAATATCACTTTTGGAAGTGCTCTAAAGAAATAAGAAACATCGCCATCTGGGAAAAAACAGCCCGCCTGTTAGGAGAGGAAACCCTTAAAATAAACAAGATTCTCTCATTACAAAAGTATTTGAACAATGGTTAGTTTCAGTTTAGCTGCAGAACTTTTAAAAGACTGGGTGTACTCATAACACAAGGTGTACCAGCCACAAAAAGCCATCCATCAAGCAAGTGGTTTTGCATTTGCTCATTGAGCTTTTTGACCTGGGCTGCTTTCTGGTTTGAAATGGTGCATCAGAACTCTGGTTTTAGCCTGGACCTGCAACCTTTAGAGTGGAGTATGATGTCCTGCATCCACCACTACCTTTCATAATATACACTTCACTTTTACTTGCAACTGCCCAAACACACTGCACACACGTTTCTGGCTCCCAAGGAAAACACAAGGGAGTGGGTGTGCTTCCTTAAGATTGCATTGTGCTTAGAGATAAGCCAAACAGAACACAAAGAGCACATTATAAGCAACTGGAATAGCAGCTTCTGCTGTTTCCAATGCTTAAATGAGTTTAAAGTAAAGTGGATATTAATGACAAACAACTACTTTCTTGATTAACAACTGAACTATTGCTTTCTACTGGATGAACTGGGAAAGGACAGACTTCATTGATAACAATGCGTTTGCTTGTGATGTGAAAGTCATTAATGGTGTAGTGCAGGTACATCTACTGTAAGAAATACAGTCTGGGACACAGATATACAGGGGAATTTCCTTAGGTAAGTGGGATACCAGGTTTGTTACTTTTTCAATGCATCTCAGAGCTCCACAAAGGTTTCCAAGAAGCTGGAGCACTGGAATGGAACATTAGGTAGGTGAGATATGTCAGGCAGTACGTGATCTAAAAGGGAGTATATTGTGCATTTGCCTGTGTTGCATAAAGTCTTCCACTGTAAAGGAGTCTAACAAGTTTTCTCAAAAAAAAAAAAAATACCAACCAAACCTCTCCCACCTCCTATGTCTGCAAAAAGCTTCTGACACTTGGCAAACAGAGCATCTTTGAGTTAGAAAGATACCTTTTGTCTCAACAAATTCTTTTGGTTCATGCTGATATGAAGTTGTTAGAAGTCTCCATTTCCTTTCTCTAGCCTGCCAAAATAGCAATTAAATGCAAAAAGTGGCTGATTAAAGTCTCAAAGCAACACGAGGTTTGGCATGATTTTAGCTTTAAGTGATAGTCTTTGCAAGTTAACAAAATTTAAAACAAATGGTTTATCTGGAGCATACTACCCAAAAATAGCTTGTAACACACAGGGTAGATTTGGAGCAATGGTTTTGAAGACAGTTGTGCACATATGAACACTGCATTCAGATCTATTTTTTGATGTTGTTGTTAAAGGAAGAAGAAAGTATCATAAAGACATTCTCAAAACTTTACTTTGAGGACATACAGAATAACTTGCCCTCGGTTGAACAATTCCGTGTTGAGATTGCACAGAAATTAAGGGACTATGGAGCTATTCAGCAAGGAGTAACTACCCTAGCCCTAACAGCAAAGGTAGTGTTTAACCATATTAATTTCCCCCCCAAACCCAACATAAAAGTTTGGACAAGGCTAGAATTGCCACTCTGAACCATTTACTGAGTTGTCAAGTTGAAAATACCAGAACTGATCCTTGGAGAGACTCTGCCAAAGCTGTCTCCCAGTCAACATTAGCACTACAAATGATGTAACATTTTTCTAGTGACAGCAACAATTCAAGTAAGGATAGATGTAGGGATTTCTAGAACTCCTACAGAAATATTTTCCCTGAAGCCTTCACTGAGTGAGTAACACCTCCAGAGTTTTAGGATCTCTGGATCCACACTTGAGTTACACCTCTTCTGGGAGCATAAAGCTCATTTGTAAATTTAGATCCACACACCTCCAGGAGCAATAGACTATAGAACAGGAGCAATAAGACTATTTTATACCTGGTTAATGCAAAGAGAAGTCACAAAAGTCGTGAGAGTCATTCATTGGCCATTGTTTTAAAAAACTTGACGTGTATGAGCAGGGACAAGCTATGAAAGTCCCACAATCATATGCTCCAGAGCAACTGTGCTGCCCTGGGTTCAAATACAACGTGGGAAAGGATGAGAAGCAAAGCTAGTCCACAAATTGACTCTCATATATATGGTATGTGCTATCTTAATCCAAAGCAGCATAGAAACAAATCTCCTGGTTTGGGGTTGGTTTTATTTAACTAACAGTTCACAGATGCAAACCATGAAGGAGGACAGAGGGGAAAAGAATACAAAAGCAGTCAAATAATTTGGTTACATATCTTATAAGTGCTGAACATACATTTTATATCTTGTAATTCAGGTAATTAAGAGTCAGATAATCCACATTGACTCTGTTTTGGCCATATTAGAGGGATAATATTGTCACAAGAGTGATTGAAAACAACTGATGCAGTGTAATATGTGCCTCTTTGCACCCTGCCAACACCCAAAAGTGGGGAAGAGACCCCAAAAATGCACATTTAAAACTAACAGCATAGGAAATCTAAAATGGCATGGATTTAACTGCATTAGAAGGAACAACATTTCATATAACTTATGTTTCAAAAGTCTGCTAGACTGAGACAAAAAAAACCTTATTTTGAGAAGTAAGATATCACAGAGAATACAGGAAGAAAAGCACTAGGATAAGAATAAACCACTATTTTTTAAGTTTACAAAAACTGCTTTGTGTCCAAACATTTATCACAGATGATCTAGAAAGCACCCTTCTTGACACCAATTCTCCTGCAAAAATCAAAATCACTGACATGATAAAGAGTGTTGCATCTATCATTTTCCACAGGAAATCCTAAAGAAAACACACCTATATAAAACTCACCATTTAAATTTGGTTGGGTTTTGAGCTTATTATGACATAACTTTCACATCTGGAAATCTTTTTATTTTCATCCCTTTACATGACATTCCATAGTCTTAACTCTAAGAGGTGTTTGGTATTTTTTCCTAAAGCATCAACATTTAGATTAGAGATACGAGAACTTCAGGTTTCATTAGAAGAAAAGGTTACTGCTCATTCTTACAAGAAGCTTTGTAAACAAACTCTAAAGATCCTATTCCTATACATTCAATAGGAAAAAAAAAAAAAATCATCTGAGTTTTTAGCTGGTCCAGCACCTGGCTAAAATTAGAAGAAGTGGGACAGAAAGTGTTCTATGTATTCAGGCTTCGCAATACTGAGATGCAGGCTTAATTTTTATTCTCAGAGCAGGTAACATTTTTGTTTTAACTTTGAGACTGCATACTTTAGATTCTCATCATGCCATAATGTAGTGCCCTTGCAAAATAACAGATGTCCTTGTGATAACTTCTCCTACTGTAAACATATATAAATAAGAAATGAAATAATTACAAAGCAATTAAATATCTAAATCTAGCATTCTGGGATTGTTTTGGCATTGGACTTGCCTGAGTAAGAATTGTTCTAAGTTACTGAAAAGTCTAGATTGTAGATAAGATGTGGAAGAAAATTCTGGTTTGCAAACAAGAGTTACACTGGGATTTGCCACAGCTTGCAACTAGCTAAGAAAAATATCCAAAACTCACCTTGAAAGAAAAGGAAGATTTGTCTGTTATAGAAAAAGAATGACAACTGTGGGTCAGCTTGATAACTGCAGCTCATCCAACTCTCACTCTGCTTCCCTTTATATTTTCATGCATCACAAGCATCAGTTTGGACCTCAGATACACTGTTCTGAGCCTTTCTGGTTCCCCCAGAGGGATAGTTAGAACCCCATCTACTCCAGGAGATCCATGGATGGTTCTCCTCACAAGCCTGGTCAGAGTTGACAAAGATTTTTAAAGGCATGGCATAGGTGCCCATCTCTGGAGAAAAGCTCTCTGTTCAAAGCTTGCTGCCTCTTCTTTCTCTCTTAATTATCTTCATATAGTTTTAACTTATGGTATGTGTGCTCTTTGCACATTTCCTCTGCTTATGAAAACAAGACAAAACCCCCAAAAAGGCCACACTCAACAAAAACACCACTTTTATGGCCATAAGCCAGGTCTTAAACCAATAATGAGACTTGTATTAAAAGCAGCAGTCTTGCACCCAGGTTGCTGGTTTCTATGGTCCTGTGATGCTTAGCATAACCATTAGCTACGTTTGATTTCCAATATTACCTTCTTTCATAGGACAAAAGCCAAATATCCCTTTCGTGTCTTGATACAGGGGGTTCATTTTGATACGTATTTACTTCACATCCCAGTGCAGCACAGAAATGGTGAAAATTAGATACAAGCATTAAGCTCACAGTGTGGAAGAGGAAGCTTGAAGCAAGAGCAACTCAGGAGAGGCTTTCAGGAAGCACGAAGGAATGATCAAAGTACGTAACTTCCTCAAGGCTCGGTTTGTTAGTGTTATCACGGCTTGGTGAACACAAGGTATTAAAAACAAACAGATCCTTTAGGCAGGAGAACCGATTCCAGGAAAAATGATCCAGCCTCAGCACACGGCAGGCTCCACATTGCTGCTTTTCCCATGTGGGCAACTCCAGCCTGTCCTAATAATCCCCCTCTTCAATTGTCATTCCAAATGCTTTAAGACTTAACGGGAGTAGGACGGCATCTCTTATTTTAACTGCCTCCACAGCAAGGATCAGGCTGTTGGACATGGAAAATATCAAGTTTTCAACTTTAAGTAGCAACACCTTTTGGGAAAAGCCAAAAGAGGGGTGGAGATGGACAGCGGGGGTGATTTCCGCACATAAACCTGAGCAGCTTATGCTTTCTCTTTTCAGCTTCCCTCACATGCACCCCCAAACAATTCTATATCCCCACACTCAGCTTTTCAAGGAGGGATAAGAAGCAAAGGAGATGATTACAATTGCAAATCCCCTATACAGAAGAATTTTAAGAATTTAGGCAAATATTCACCAGAAACAAACCAGAGAGTTTAATTTGCCTCAACCATTAGAAAGGGGAAGGAGAAAAGTTCCAGACCCTCGAGAAATCTCAACAGTTCAAGAAATCTCAAAAAAAAAAAAAGCACCTGAAAGACATAGGATTCAAAAATAGCTCACATATTTTTCTACTTGCCTATAGAAGCACAAACCACAGAAGCAAGTTGAAACCCTGTTTTTTCTTTGCCCATTTATTCAAGAAAAGCAAAAAACCTCTCTCTCCAAGGTGAATAAACCTAAAGCATAAGTAAAGTCCTGCTTAAATATTGACACAGCACAGTATATTTTCTACTACCCACTGTTTTGTTAGCAATTAAAGTATTAGATAACAAGGCACATGTACACAGCTGGATGAAGAAACCTCAAATTTCTGAACAGTGTCCCAGTTTCAAGAGTCAGCACGGAGTCCAAATGACCTTTATCTTGCCAGTGTTAACAAATTTAGATTAAGCACACAGATACCAAATTCCTTACATGATTTATCAACGACGTAATGCTACTTTTTGTACCCATACAATTTGTAGAGTCTCCTTTTACTAGGTACTGTATGAAGTAACATGCCAAGCACATGACAATATTACAGATGAATAGGGTTGTTGGGTTTTCTCTTGGTTTGTTTCCCACCAAAAAATAACTTGTGAATGCCCTGGTAATTGGAAAAACACACACTTCACCTTGCAGATCAGATAGGCAGAGGACTAGATCAGAGAAGACAATTTTGAGCTCTGGAGCATTCACACTCCTGTGAGCAGGACAGAGTAGGAACCCTCGTGGGAACAAGGACCTGCCTGATGCTGCCCATGGGACGAGACCTCAGTCCATGGGTGGTTTTCATAAGAGGCAAAGAGAGATGACAGACAGGAACAGTCAGTTTCATTTCTGTAAGTCAGAAAGGCATGAGAAGGTCGACATTGAAACTACACGTCTGGCCTGCTTTTTTTAAAGCACTGCTAGACTCAAAGGAATAGGCATCGAGATGAAGATGAAAGTGAAACTCAGAATATTACTCTTTCCAGTGTTTAAACCTCTTGTTAGAGGTCCTGCCATCCCACCAAATTTCAAAACAAATTTATCTGTCTCCAGATATCAACTAGTAGTACCTCAATTACATGTGTGTTTGTGTATGTATATTCACATCTTCACATGCAATGTTCTGAACCAATTCCCTTTTCACATGTAGGTTTACTTTGGCAATCAGGATGTAGCAACATCAGTCCTCCTCCAAAAACAACCCCATTTTAAGAGGTTCCTGCTTTCCTGCCTTCCATACACCCACCCACACCTTCCCTGTTCATTGTCCATTACCTGCACTAGTGCAGCAATTTGTGTTGCTCCGCTAGAAATTGTGCTACTGAAATTATAAAACTTAAAATATTTAAGAATCAACTTCAGTATATAACAACACAGTGAAATTCTACTTCATGGGATATAGATGATCTCTTCAAGATCAGCAGCAAAGCTGTAGTTAAGAGTAACATATTTAGCCACACTCACAATGATAAGAGGAGGCAGTCATAAATAATCCCTATATCCTGGTAAAAATACAGTTCTTAAAAAAAGATTTATTCAGTAGTACTGCTAGGTTTTTTTTTCTTTTTTTGCATGCTGGAACATGTTGTGTCTCTGACTCGTTTCTATGAAAACTCAGAATTATTATTTTTAAAATTAACAAAACACAGGTTTGTATAAAAGAAGTCATTGAAGTTCACAATTCCCCGACTACAGCTGTGAGGGCAGGAGGTCAGAGTGTAATACTGCCTACTTGCATCTGAAGAGGTGTCTGTAGTCTTTTTATTTTCTCCTATTGATTGTGGGTGTTCTCAAAGTTTAATCCTTCATTTATTAAGAATTTTAATCCTTCATTATATAAGACCTTCTTATGTTTATGCATGAGCAATTATCTATTTACTCCAGCACAGGAAAGAGGCTATAAGGTTACAATTGTTGCTAATGTATCTTTGAATGTCAATTCTTTTGATTGCTTTGTTTTTCAGGGCATTTGTTTCCCTCTAACAATGCTGTTCCTTTTTTCAACAACTGTTCTCATTAGTGTTATGTCATTTAACAATAATGTCTAATTGTTAGAGCCTCTGCTTCATCCAGATGTGTGGGGAGGTTTTGTTTGTGTTACAGGATTGTTTGGTGAAAACCTTCATAGAATTGACACTGGATTGGAAAGTGGAGTAGGGATTAAATAACATTAACAACAAGAACATTCAATTGAAATTAGGCACAGTGAAATTCAGGAGAACGTGGGGAAGTAAAAATGATTAACTGAGATTCTGTAGAAAAAGTAAGGCCAAATCTTTGCTCTTCAGACAGTGTGTAACTTACAGTTAATCTGCAATTAAAACTTTCAGATGTTAAGAATGTTCATCTTCTATAATATCAAAGCTGCAATTTGACTCCAGTGTCAGTTTTATTCTTCACTCCTGTACCAGACAGTCCCTGAACTTCTTTCAAAATTCAGAGGTATTTAAAATTTGGATTTAAAATGTTTTGTGCCTGAGGGCTGATCCTACTTTACATGTTCATCTAATTTGAATGAAGACTTTGAGGTCTGTCCAACCATCAGAGGAATTTGCTGGTCTGGAGAAACATTAAATTTTTTCACTGGGGGAAGGAAAAGGTAAAATTCCAATGGAAATTGTATCCTGCCTTTCCAGCAGCCCTGGTAAGCGTGTGTCGTGCTGTTTCCCTTCTTACTGAAGGCATGTCTTCCATATCAGACACTTGGTCTAAATGACAAACGTCCATAAGGTTCCTTTGAAACGTGTGGCTCTGAAATATTCTCTGAAATATATGTGCTCTCTTTAGGATCATCACTCAAACTTTATCAAAAATATCCATGGTCTTCTGTTCATGTTTTTTGATAGAAGCTAATTATAGATACTAAAACTAGCTGAAGTGGAGGATTCTTCCTTTTTTTTTTTTTCTTTGTGGAGGCATAAAGCCAAAATCATCATTACAAGGTTGCACAGTTTGTTGCCTGCGTAGGCCTGGGGAGCAGATGGAGGGAGGTGTAAGGACTCTCTCAAGTAGAACTGGCTGGGAAACTGTACATCTGCTTGGTGAAAAAAAAAAACCAAAAAAAACCTGGGGACATCTTGAAATCTGCGTGGCTGCCAGTGTGGAGCCGGGCATGGTGCTTCCATGATAGATTTGGGAGAGAAAGCCTTCCCCCTACAGCCGGCTTCGCTGTTAAGACAAGCTCTGAGTGATGTCAGATGCTGTATTTGCAGCGAGATTTGAGCCCAGGTGTCGTCCTCTCTGAGTGATAAAACACTGGGAGGGGGATCGAGGGGAATGTGTTTCTGTGCCTAATTTGTTGTAAAGCTTTTTTAGTCGTTCTTCCTCATTTTCGAGCAATTTAAGGGGGCAAAGCCTTTAAGCCTAAAATGTCACTGAAGAGCTTCTCTGCCCAGGTTCTTAATAAATTCTCATTCAAAATTCACTTCACCTCATTACATCTGCTTAATGCTGAAGGAGCTTCTGTGATCCCAGCACTTATAGAGACCCTGTTCATATGGCTTCAGCTTTGCAGGGGGAAGAGATCTCACTTGAGCCAACATTGCCTCTACTTGGCAAAGTTGTTAGAAATACAGAATTACAGAATTGTGTCTCTGTTTGTTAGAATTATAGAACCATTTAGGTTGGAAGGGACCTCTGGAGGTCTGTAGTCCAATTTCTATCCCAAGCAGGATTTGCTTCAAAGTCAGATCATGTGGCTTGAGGTTTTTATCAGCTGGGTGCTGAAAACCCCCAAGGACAGAGATTCCACAAACACTCCAGGCACCTGACCCAGTGCTGCACCAGTCTCATGCTGGAAAAAAGCCATTCCTTCATGACCTCCCGAAATTCTCCTTGCTGCAGTTTGTGTCCTTTGCTTCTTGTCCTTTCAGTGTGCATCTCTGAGGATAGTCTGCGTTTGTCTTCCCTATACCCTTCTGCTAGATGGCTGAAGGCAGAAATTCAATTCCTTGCAATAACCTTTCTTACTTGGCACAACTGGAACAGAGAAGAAGGATGAATGCAGCCAAAGGAAAACTCATTTTAAGATGACCATATATATATTCATGGACACTTTTGACTGCTAACCCAACTCACCCAATAGAAGAGACTTCATCAGCATGCCCTTATCCCCCAGACTAATTCCTCTAAGCAACAAATAGGAGAGAGTGGAATTTTCCTGCCTTTTCTTTTAAATGTTCTAAATTAGACAACTACTTAGAACCCTGACAGATTTACAGGAGTAATTGCCTGCTTTTATAATGCAACACTACTGAAAACAAACATTACTTGATCTAAATCATGTCTTGAAAAGGAAAGTCTTGCTGAATGTGTTTGAGTAACAGCTGAGTACACTCCCTAAAGTCTAGCTGGTCACTGGGGAAGAGCCAGTTTAGCCAAGCCAGCTCCTGGGAAGATGCACAGAGGGACTGGAGATGCATGAAGCATGAGACCACTTGGTATATAGAGAAGGAAATGGAGGAAGCAAAGGAATACCTGGGGGATGCAAGTGAGAGGGTCCAGAAAAATGATTAAAGCATGCTGGTCAGCAAGCTGAGTTTAAATCAGATTCTTTTATTTCTCTTTTTCTTTTTTCTCTTCCACTTCCAGTCATTCAGAACAGCTCTACTTGTTCCAGCAGTATGGACCCTGAGAAGAATTTGATGTACTGCAGAGAATGCTCCCATGTTGACTGGTGGCAGTTTTGGACAGTTAAAGTTCTAGGGTACTCCAGAAGAAGTACCTGTGTTAGAATACAAAATTTTAGGAAATTTGTGTCTGGCCATAGTCACACTCTGCTCAAGCATTTTTCTGGCTTTCCTCCCAACTGTACAATGTGATAATGGCAGTTGTAAATCAAACATCAGGCTTTTGGCCTATCTGTCCCTT
>JAOXNG010000002.1:34161726-34173978 GCA_028566535.1 Scolopax minor
GAAAAAGTTTTTTCATTACACTGAACAACTTCTTATCTGAGAACAGCATCCAGTACCTCCAAAGTCAAGACGCTACGGCAAGGGAAAAAGGATAAAGGAAAAAGAACATAATCTAGCAGATGGCAAGTTGACAAAGATAACTATTTCACTGTTGGATGCTCTTCCAGAAGACAAAATGAACCAGTCAATTCTTTTGAAGTTGTATCTGTGACACTACCCTTGATGACTTTGGATACGAGACATGAGAACGTGAATTGACGATGAAGGATATTAACTGCAGGCCCAGGAGGCTCTTGTGGGGGTCTTATTGTCTTTCTGCTTGTTTTAAAAACCCTTTTTGATCATCTAGTCAACTTCAGATTATGCATTCAGTTTAAATACAGCAGCACTGCAGCAGGTCCAGCTTGGGTTTCAACTCATGAACACTGGGAGACCCCAATCCTGTGCGGGGCCTTCCCTAAACCAGGTTCTGTGATCCTGGCAATCTGCAGAGTGCACGAGGCAGATCTACAGATTTGGGCTGGCTAAGTCAGGATTATAAACTTATTCAGGCCCCAACTCATTTTTGCTTGGCTCCATAAGTACTTCTATTGTGTGAATCTGGAGGTTCTGGGAAGGTTTGTTTGCTCTGGGGCAGCACTGATGAGCCTGACCAAGCTTCATCCTGCATCAGATCCATCTCCCCAGTGCTTCTCAGAACCTTTCTTGGCTGAGCCCTTCTCTTTCTCAAAGTATCCCAGCTATTCAGAACAAGGTGGTTCAGTATTTCGAGCTGCTCATTTCTCCTTAAGAGAGAGAAGGGAAAACTATGATCCAAAAATCAATGGGCACTTGGGAACAGCACATGAAAGCAACTCTTTAATTGACTAACAGGGAATTCAAACTACATACTTATCTTTCCAGAGAGATGAGCAACGTACTCATCATCTCAAGAGTCATTTTGCATTGCACAAACAAGGTAAAAAGAAAACCACTTTGTAACTTTAATCATCACCCTCTGGATTATAACCTTGCTTCCAGGGAATTAAAAAAAAAAGTTCTGGCTGAGATAGAAATATTCATTAAGATAATGGGAATTTTAGCAATACTGGATGTTGGGTCATTTAGGGTTTTTTTTAATTCTATTTCACAAATATATTTCCATACACTTATTTTCATTAAATTAGAAATTAATAAAAACAATTAGCTGCTCTATTTCTTCTTCTGAAGCAAAATCTTCAATAGAACTGACCCCAACCAAGCCAGCTGATTGTGAAGGGTTACTAACAAGGACTTCAGACTCTCACCAGAAGGTTTTCAAGAAGATGATTCCATTTTCAACCAGACAGTGATTTTGTTACTGTCACAAAAATCACGGGTTTTAATGACACTTCAAGCCAAAAGAGAACACAGTACTGAGCCCCAAGCTTGCAATGACAGTAAAACCAATGGAATAAAAGAGAAAACTTAGAGGGTTATGCTTCAAGGAGTTAAGAATCTCAAAAAGTGGGCTGGAAATATAAAAAAAAATCTGAAAGAATAAAAGAATTAAATACTATTTGTTAAAATATTTGAACTGTATAGAAGTGAAAATGGCAGAAAGCAGCAAGAGGATTTTTTGAACAGAAGGGCAAAGCTAAGCCCTCGTTAAGATATATGAGAAGGAGGAAAAAACCCAAACACAAGAGTCGAGCTGAGAATTACAAATGCAAGCATTTCCATGAAATAGGCAAAATTGAAGCAATTGGCAGTAGCTTATCAACCAAATAAATCAGATTACGGCAATCAATTTACCGGCTAAATTAATTAAAACATGGAATCAATTATGCTGCATGTGAAAAGTCGGGATGATGTCACCGGCGCAGAAAGTGAACACGATCTGAGGCACCGAGGATCCAGGTCTGACCCTGGAAAAAGGGGCTGGTGGTGTGTGGTGGAGCCAGGCCCCAGCACAAGGCTCCCACAGCTGCTCCCTATCTGCACCTAATTACAGCTTTTAACTTTTATCACATTTTGAAACTAATCCCATATGCTAGTTATCCTCAGCATGAAATAAATCTGCACGATGGCTCTACTTATCTCACATTATTTAGTTTTTAATTTCTGTTCTTGTGTTTCTAACGCCTTCTGAGTATGGAAAAGGATTCCTACAAGATTTGGCAGCTTTTGTCCTTCCCCACATTCCCTAGAATCTTCACCAACTCATGAGTTCATTCTGGTCACACACAAAACCAGCAGGACTATTTTGCTAGAGAATCAAATGTTACAACATTCAAATGGTGAAGGAGCATCTTGAGCACACAACCATCAAGACCAGGCTGGATGGAGCTTTGAGGAACCTGGTCTGGTGGGAGGTGTCCCTGCCCAGGGCAGGAGGATGGAACTCGATGACCCTTAAGGTTCCTTCCAACCCAAACCATTCTATGATTCTATGATCCATCTCTTCAATGCGAGAAGTAAAGTATGCCAAGATATCTTTAGTTTTCAAGCAATGGCCTCAAAAAAATATGTAAGTTTAAAATCTGTTGGTTACACAATCTCTATGACAGTCATTTTGGACTAAAACGTATTTTGGGGAATTTTGCAGTCCAAGACAAATGTTTCGTGAGCTACACCAGAAGTCAGATGATGGTGCTTCTTGAGGGGTGCTGGTTTACTCTGCTCCTTGTATATCAGAAGCAGATATATTTAAAATACCAATAAATACAAATCCTGAAATCACAAATATTTAGCAAAGTTTGAGGTTTGCTAGAACAAAGCAAAATGGAGTTTGTATTATGACCACATTTCAAATCATGTTTTAAAGACATTTCTTTCTTTGCAATTCACTGTTTTGGGAGACTCTCTTGCAGATCTGATGATTCGGTGTAATTTTTAATCTACAAACCAATTTATATGGTCCCAGTTGTTTAAGACCCAGAAATAAAATTAATAACTTTATCTTTTTATTACAGAAGCACTGGAATTGTTGAGCATATTGTTGCACATGAGGCTAAGAGCCCAGGCAGTCCTCTCAATTTAATCCAAACGTACTAAAAAATGATGAAAAAAAATTTGGCTACACCTTTTTGGCACAATCTTCATTGTTTAAATATCTTATAAGCTCAAGGATCACGCTGGATTTAGAAATATGCATTCTGATGATTCTAAGTGTTTATAAACTTAATTAGAAACAGATACAAATGTGTAAGATGTGTCTCTTTTAGAGGAGCTGGTACAAATAACTGACGTGTCTGACTCCTTCTTGGTTATAGAATTCAATTTATTACCTACAGCTCTGATAAGTTACTGGAAAAGTAGTTTTTTAGAAGAATTTAGTTCATGATCCATCAGAATTTATTTAAACTCCTTCCTAACTCTCCAAAGTACACAACACTGTATCTTTAAAACATTATGAACAGCGGTTGTTTCAGAGCAGACCAGCAATTTCTCCCTAATCAGATGATTGCACAGTTCTAAACAATTTGTTTAATGTTTTCCATCTGTGAGTTTTGTGACTACATTTTCATCGCCTCAAGAACTTCAGTGCATTTATCCTTATAAACATTAATCTGCATCACACCACCCTTACAGACATTAATGTACACTGTCTTTTGCATTAATCCATCCATTTCGATTGGAAGATGCCACACTACACGTATCCATCACTTTGCCAGGGATCTAAATTTTCTTAAAATTAAACAGCCTCTGTGCTTGATGGAGAAAAAAAAGAAGGAAAAAAAATAATCAACAAAATACTTGCATTTCACAAGCACAACAAATGCAAAACATGTTTGAAATACGCGCTTTGTATTAGCAAAGAAGAGTAGCTAAACTGTACATAAGATTAAATGCTTTGAAAAACACAGCACCAGAAATCTAGCTTATTGAAATAGTTGTGACAGACTATTTTTTCTAGTGAAAATATTATGCACACAAATATAGATTTTAAATAAATACAGTTTTGTAAAACTGCCCGAGACTGCAGATTTCTGCATAAGAATTCGAGGTTTTATTTACTAGAACTAATAACCCTCAGTGTTTTGCAAGAAGCATTAAGATGCCCAACTGAGTCACTAATAAGAGGATTCTGAAGTTATTAAATACTGGGAATGTTGTTTGCCTTCTACTACTCCAGCTTTGTGTGGCAGAATAACAATGCTGCAAAGCTGTTTGTGACAATGCTCATTTCATAGGTGGCAAAGAAAATGGAATTAGTTCTGTAGGATGCAAGAAAAGTATATTCCTCAAGGGGGGGAAAAAAAAAAAAAAAAGGTCTTTTCAGCTTATATTTCTAGATGTTTCAAAATTCTGGTAAAAAAATTGCAATAAAAGTTACTATTTCTGTCTTTTGTGACGATGTAGCCTCACCAGTTCCCGGGTGGCTGCAGGCAGATGACTGAAAATCACAGAAAAGACAAATTATCTTCTCTGGATTCCAATGCCTGTGGTCATTTTGGCTCAGCCCAAGTGGGAAATAGCCTAAAGCCTAGCTTCTAAGGACCTCCTCTCCTCTGCTGGAAGAAGCAAGACCTTTGTTGCTGTGTGGAGACAGCAGAGGCAAAGTCTGGTCTACATCAAGAGCAGCAAGAGGAAGGTGGTTGTTGAATTGTTAGGTGCTGGCAAATCTCTGCTGGAATACAACTTTGGCTTTGTAATCTCTTCAGTTTTTCACATCTAGTTTCTTTCTACACAGTGTAGCTACAAACCAGTCTTTCTTATTCATCTCTACAAACATCTATCTAGATTTTCAGGGTTTAATCCTACCATTGCTTGTTTCGACATCTCTCTTCTGTAGATGTCAAGTCCTTCTTCTCGTCCTTCTACCTCCATGAACTCCTGCAGAACTTACATGCACATCTACACCACCTACCCATATCCTGATCCCACCAGGCAGAGCTCACTTCTGAAGCTTTCCATAGTCTGCTTCAACCTCATCTTCATCCCTAGCACCTTCAGGACTATGGGATATCCCAGACCACTGTATCTGGTTTTGAAGGAAACTCCTTTGTGTCTCCCCATATTCTTAATTTCTCCTCCACCTCATGCTGCAAAAAGGTCCTCCATAGATTCTAAAAGATAATTAATGCCTTAGATCCTTCTTCAGAAGTCGCTTTCACTGTGATGTTTATGGAAAAATTCATACAGCTTAGTCAGTTTAGTCTACTACTGTGTAGTCTCGTAATAAACTATAATTTACTCTATTAATATAGTTCACCAGACAAACCAGAAATGCTTCTCTATTTCTTTATACCATCCACTTGCATCCATCATGGTTTGTGTTAGACTACACTCTCTGGAGCAAAGAGGGCCTTGTCTCCAAGAACACACAGCCAAGACGGAGGAGTCTACGTAGGCCTTTGTCATGTGTTCCTTTCAACACTGGAGAAAGTACTTTCCTTGTAATTAATGTATTGCCTTTATTGCCATTTGGATTTCACTCTATTATTAGACACATGGGAAGCTGAACAGATGTGTATTAGCTTAGTGAATTTTTCAACTTCAGCAAACAAATCAGCCAAAGAAAAAAAGAAAAAAACATTAAAGCCCTTTTTGATCTGCTCTACTCAAAGCTTCTGCTCAAAGCAGGGACACAGGAAGGTGGGAAGCAGGTTCCACCACTGAGGCCACCATGGCCATGCCAGCAATTGGGACCAAGGGCAGCTTTGTCACTCGGGTAACAGCACCCTGTTCGCCCTGGTTGGCACAAACAGACCCCACCTTATGGGACACAGGCAGGATTCTACAAAACTATGAAGGCTTTGAAGCCACTGCTTTAGATTGGGATTCTATCTCCCCTTATATCTGAAGTTGCTTCCTGAAAGTGTTGACAGTCCAGCGGTGATGGGAAGAAAGATTTAAATTAAGTTCCCCGCTAATTTAATTACCATCCCAAAAGTAGATTTTCATAAAGATTTTGCTTCATGAAGACATTTTTCACAGGCTTCTCTCAGGAGCAACAAACTGAAATTCTCAACAGATGTTAGACAGAAAAAAAAAAAAAAAGACATTTCAGTGGGTTGGTCTCAGAAAAATGGAAAGTGGAAGGATAAAAGTATTGCCAGGATACCAAGGACATTATTTATAATTCTTTTCATACCATGCTTGGTCCATGGACAAAGCTGTTAGTGAAAGTACCAACAAAGCAAAGCCCTGAAGAGCAGTTTTGAACGGAGGAAGCCGACTCGTGTGACAGAGCATGCCCAGAAATATTTTAGCAGACATTATCACGTGACTGAATTTTGCTCATCAGTTTTGATATGTTGTCAAACATATCAACATACCACTTCACTGAGAAGTGCTTATCTGCAGAACAATCTTTCAATTAACTTCTTTTTTTCTATAACTATCATTCCATCTCTGTACTTACAGCCTCATTTCATAGAGGGTGCATCCCTGCAAAGTAAAGGCTAATGATGGTTAAATGCAGTTCAGCACAATCTCAATTTTCAGGAGGCATCAGTATCCAAAGCCTCTATTACCACCCTACCTCACTATTTATTTATTTGTGAGTACATGACTGGCCACTGTCTAATAATAAACACATCAGAATCCTAATAAACTTCTCTCATGCATAAGATGATGTGAGATCTTCTGAATTTTTCAAAATGAACAGACAACAGAAATGAAAAATACTTGTTCTAAGGGACGAGTAATTTAGGCAGAACTTGATAAACACGACCTTTTATCCATGAACACTGCCTGAGCACCACTATGCCTTTTTTTTTTTGCCTTAAGTAACTGATGTCCCTCAATACATGTTAGGAACTGCACATAAAGAGCCTATGAGGAATTTAAATATCAACTGTGAGCATTCGCTGGCACACCACCTCATCCTTGTCTCTATAACTGGAGTGGTTTGAGATTAAGTGAGGTTGAATCTCATTACACTGGCCAGAAGCAGTAAAAAGCTGGACCTATTTCAACCATCAGGCGCCCGTGATTTGCCATCCAATAGAATAAAAAGTTATTATCATTCCTATGAGGGCTTTTATTAACTGTTAGACTTTTTTTTTAGATTTATCTCTGTGGTATAAAGAGTTAAGAACTTTGTTTAGTTTATCTGTCCTCTCTTCTTCATTTGCCAACTGTTAACAAAAGACATCAGAGGAGAAGGGGATGGAAAACAATACACTGTAAAAGCGTTTGAAAGCAAATATAAGCAAATATATTTGCATATAAAACAAAATGGGCAAAAGTCCTCTGCAGTGTTTTTTGATACTTTAGAAAAATTTTGATACTTTTTGTGAAAACATATTTTTCTCTTTTTTTAAAAGAATAAATAAATCTGATTATAGGGAGGAGCCCTGCAATGTAATGTGTGTGAATGCTCAAATCATTTTCATTTTGCAGAGACTTGGAAGGCCGGAGAGCACAGCAGCCTCTCCTGAAGTACCACTCCCTGGTGATCAATAATGCATTTTTAAAGCCTGTAACTGATAAATTTATTAGGTAAATGTTAATATTTTTTCATAAAGGAAGGGAAAAGGAGTGCAAAAATTGCCAAACATGATGAACAAACTGGTGTGAGGTAATGTTTCAGAAATTTTCTGACATTACAGACAATACTATAAGATGACCATTTCCAGTGACTGTTTTCTTGCCCCAGGCAGCAATGCAAGTTGCAATATTTCTCCCAGTTGTTTACTGGATCTGGTTATTGCCCTCAGTTTGTGTGTCGGAAGTCCCACTCCTGATAAATCCTGACCTACTTAACTGACATAATTAGAGGCAGTGGTGGAGAAAGCTGATTCATGAGGAATAAGGCACACCACCATTCCTATTGCTCTTTTTAAATCCACTGTAATTTCATTAAACTCATATTACTGACTATTGTAGAGAGTAAAGAAATAAGAAGGAAATTGATTTTAGTGTTGAGAAATGGCTTCCTTAGAGCTAGCAACTATTTAAACCTCAAACGACTATCAGCTCACAGCAGGGCTAGTGCATTTCAACGTGTAGCTATGGTTTAATTTCCTTAAACCACAGGACATAAGTCACAGTTCCAGGAGTGTCTGGAGTGAAATATTTGGTGCTGATAACGATGCAAAGTTTTACATCCTGCAGTTTCTGAATGCATGGTATGCCACTGGAATTGCACAGCATCAAGAAGATGATGCCCCTTTTCTTTATGGGGTTAACACCTTCAAAGGCAGCAGTTTAGTGGTTTTGCACTTAAATGAACACGCTACTTTTACTTCTGAATAACAAGAGTGACTCAAACACCACTGCTCTCCAAAACCATTGCTGCCTATTTAAATCTCTGATGCATCAGGCTTTTCCCAGGTGACAGATACTCTTTTCCAAGAGCATCCAAGCGCGCTCCCCATTTCCCTCCACATCACACAGCTGCCTGTGCAATCCCTAAAGAACAGTCTCTGTTTATATAAATTCTACTACTAAAACTTGTAAATCAATATCTAGGAACCTAGTTAATCTTGTTACTGCAGTATTTTAACTGGAGTATGACCCTTTCATTATTACCTTTGCATTCCAGTTGAGCAACCAAGTCACAGCCCAAACGGTACCACACAGGATGAGGAAAAGCAAGAAACTGAAGCAACTTCTCCAGAAGTTCACAGTCCTGCTTAAGTGGCCATCTCTCTTCAAATTCCTTTCATTTCTCTACACCCCACCCTTCCAACAGTTAACAGTTAACTGCCTACTGAATGAAAATTTTATTTAAACAGCCGTGGTAAAATAAAAAGAGCAGCAGCTGTTGGAGACTACTCAGAGACAGATAAACCTGCACTTTGATGGCTAGAAACAGACCATGGAGTTCACTTGTGCTTAATCCCTGACATCTCTGAGTGAGACGACAACTTTTCTCAACTGCTATTCAGTGGAGAAAGAGGAATTCTCAAGATGATAATCAACAATTTGTAATTAATGAGCAAGTTAAATCGGTGTTTTGTTTTCCACCCAAGCATCACACCAAGCATTCTCTGACACAGCTCCCTCGGGGCCTGCAATCAGCCCACGGGGTCAGGAGCTAAAGCAAGTGCATGGATTTTTCTTTCCCCACTTGATTGCATTGGCTTACAGTATGATTACTGTACTAGGTTCTGATCAGTAACATTTCTTACCATTCTATGCTGACAAGTCTCCACAGAATGTAAAAATCTACGTTCCATCCACTTCAAGATGCTTAAGGTGTTTCTGCTGCTTATTGTATTCTTCAAATGCTCTGATGGATTGTTAAGTTAAATCCACCAGTTTGTTTCTCAACAAAAGCACTTGAAGCCTTTAAGCTTCTCTACCCCTTTCACTTTTTTGTATTAATTCTAATTTCCTTTTTTTAGGCATTCACTAGATTGGAATCTAACAGAATAATTATTTGATTGGTTTTCTTCATGCACAGAATAACAAATATAATGATCTGAAAGGCAGCAGTATGTGTTAATTTTGAACTACATAGAGTCTGTAAAACAGAACGTACTTAAAATTTGTATTGCTTTATTTTATGTTAAAAGATAAAACTCTCTATTTGCTAATGCTTGCTGGAGGAGTTGTGAATTTGTCACTGTTTATCCTTTTGAGATAAGATTTCCATAATGCATAAAGCAGCAAACGATGACAACATGTTATAAAAACATTGCTTTTATACTTTTAAACTTACCTGCTTTGACATCCTGGTTCAATCGACAGTATTTCGAGTGCTCGAGCAGGGGCAGACATTGCTCAATAGGTGTCCAGACGTACGTCTCTGGACACAGCAAGTCAGAGGGTCTGTACTGACCCTAGAAAGGGGAAAAGAAGGGAAAAAAAAAAAAGAAAAAGAATTGTCGTATCAGTTGCACAAGAACACCCTGGCTGCAACTTTCCAGATTTTCCTGAATAAGGAAAAATTTTCATCTAATCTACACCAAATGAGTCAGAAACAGCTTCAGCGAAACCACAGCCTTACTCCTTTAGTGATTTCAGCACATCTCAGGAATACAAACTTGACCTTGGCAGTTGAAGAAAGTGTAAAATTAACAGAACACATTTTTACGGTATCCAAGATGAACTACAAAAGTTTTGGCTTTGCTTACTGAAACTTTGTATTTACCTTATCCTCTGGAGTTCTGCTGAGCTGGTGCTGACACTAAAAAACTCAGCACCTCCAAAAACAGCTCGTCTCAAGTGTTGTTCATTCTAGCAAATAATGGAGACCCAAAAAAATGTAATAGGAAAAACCCACTACTCAACAGTAAGCAGGATGCTATTTTTATTGCATTAGTGATGGAGCTTTTTGTTCATTGCTACTTAAATAGTAATGTTTTCTTTTTAATTTATGGAGGTTTCTCCTGGAATAGCTTAGAGGTAATGATTAGTGAATTTCTACCATTCTTTGTTGATTTATTAAAAAGATACTCTTCGCAGACATTCCCAGAGACTAAACAGCCATAATTATTTTCTCTTTAGCTGCACAAAAAATCACCACCTCAGCAATAATAACCTCCCCAAATCAGATCTTCATTTGATTTAAAATAAGACTATTCATCGGCCTACAACTTAAAGTCAAAAATCTATCTTTGAGCTATTATTTGTTTAATCCATACTCTTTCAACATTCAGAGCCATATGGTGGCAATAGCAAATTAATTTTTAAATTGAAAATTCATTTCACATATCAGCTTGGAAAAGAGATATAGTAAAGAGAGTGAAAAATTTTAAGGATTTCAATCAATTACACAGGTCTTGAGGCAATGGTTAAAAGACTGGACATTATAAGAAGTCACACCACAGTTGATGCAACTCAGAGGTTTTCGTATCAATTGCTTTAAATAGGTAATTAAGATGATCACTTAGATATGAAATTGATTTTTTTTTCCCCTACTTCTACTATAATAAAAAGCAAAGCAGTTTTGAATGAAGCTGACCAATATTTAGGAAGGGACATAGGTAAGTACTGTGACTACATAAAGCCATATTTTTTAAGAGTTGCACTCACAAGCTCTGCTATTCTTCCTTTAAACACACCCCTATACAGTAACAACTAATTTTGGAGAATCAGAAGAACCATTTTTTGAACGATTGCAGAGATTTCCCCAATTCCTTTTATTCTTTTACTTTCCATTTTTAACAATATTTACAGTAGAATTAACTTTACTCATTCTTTATTTCCCATCAACTGTAAATTGTTAAGAAATACAAAAATTATCTCTGATAAAAACAAAGTCATAATTGCATGAAAAAAACCCACAAGCATCACTCTTCGTGCTGAACCTTGTCAAAGACCTGATGTATCTTCCTGAAATGAGTGTTTTTGTGTCTCTGATCTTCTCATCTGAAAACATTCAGGACTGACATGCAACCATCGCTATTGGGTTTGGGGTTTTAATTAAATGCAAATTTCTATAGTAAGCTAAAACAATATCCCTCCAATTCCATGGAGAAGCTTAAACCTCAAGGCCTTAGAAAATCCTCTAAAGCCAGTGAATGGAAGTGACATTATTACATAAACCCCTTTGAAATGTTACTTTATCTCAACAGAAATAGTGGAAAAGTACGTCAAGGTAAGGGCTAAAGAAGACTTTTAGTCACCATTACTCAGATGAAACAATTTAAGGAGTTGGGAGGAAAAAAAAATATGTCCGTTCAGTCAAATAAAAAAAAAAATATTACAACATAATTACTTGTTGATTTAACTGGCCAAAAAGGCAGGAATAGCCAAGTAACCATCTTTCAGAGCTGCCACTTATGCACAGAAACTACAAGGTGGCAATTTAGTCTTTCCTAAGCCCAAGTGGGTGTAAATAGAGATTGCTCAGAAACTCACACTTTTCCCAGAAGATACTGCCCCTACATCCTGAAATACATCACATTTAAGAGTCCCACCATGTGAAAATTATACCACTGCACAGCCCTCTTCTGAATTTCCAAATTACTCCTATAATGTCACATTCTGTCATTAAACAGGATGCATAAAATTAACTGCATTGTGGTGTTATTAGTTTGGTTATAACAAAAAAAAAAAGTTTATTTACTACTGAGGAAACCAGTAATGGGAAAATTGTATATTCTATCCATCACTGTAGATTAGGTATTTATTTTAGGCATCAAAATACTCTACTTGGGAGAGAAAAAGGAAGAAATAATTCTGAGGTGATTTCTTTTAGATGTTTCCTTTCCCCATAATTTAGAGTCTTATTAATAAACTTCCCTGACGATGTGTGAGGCTGAGGTTATGACACATCACTGACCAGTGACACCCAACGTAATTAGAGGTAAAAATTAAACAAGCCATTGGTGCTCTTCAATACCCTCCCTTTTAAAAAGTATTGCCAAACGTACTAGAAGATATTTCTCC
>JAOXNG010000002.1:34647156-34658330 GCA_028566535.1 Scolopax minor
AATTATATTAGGAAGGGAAGCTCTGCGCCATTGAGCCCTCGCTATTATTTAAACTCCTTAGGTGCTTATGTTGCTCTCGAGAGTCAGAGTTGAGGTCTTAAATCACTTTGAATCCTTTTGGAAAAAATAGTTAGAGCAGGGAGCTTTTTTACAAGACCTCGTATGTGTGAGATTTCCCTGTGACGCGCAGAGGCATTTGTAAAGTCGTAGCTTATATGCTTTAATGGAAGAGACGTGGCAATGATTAATAACTTGGTCAGCCCACGCTGGCCCTTCTGCTTCTAAGACAGTGGAAGATGGAAATGGCTGTGCAGAGAAACACATCTCCTCTTGGGATGCTGGGCTGGAAAAGCCTGGTGAGGCTAAACAGAATACTGTGTAAATGATACAATAATGCTGCTTAACTGAGGATTTTATGTAACGGCAAATACTAATTTTGGAGTTGCATAAGAGCCTTTATAAAACCCGAGACGGTGAGCTCTTTGGTGACTTCAAAGGTTTAAGCACACAGTGAAGTTCTTTAACAAGCTGAAGTCCTTAATTGTGAACTGTGCAGTGCTAGGACTGTCCTCATGCTGGAGCTCAGAGCTACAAGTTATTAAAGGTTACACACAATGACATTGACAAGGTGTTGTGAGCGCTGGAGTCGCTTGAGACCACGTGTCCCTCGGCAAGGATTGAATTTAGCACCCTCTGGTCTAAAAAGCCACTGACCCAGACCTGCCCCTGTGCAAATTCATGGTGGTATTGTCAAAGGGGAGAGTCTTGCATCAGGATTTCTGAGAACATGGATAATATCAGGGATTATGGCCTCTATCAGTGGGTAGCAATTAAGGAGTGTCAAGATCATTAATGCATAATTAATCATAATCTTTCTACTGCTGTATGTACTTAACAAACTAATACAGAAGCAGGGAACCATGTGCTCAATTTAACACTTCTGATAATAGAGACCAGCAATAAACTTGTTCATTGCATACTGTTATTCTTCCTTGGAAGTAAGTTCTCAGCTCAAACAATTAAAAATTGCCTTAAAATTTATTTCCATTAGAAATCATACTAAGACTGATGAGACAAAAAAGGGAAATGCAGTGCTGGCTTTTGGGCTCTGGCCTGCAATAATTGCTTGCCTTGGAGTTGCTGATTGAAGTGTAAGGTAGGTATTTGAAAGGAAATACAGAACTTTTTATTTTTGCTCATGTTTGTGAGCAGTCCTGAGTTAGCAAATCACCAGGAAACTCGCTAAAAAGAAGTGATTTCTTAGCAAATGAATTGTTAATTATTGAGCTCCTGTGAATTCTTGTAATTTTAAAATCATGTTGGCAACGGATCAAAAGAACATGTGGTGCCACAGTGTTAGAGTATTTTTATTTATATCTGATTCACAATTGTCTCCATGGTAATGTGAGAGATGAAGGCAGAGGAAAGAAATGAGTTATCACATTATTAAATGACCCAGTGGAAAAAAAATTAAGACATGTTAAGGATTAATTTTACATTATAGAGCTGCCTAGCAAGCCATTATCATTATAGTTAAGGATTTGTTAGCATTTCTATTATAAACGTGTTTTTGAAGTGTTTATTACTGTTCAAATTTGCATCAGGCTGCAACTTTGCATACAGGTTCTCTGAAAAATGAATTCTAATTTTAAAATGCATTGAGTTGACCAGTGTATTAATTTTAGAACATTTCAGTGCTCTGTGTCTTGTAGAGAGTGATATTTCTCCACTCTAATAACTAAATAATGTTTTTTTTCTCTTCAAAAAAGAAACCCCAGCCCCTCAGTTTGAGAAGCAGCCTTTAGTGGTTTTTTAGTGGATTTCGGGGCAAAACTGTATATGGCTTTTGTAGAGGTTTAAACAGCCAAGCTCTTTGTAAATTGAACTGTTTCTGCTCTGCTTTTGTCAGAAATATTGTCAGTAGATGAATGACTAAAATGGAACAAATAGCTGGTAAAAGTGAACATCTTTTAGAGGACAGAGGTTTTGTTTGTTTTCTGTGGGTGGCTATTTTTTTTTTGCCCCCTAGCAGAGTGGGGGGAAATGCTTTTCATTACAGCACACAGTTTATGCAAAATCCCCCTGCTTTCAGTGAATTGTTGTATAATGCAGGATAACACTTTCAAGCTTGGATAGCTGTGATTAGGAAGCTAAATGGGGGGAAAAAAGCATCAATTTTTGTTGTAAAGCAAAAGCATATTTGCATGTTTTGCCAACGAGGGTATTGGTTGTGAGGGCTGAGCAGGAAAAGGCCAGAGGTGTCATGCTTTCTCAGCAAGGGTGCTGTGAGCAGGAGGACCCACATATGCCTCTAATGGAGGGGAGACCTCCTAATTGACTGCAATTTTAGGTATTTTCAGCAGGATGTGGGGAGGTTCAGATGCCCCAGAGACCTGGCTGCAGCATCACAGTGTTGCGGGAGAGCTCTTCAGGTGTGCATGTGAAGCGGAAGTTGCTTGGAAGAAAGATAACACTAAATGTGGTGCCAGTGTTTAAAACAGAGGGGAAAGAAGAGTCAGGACTTTATGGACCAGCCCATTTATTTTGGATTCCCAGAAAATCTGTGAGACTCTGCAGGGCTGGCTCCTGTCCATCTCTGTTCAATATTTTCATTATCAATCTGGATAATGGAATGGAGAATGCGTTTGTTAAATTGACGGGTGATATAAAGTTGTTGGGAGGGACTGCAGATTCTTGGGGAAGAAGAACCAGAGCACTTTCTTAAAATCTGGACAAACTGAAATGGTGATCTGGAAAAAAGGATAAAAGGGCCAAATGATAGCTTGGGGCAAAAATTGCTGCAGATGGCAAATATCAGGCTAGGTAACACTTCAGGAAAAGGATCTGGGGTTACAGTGGGCTATCAGCAGGACAAAAATCAGCATCACATTATCATGTAGTGATAAAAAGGCACTCTGCAGGGTGTGTGCAGGGAAGACACATGAAGTGATGCTACTGCTCCAGCAGCCCTGGGGAGGGCTTGGCAGGATGCGGGGCACAGTGTGAGAGACTGTGATGCTGATGACCTGGATGGGAGGGAGAGAAAACCTTCCAATCTTATTTGAAATCTCAAAGCAATTTGGGTAGGCTAGGTGTCTTGGTGTGAGAAGATGCTGGGAGGAGCACTGCTCTTCCTAGGAGGTGCAGCGTATAATCTAGGACCACAGGAGCATTGAACATTGCTTTGTATTTCCTCCAGAACCCATGGTGTCTGGCTGGGATGTTTATGCAGAAGAAAGGGTCAGTAATACACAATTTTTTTTTTCATCTCACCTGTTTTCTTGCAAGTGTCTCTCTTCTGAGCACTGACCTAGCTTGACTCTTCTTAGCTTTCAACTTTAATTTTTAAAAACGTTATTAACAGGGTAGCAGCACTGAGCAGGACAGAGCTAGCTGAATTTCCTCTATGAAATGTTACTTTACTTGATTAAGTCCAATGACATCTTTGCATTCAGTTAACTAGCTCTCTGCAGGTGATAGAATAACTAATCAGAGTAAAAACATCAAATGAAATGAAATATAGACTGTAAACACCATTCTAATTAGTAGCTTTATGGGACTCTGTCAGTGAATGATCATGGAGCAGATTTCTTGTTTTCCGTCTTGAGAATATTTGGGGTATTAGTCATGGCTGAATGCTTGCTTGTGTCTTCCTATCTGGGATTTAGAGTATTTTAATCCTGGTTCTCTGTGCAGACCCTGTCTATTATGAAGTGCTGAAAGCTGCCCTTGGCCTCATGCTGACCTCTGGTTTTCGCCATTTTATGAGTCAAATAAACTTGAAGAAGGTGGCCTGGGTTTGGTGCTGTCACCATTATCAGAGTGTTTGAATGATTTGCTGCTTTAACTGAGGAGTCTTCTCCTGGTGGTTTGTTTGGGGCTGGGCTGGAGGTGCAGGTGGACAGAGGAAAGCACAGAATTTGGAGTGCTGGGGATGTGTGTTGCAGCAGAACATGGGGTTGGGGTGAGCATGGGGATTTCTCTCCATGGGTTAGGCCTGCTGGTGGGATTCCTGAACATAAGTGAAGCAACTTTTCTTTGTATACTCCAGAGTAACATATTGATGAGACATTGATATCCTCTTTTATAGCTTTGGTCTAGTTTTTCAGCAAACACGACTGCTCTTGTAGTTGTTGAGTAGAGCTGTGGATGGTCCAAGCTTTGTCAAGCCCAAAGTCTGGGCACAGGCTTTGCTTTGAATGCTGGCTGTGAGGATACCCCTCACCTTTTATTGCCTGCACTTCACTCCTTCATTCCCAACTCCTCTATGTCCTCCATCTGCTGAACTGCACAGGGGGAACTGGGATAGGACAGGGGGAATGGTTTAAAAATGAAAGATTTAGATCAGATCTCAGGAAGAAATTCCTTGCTGTGAGGTGTTGAGACTCTGGCCCAGGTTGTCCACAGAACCTGGATGCCCCATCCCTGGAGGGGTTCAAGGTCAGGCTGGATGGGGCTTGGAGCAACCTGGTTTGGTGGGAGGTGTCCCTGCTTAGGGCAGGGCCTTGGAACTGTTTGAGCTTTAAGATCCCTTTCCACCCAAACCATTCTATGATTCCTGCTCCTGTCAACACACCTGAACAGCCAAAAAATGTGATTTGAACCCACAAGAGCTGACAAAAGCACAGTTAAGCCTGCTCCAAGCAGTACATATTTAAAAAAAAATGTTAAAAAAACCCACCTGTTACTTTCTCATTTATATCTGACAGATTAAGCCCTCCCCCGTGATACCATGTACTACAAAATGATTATGAAATAGCAGGGGGTATAAAAGTTAGAAAAGCCTAATCTCCCCAGCTGCCACCAAAATGTTGGCACTCAGACAGTTCCTCGTCCTGCCTCTCGTAGCTGCTCTAGCTCTCGCCCAAGACAACTCAATAGAATCCATGGGTATGGAAATCTAGCCTTTTTTTTTTTATCATCTGTGAAATTCTATTAATTTTTGCACAATAGGTATTTTATAGGCAATCGAAGGGAAAAATGGTAAACATGCCTCTAAAACTGCCTCTTATTTTAATGTCTGCTTCACAATAGTAACACCTCAATGTGCCAACAAATATTAAATATATGAAATAACAACAAAAAAATAAAATATTGCAATATATGATTCCCTATGGCAAATTTTTAACTTTAGATCTTGATTTTTAAGATATTTTATTCTGGAATGGAAAACTAATACTCTGTTGAAGTAACAGGAATGTAAAAGATATTTGCTTGTTTTTCCTTTGTTAAACCAGAAGCAATAGATAGTCATTTGTTGCTCAATTTGGGACCAGCATTCTGTGCTCATTTTAGGAATTCATCTGATGAACGGTGGGTAGCTACTGTAGGATAATGAAGTATTGCTGCTCTAGTGGTGCCTGGCTACAGAAGGATCCAGAGAGATGCAGAGGGAGGGGAGGGAAAAGCTGACCTTGAAATGCTCTGATAATTGGGAGGTTAAAGTTTTAATCTGAGACCGCAAATGCTATACAAAAAATTCTTTCTGCTGTTTTAAACCATTATTTTTAAATTAATATTATATTAGTAAGGAGATTTTATGTTCCTATTGGATTATAAACTTTTTGTAAAGTTTCCTAGACAATGATCATTACCACAACTACTTCATAACCTATTAACATATTAAGATGTTAGTGATGTCAACAATGCTTGGTTTGTGTTTATTCAAAAGAGAACTGAGTCCAAGCACAAACCATAGCTATCTCATATGAACCCTCTTCATAAATTTATAGACCTCTAGCACCTTCTTTCCCCAGTAATTATATCTTTTCTTACCTGAAATGCTTCAATCCATTTACTTACTCCTTGTCTGGAAGCTGTTCTAAACTTTTTATCATCTTTGTTGCCATTCTCTGAAGCTTTTCCTCTTTAGCAGTATCCTTTCACAGCCGGAGGATCACAACAGTAATCCTACATATAGTCCTCTAGAAACTCAAATCTGAAGAGCCTTTTTGATTCCTTGCCCTGGGAGTTGGTTCCCAAATGCTTATTAGTAAAGAGTTGAGACTTAGAACTGGATTCAACAATCTTTAGGAACTCAGTGTGGAGGGAAGACAGGAGGCTTGAGGTGCTTGTGGTGGCCAATCTTGCAGAAGAGAGTTGCTGAGGTGTCCTGTATCCTTTGGCATTTCCAGTTTTCCCATTCTTCATCTGTGCTGCCCTTGCTCCTCTTTGCTGATAGGAAAACAAGGATAAAAAGTAGTTTTTAAATATTCTCATACTATTTGATTCTTTCATAATATGAACAAGAAAAAAAAATATTACAATACTTCGCATGTCTGTCGCATGATGAACTTTTGAATCCAGAGTCTTTGCATAATGGCAGATAAAACGTTGCAAGAGAAACCTTGAGAGGGATCCTCACACGCTGGTTTTTGTTGCTGCTGTTCTCCAGTAGGTGGACCTCGCTGCGGTGCTTCACTCCAGGAGGAAAGCAAAGCACTAAAGATTGAACTAAACGCAAACGCAAACTGCCTCTGGCAAATTCAGAGGAGCACAAATCAAACAATTAGGCTCACTTTCTCCCAATTCAAGTAAGTATTTCTTCCAGATGCTTTGATACCATTCTATTCCATTAAAGTACAGGGCAGAAAAATATTGCCTCCAAATATTTCTCTGTATTGAATCTGTGTTGTGGATTCTAAAGAGCCCATGTATCTATCAGTGAGCTTAGGTAGTTCTCACTGTGTTTTTTCAATAGATTTGCTCCTTCTTCAAGCTGTGAAACAGAAAGTATTAAAATATATGATGGTCCCTCAACTAATTCGCCTCTTCTTGGACAAGTATGTAATGACACTGATGCAATCCCAGTACTTGAATCATCTTCAGAGAGTTTAACTTTTCTCATAACAACAAACTCAGTGGATTTCACACGATACTTCTTTGTCTTCTACTACTACTTTTCACCAGAAAAAAGTAAGTCAGAACTTAATGCAGCCATTAAGTACCATCTGAATTGTGCCATTACAAGAAACTTTCCTGTTAAGGGAAAGTTTAGGATAACAAACTATCAACAGAATCTTTAATCTGTCTCACTCAGCCCTTCAGGCCCTAGAGAATGGGGTGGGGGAAAAAAAAAAATCAGTGAAAGGAAGGAGGCAGCAAAACGGTAGTGTGCTTGCTGCAGAGCCTAAAAAGTGTCATTTTACCAGAAAAAATGATTGTAAAAAAGGTGTTATGAGGACTCCACTTCTGCTTACAGGCTTCCACTAAATTTGCAGTTTGTAAATATTAAAGTGTTTACCCAGAAAGAGATCATCTAGTCAGAACATTTGCCAAGTACAGGCCACAGAGGTCAGTAAGGGGTTTCATTCAACAAGCTCCTTTCTTTTTTTCCTTAAAAGTTAAGAATAGCTTGGACAAAATCAGTCTTAGCTTGGGACCAGATCCTTTGCTTCTGCTGATGTGAGTGGCATGGTATTAAGCTCCTAAAAGCTTCGATTTTACAGAGTAGTTACCACATCCTAGTTTATGTTGCTCCAGTATTTAACTGTGCTGCTGAAAAGTTGTGTCCTATTTCCAGTCTGCATTTGCCTTTCTGAGGTTTCCACCAACTTGATTTTATTTTCTCTTTGTCTACCACAAAATCTCTCTCAAACTTGAAGATTTTGCACTTCCACATAGATCATGACCAAGGCTTCACAGTTTTGTCTAATACAAAGTCTCTCAGGGTTTCTTTTGGTTGGTATAGCATTTTCATTACCAGTTTTTCTGATATGTCGTCTAATTTACCCAAAATACAGATATAACTAAATTGCTGAGAGTATCAAAGTTAACTCACCTACAGCCATCCCAGATGTCACCACACGGAGCCTTGCAGATACACCATAGTGACAATAGGCTTCATTTTGTAACATTCACCTGACCTGAAATTCCTTCCAGAAGTTCTGTCTTTAGTACCTTTAATGACAC
Organism: Scolopax minor; assembly: GCA_028566535.1. Classification (NCBI taxonomy): domain Eukaryota; kingdom Metazoa; phylum Chordata; class Aves; order Charadriiformes; family Scolopacidae; genus Scolopax; species Scolopax minor. Next base: position 34,655,068 of record JAOXNG010000002.1, read on the forward strand.
CCCAAGGCATGGAATCCTAAAGAAATGATCCTGCAACTTCCATAACTTCAGATCTTTATTTTTTTATGGTTCATTATATATACCATTATGTTAACAATGCATCTCCTCTTCTTTTCAGGACTGGAAAATTGTGGAGGACAATTAACTGGTCCCAACGGTACATTTACCACCCCAAACTACCCACTACGTTACCCTGAATTTACATACTGTGTCTGGCACATACAAACAGAAAAAAACTCAAAGATAAACTTACAGTTTCAGGATTTTTTGTGAGTAAATGCCCTAATGCTCTATTTCTCTTTTTTTCATTATGTTTAAAGGTGTAACTTTAAACCCAGAAAGCACAAGTGCTTTCACACTTCTAGAATATCTATACACTTCGAAAACAAGCATGCCATGATGACTTTTATGACAGAGTAATGGCAATGTGTTTGACATCGCTATACATTACCCTATAGCTCCTGCAGTGCCATCAGTGAAACTCAGACAGCACTTCAAGTGACTAGCCATAAGGTGTAGGTCCATTTTAAAACTACCCTGAATGATCCGAATTGAAAGGCATCAGTAAAAATAAAGGTTTTGGTGCATAAGGAACATGTTTAAACCCATCATGGTGCATTGTAATTGCAATTTAGAACTGGGGCTCACAAGAATAAAGCAAGTGTCACCCAAAGTACATCTTCCTCAGCATTGCTGGCCGTTGGGCAAAGAAGACAGAGCAGCACTGGCTTAAGTATTTTCAAGTATAAATTGTAATGGCTGCATTGGCATAAGCAACCCAAAACTGGCATGGACTGGGCTGATGCCCCATACATAGTGGTCTTTTGCCTTTCCCTCAACATGAGTTGACACTGAGGAAAGCCTCAAGACCAATGGAATTCTCTTCCAGAACACTTATTGAGACACTCAGGCTACAGAATGCTGTTTCAGCATTACATTCAGTATGGAATGTATAGGGTTCTATAAGAAATAAATCATCACCTTGACCACAGCCCTCTGAGATGATGAACATTGCACAGTGGGGAGAATGTTCTTACCAGCCCCGGCCAGGATCCATCTGTTGATGCAGGAGCAGAGATGTTCTGGAGGTTTCCACGGCAGGACAAGGGCAGCAAGCGCCGAGATAAGTCTCACGTAGACTGATAAAATGGCAAGAACCTTCCTCTGGTGACAGACACGAAAGACCTGCCTAAGTCAACCCTAAACTTTAAAGGCTCTATAAGATATATATCAATATCAATATCAATGGGAGGAGAATCACATTCCAACGCACTTCTTGCCTTAAAGGTTTTCCATGATTTATTTGGGTTTAATAATGTCTATTTATGTGTTGTTTTATTGTCTGTTCTTTGATTGCAGTTGACTATAATTCATCAGACATTTTAGCTGCACTGGATCCTCTCTCCAGTACGAGCAATGTTCTCTATACTCCGAGTCCCTATAATTAATTTTTCTCTTGTCTACAGCCTGGAACTTGACAAAAACTGCCAATTTGATTTCATGGCGGTCTATGATGGCCTGACCACAAACACCAACTTAATAGGAAAAGTGTGTGGTCGTACCCAGCCCAAATTTGAATCTTCTTCGAACGCGATGACAGTTGTGCTCTTCACAGACGACGCCAACTCCTACAAAGGATTTTCTGCTCGATACACCAGCATCCCACTGCCAGGCCCCGTGGAGCCCGACAGTAAGTTCACTGGCTACGTGAATAGGATGCTGTTTCTTCTTCTCACCTGTGATTCTTCCCTTAAAAATATCAGCAAGAACCAGTGGCTGATACTGAGGATTTAAGCCGTTTCATTGGTAGCCATTAACCCTCTTCACATACAAAAATCCCACATTAGTCTCACCTGTAGAGCAAAAGTTATTACCTGACCCATCTGCAAAAGCCCTGTTCTTGCAATTTTTGGTCCTTTTTCTGGCCAGCACCACTGAAAAATCTGATTCTTTCCTTCTTTTGTACAAAGCAGGCAGTTACCATCCTAGAAATGCATAAATAATTTTTTTGTGACTGGTTAATTTTAATGGTTTTATTCCCCAAGACAGTAAGGAAAATGGTCTGCACTGGTTAGTCAAACAGGGCCAAGCGATGGAATTTCTTGTCCCCAGAGTTGGACCATTTTCCTTATTGGTTGCATATATTTGGATGCCCATCTTCCCATTAACCCAGGACAAAAGGGTTAATAAAAGCCAAAAGCCTTGATAGGTGCCATAAATCAGTTTTCCCACCCACCATTCTGCACCAGCACTTTGATTCCCTTTCTCTTTGACAAAGTCTGCAATTCATTCTGTGTTACTGGATTTAAAATTAAACTGTCAGCATGAGTTTGACATGGTCAAAAAAAAAGGTGAAATTTTTGTCCTGACTTCTGCATGGCCTCAAATGCACATCAGCTATTTCAGAGCAGGACAAATCAAGAACCATTCACCAAGTTCAAGGATCTAGATCGAGTGAGAAAAGAAAGCAGTTTGTGCTAAAGTGTTTTGGGTTTTGTTTTTAATTTCTCTTTCAATTGCAGCATTCCTTACGTGCTCTTCAGATAGCATGACAATTGTTTTGAGCAAGTCTTACCTGGCCTCCCTTGGTTATAACGAAACCCACCTACAGCTGAGTGATCCATCTTGCAGCCCCATTGTAACAGATTCAGTGACTTTTTCCTTCCCCTTGGCCAGCTGTGGAACAACAAAAAAGGTAAAGTGGGGGGGGGAGGGAAAAGCTCTGTGAACAAGAGATTATCTATAATTCTGTGATTATGAACGATAAGAGCTTGTAAAAGCAGTTTATGAACAGCATGTGAATAGGCTGATTTAGCTCATCCCATTGCACATTTCCAGTCTTGAAGCACCGAGAACATTTTTTCCTCTTCAAGAACGTGACGATCAACGAGCCTTTCAAAGGAAGCCCAGGAGAATCCACACAAACTAATGCCAAATTCCCTCTCCAACCCAGGTTATCAGAGTAGCACAACGTTAGGTATGTAACTCAAACATTCCCTGCAAATGATACAGCTGGCACTGATCCTGGAGTCACAAGGAAAGGGGGAAACCCCTAAGAATCGTAGGTTGGAAAAGACCCTTGGGATCATTGAGTCCAACCATTTACCCTACTCTACAAAGTTCTCCCCTACACCATATCCCCCCTAAACAACTCTTGAACACATCCAAGGATGGGGTCTCAACCATCTCCCTGGGTAGCCCATTCCAATGCCCAACCACTTTTTCTGTGAAAAATTCTTTCCTAATGTCCAGTATAAACCTAC
>JAOXNG010000002.1:34773916-34784201 GCA_028566535.1 Scolopax minor
ATAGTTGTAAAATTAGAAGTGCCGAGACTATATACTGGGCTGCAATAGTAAAAAAATGCATGGAATATCCCCCCCCCCCAAAGTTGTAGAAGAAGAGAGGAGGACAGAATTGGCAGGCTTTATGCATTATAGCTCTGAGTCCTTCAGCAGGCTGTGAGCAGGGACAGGATTAAAACTCTATGAATACCATTTATATATACCTTTTTTTAAAAAAAAACAACAAACCCTCCGTGTCTGTGCCATACACTCAAGAACCCATGATCCATTATCTAGGGGGAATTGTACAAATTTGGGTGATCATACAGCTGTTCCATATAGGTCAACATAGAGAAATACCACAGATACACTTTCTGAAGTAAAACAAGAAGGTTAGTTTTTTTCCTGACTAATTTGGAGGGGAGTTTTCCCGGGTACATAGTGACAGATACTTGTGCTTGAACAGCCACGAATGCTTTGTCCATTTTCAGTTCTAGTTGTAGTAAAACAAGCTGATCTTCCAGATTGTACTGTATTATGGGTTTTAAAGAACCTCACTATAGCTAGATACCATTGTGATCCTGTTTCTGAAAAGATCTATTATGGGCTTAACTCTGAAGTTATAATAAGCATCTCAGGTTGCTCTAAGTCAGGACTGTAATTAACTGGATAAGTGGACACCACTTATAATCAAGTTTCAGTGAAAATACTATTTCAGCTTGAGTTGTTAGTTGCTAGTATAAAGCTCTGAACTCATTTTCATGTAGTTCTGAAACTAAATATTCTTGTGAGTATCTCTAATATTTGAGATATTTAGGCCCTAGGGGATAGGTGGGCAATTACAAGAGTTTCTTAACTCTTTAACATGTTTTTCCCCAAATCAACCTTTTTTTAGATCTGTGGGTGTAATTAAAAGCTTTACTGTCAGCTTAAAACTATGGTAAAATGAGAATGTCTCAGTAAGGTTTTTTTTCTTTTTTTCTCCTGCATTATTTTGTAGAAGCAGATTTTATTGATGATGCCACAGATCTGAGATAACAATGAATTTCCGGTTGTACACAATTTAAGACTCTTTAAGTTTCATTTATTTGAATTTAGAGGGATATAAGATAAATTATATTGCAGTCTCTTCTCAGGTTGTAAATTCCTAAAATGCATATTCTAAACGTCTAAAATCTCCGATTTTTTTTTTTTTTTTTTTTTAAATTTTTTTGGGGTAGGGTTATGTTTTAAGTTCTATTGAAGGTCGTGTTGCGGTGGAATATTTGGATCCAAGTCCAGAAATCCAGAAGAAGAAATACGCATTCAAATGTCACCGCTTGAAGGAAAACAACATTGAGCAGATTTATCCAGTTAATGCTATTTCTTTCCATAATGTCCACAACACGTTTGCTACAGGTAAAGCAGATAATTTTTTGTAATCAATTCGTTTAGTTTTGATGTGAACAGGTCGACCTTTCCTTCATATGCCTTTTACTTTTTAAGCATTTCAGGTGTATTTCTTGCAATGAGCAGAGTTTTTAAATGATTTGCTGCGGTGAGAGTTAATTACTTTGGCAGGGATTTGGGGAAATACTTGTTATGCTCTTTACTGAATTATACAACTCTGACTCAGTGTTTTTACTGAACGAGTAATTCTAGGTAGTTTGTTTTTTTTCTTTCTTGCTGGGTTTTTTTTATTCAGTCTTGCCGTTTTCCCAATTACAATTTACAAACCGTTTTAAAACATGAATTTTCAGGAGGTTCTGATGGATTTGTAAATATTTGGGATCCCTTTAATAAAAAGCGCCTGTGCCAGTTCCATCGCTATCCCACCAGCATCGCATCACTTGCCTTCAGCAACGATGGAACTACCCTGGCAATAGCTTCTTCCTATATGTATGAGATGGATGACATTGAGCATCCTGAAGATGGTATCTATATTCGCCAAGTGACAGACGCAGAAACAAAACCAAAGTGAGTATCCTTCACCTGTATTTGAGCTTTTCGGGGCATTCAGCCCAAGATTTATTAATTTTCCTAAATTCATGAATAGCATTATTGATGCCAGCAGATAGTGCAGCTTGACAGTAGGGTTGGGTTTGATTTTTATCTTGTTTGCCCAAGCTTTCAATATCCGTAGGTTGATAGACGTCTGATGGATAAAATTGTGCCTGGTTGTTCAGTAGGAGAAGAATGTCAACCCCTTATCCTTTGTGAATAGGTGCTATTATATGAAGCTGTGGAGTTATTGCTAGCTCATTGCTTCGAGAATTAAGTGAAGAATTCAAGAATAATTTATTGGAGTAAATGTTACTCTGTTTGGATATTTAAAACTTGGAATGAATGAAACCTTTACATGCTGAGTCTGCGCCCAGCTATCACAGCCAGAAGTGACTGCAGATGCTGCTCTGGGAAGGCTGTGTGAAAGCAGGGAAAAGCTTTCTCAGCTCCCATGTATTGGAGTTTGCTGCAGCCCTCTGATAATACACTTTTCTATCATTGTTGCTGTCAAAATGGGGCAAACTGATTGATGGAGGTAAAAGATTTCTGTTAAGCTCGCTTTGGCGTGAATGCTACATAGAAAAATTGCCATCACGGGGCAGGATTGCACTGCTCTGCATTATGCACAGGAGCAGTTGGTTTGATTCTCAAATTCCTGGGCTTTGTCATTGCTATTTATTTTTTTTTTGTTGTTTTTTTTCTCCTGGTCCTCACACTGTCTTACGTTTCATCTGGTTGTCTCCATTATTTAGTATCTAAGTGGTTATGTAAATAGATGCACGTAAGTGATCAAAGTTCTTGAGTTTAAAACCTCAAGGCCTTTTCCACCCCCATCTCTTAAGTGACTTGTATGTTGTTTGGAGCAGCCATTTTATTGCTGTGGAGATGTGAGGTGGAAGTTACAGAAGAATAAATACACCATTTCTCACTTGGAGTTGTTTGTTTTAAAATAAATTTGATACTCATGGAAAAATAGAACCAGAACTATTCAGTACTTAGTTCTGGGGCTTCCTCAAATGACAAATAAAAAAATCCAAAGACAATAATTCAAATTGATTTTTAAAATCAGGTTCTACTCTTGCATACATTTAGAAACATAAAAAAGTAATAAAAGAATACTTGCTGCTAGTGGTCTTGTAATAGTAAGAGCTACTTGCAGTTATTTTTGTTCATTGCTAGTTAGGGTTGCTAATTCTGTAGATGCTTCATTCTGCTGTATGAGGAGGTTAATCTACAATTAAACAATATTTCCTCTTGGCCCTCCATTATTTTCTGAAACAGATGGTTCATCATTTCCTGGGCTGTTAAACACAGCAAGGTTAAGGTTAGACTCTTGGGAATCAGCTAGTTTTGAATCTTATTAGGCTGTAGAAGGAAAACTAATAAGAATACTCCTTAATATCATTTTGTGACTGTAAACAATTATTTATTAGCAAACAATTGATCCCAGAAGGGCAAATTGTTTGAGTCAGTAATGAGCTGAGAAAAGACAGAGCATATCTGTGTATTTGGAAAATAATTGTAACGTAATTGCAATGCATTTAGACAGGCATCTTTTTGGACCTGTTTCTATCTTTAAATGAATTTCTGAAAACATTAACAAGGTTTGTATGCTTTTCTGACATTTACAAGTTGCTTGTGCCAACCTTAGGGCACTAAGAATGATCCATATATTTTAATGTTACAGTGCTGTGAGTCATCTCTGGCTGATTCTAAAAATAAGTTACTTAGGACAGAAGACTAATAGTTGTTTCATAGCGATCCTTTTGCATATTAATTTGGCTCAGTTGGCATTTCTGCACCGTGTGCTCTTAAATGCATCAAGGTGGTGCCATATTATATACAGAAAACTTGGCAAGATCAGCTTTTTGATAGCTAAATTACTATATATTGTATCTTGATACAAGTGACAGTAGTCTTTTTACACATTCCTGCTTTTATGGCCTGTTAAATGTTTTTCCTGCTTATGATGACTCTGAATATTGCTTGCTGAAATGTGCTTTATTTATTTCAGGTCTACTTAGACTTCTGTTGCTACTTCTCTCCAAGAGCTGCCCACCTGCTCCTGACAAGACTAAACTAAACCAGTAGAAGTGAGAAGAACAATCTTTGTACTGATGTTGGTTTTTAGAAATATTTGTTTGTATATTGTATGTCTTAATCTGTCATTACTTGCCTGCTTATAATGTTAGTGAAACTGTTTTCTTTATCTGCTGTCTGTAGCTAAATTAGTTCAGTCCTGTAGGCAAGCTTTATAAAAACTTATCACATTTTGTAGTACCTAATTATGAAAACTTCCAGTGGACTTATAATTGTTCAATAAATATCCATAGGTTTTTTTGAAAACAAATGCTTTGTGTAACAATCTTTACTGTTTAAGACCAAACCTTTAAGTTGTGAGAATTTTTGAGTTCTAGAGCTTCCTGATAGGAAAATTTGTGAACCTTTTGTCTTTTTCTGATGAGAGGAACTGGGAATTCCTTCGTTACTGGAGAACATTGGCTCTTCAGGCTGTATTAGATAGGCTTGTTTATCTCAGTGGCTTGATTGTTATTGGAGAGCAATTAATTGTTTCTGGAGGAAATAACTTGAATGTGTGGTACTTTGCTTTTTTTCACATACTGCATAAAAACTTCATGATACTCAGGAAGAATTGTGGGTAGATGGGATTAAATGCAGAATTTCACCCTGTAGCTGAGTGGTCTTTTCCCAGTCTGCAGATCTGACCTGGTAGCCCAGGAGTAACACAAGTGGAAAGGTAGAAAAAAAAGTTTCCCCCAGAGTGGAAATGTCATTTTGGCCCCAAACCCCATGAAAATATGCTGTTTCTCTGAATGTCTTGTGTGCTTTAGTGCCAGTTGGTAAAAAGTCTAATCTGTAATCAGATTTTTGTATCAGGTGTGAGGAAATACTTGAACTTGGACCAATTAAAATTTTCTTAGGAAAATGGTGTTAGAAAAACAACTTGGAACACTGTGTGTGTTTGATTTTTTTTTTTCCCCCTGAATGGGATCAAGAGACTAAACCTCCAAATCTATCTTCTGTTAAAAAAAAGGATATATTAACGTTGCCCATTCTTGACTGGCTTGTAAAGATAAACACCTTCTGATTAGTACTGCCAATAAAAGGCATCTCACCCAGCTCTGTTTGCAGAATGGACTGTCAGCCTGCTCTCTTAATAATAGTGTGTGTCTGGGAAGTACTTAATATTGAAGTGAATAGTGAGGAGGGACAGAAGAAAACTCCAGGGCCTTATCAAAGGGGGGCTGTCCCCTATTTACGCAGTGAGATAATTGACCTGGAGTCATATTCTCATGGGGACAAAATTTCTGGGTCCCCCCACTCCAGACAGTATTTCGGCTGTGCTGCCAGCCATCCCCCAACGTCCAGGTGCAAGTTACCACACCTGCTGTTGTGATGGCCATGGTGGCCACGGCCCGAGCAGGAGCCTGGGGGGTAGACAAAACAGGGAGAGCACACCTCACACCTCCCCAGCTTTCCTGTAGGCCCCCTTTAGGGACTGGAGACCCCCTCAGGTCTCAGATGGAGACCTTCTTCTTGCAGGTAGAGCTTGACTGGCCGTGCCCTTCCCGCCTTCCCCCGAGGGTGGTGGACGCTGCCCGGGGAGCGCCGGACGCCTGATGCCATCCCAACCTCTTCTGGGCTCACCGCTGAACTCCAGCTGCCAAAGCCAACAACTACTTGTAGAACACCATCCGGAATTATTTCTGTGTGGTCCTGCTCTTCTCCAGAGCCCCTTCCACGTCCCTGGGGGAGAGGTGGGCTTGGCCATGCCTGGAGACCCTGCTGCTGCTGCTCTGCCGGGGCTTTACTGGAAAACAAAGGCTTTTTCATTTTTCTTCCTCCGGATTTTTATTCAGTTATTTACACATATTAAACTAAATCCATCTTTATTTCCTACCTGTAAACTCGCAGGTTTGCAGTGGGTGAGATGGGCCCAATCCCAAAGCCCAGAATATTCACCAGCCTGATCAGAGTCTTACCCTTCTTGTTCGCTAAGTGGCACACTGAATTTACAGTTGCCTTTGAATTTACATCACCAACAACACAGGGAAATTCTTCTAATATAATTTTTATATGAAAATTCACCCTAAAGGCCCTATAAGCAGGGAAATTGTACTGTTGGTGATTCACTGCCCTGGCCTTCACTTTTACAGAAAAAAAATAATCGTGTGTCAAAGCAATTCAAATGTAATTTCTAAGTTATTTCTTGCATGGCAAGAATGACTTAGGGAGAGAATTTACACTGGGCCTTTCCTCTCAACGAGGAGCATTAAGAGGAAGAAATGTTATTTGCCAGTATAAAACAAAATAACTTCCTGTGCCTGCTGGGGCTTGAGTGATGGCTGCCTATCCCAAAGTAGAGATTTAGTTACTTTTTAAAGCATATTGGTGTGAGAAGTCTGCCAGACATAGATATGAGAAGAGTTAGCACTTTATGGGTCCAGAAAAAAAGGGCGTCACTCATCTCTTGTGGCTACGTGAGCTCCTTGAGCACATTTCTCAGCTGTGCTGTTTGTGTTTTGTTTCTTCACATGCTTATTTAAGTATTTGCCGACCTGCTCTTTGAAATGACTTTGAGAATTGGGCCCAAGGCTCAGATATTGTACGTGTTCGTCTCTGACACCAAGGAGCAGTGTGTTTGACATACAGAGACACTTCATGTGCGCTAAACTGACTCATTGCCTGTATTCTAATTCTTAAATGGCAAAAGATCTTACAGAGGTCGTTTCATCCCCTGAGTGTTGCCTGTTAAATTGGGAAGAGAAGGGGGGATAATATAAACATTGTTTATATTTCATCTGTACATGAAAAGGTCACTCAGAGAAACAGAGAGTCAAAGGTTTTATCTGAAATTAAGAATTTTCCTATTACTGAGTTTTTAAAACAAAAGAGTGTAAACAGGCACCGCAGGTAACCAAGAAGGCTGGCTGTCACCTTCCCTGCACGTGTGCCCCTGGGAGAAACCTGGCAGCGAGCTGTGGCCTCCACCCTCCAGCCTGGTGCCTCCCACCACATGGTCTAAGCAGGGAAAATGTGAGCAGGGAAGGTGGCATTTGTCATCCCCAGCCACTCCTGAGGTGGATATCTGAGAGCAGGCTGTTGGGGAGGTGGGAATGAAGATTCTGATCAGGTGCAGTTCCAAAGGGCCTTGTAATTGACTGTGAATGAGGCTGCAAGAGTGTCCCAAATCCAATTCCAGTTACTGCTCTGCCCATCCAAAAACCCCTGACATGTTATTTGGGTATCATGCTCCCTTATAGATTCTCCATAAACTGACAGGCAGGGCTGCTGTGTGCAGCTAAATTATTGCTGTACTGTAACACAGAAACTGCCCAGTAACTGCCTGTGCACAGCAATATACAATTCTATACCGTGTTTGTTTTTTAACAAGAGAGGTTTTCTACATTTTTATGATCATATATGGGTGCCAGGTCTAGGCATCTTCATTAATTTTACTGTGTCTTTGACTGAAGATACCATATATTGCGTTTTATTGGTTGTCCATTGTGACTGTGACTTGGAGTGATGAAGATATTTTTTTATTTTAATTCTGTGCAAGTCTTCATCCAAGACCAGATTAGTTTTGAAAAGTAGGTGTGCTGGAAGTGAGGTACTTGAATTTTAGGAGTTTGGGAAATGGTGCTTTATTGTCAGCTCTTTCGTGTCTCTTCTCATCTCCGACTTGGCAGCAGGCTTCCACTTGAATGCTCATCAGCATCATAATAAATTTGTATCCTCATGTCTTGCTCCAGACCAGTTTCTTTCCAGTTACTGATATTGATCTGATAAGTGCTGAGGAGAGATTTCAGGGAGCTATTACAATACGTAGTGACTGGCTGTTTTGAAATCTTTTGTCCCATCTTAGATGAGGAAGACTTCACCAAAGTAGATAATGTGTCATCATATTTGTAGATATAGATGATATATTATATATTACATTGTCACGATTGGTTGAGGTTAATCAACAAAAGCCACCCCACTTTAATCTAGGTGGGGAAAGAAAAGACTTATCTGGCAAGAAGAAAACTATCAAATTCCTCAGGATATCCTTGAGAAAGCAAAGAGCAAGAGACCAAATGAAGAAGGTAAACAGCATTAATAAAATTCAATATTATTCCTTTGGTTTATTCAAGCTTGACTATCCAGGCTTAATGGCATTCACTGACACTGGAGCCCTTTCACTGGCTCCACAGACAGAAGGGGGAATTAAAAGTATGCAAAGTTAACTGAAATGATGCTGCTAGTAATAAGCCACTGGAACTAAACTGTCAGTCACCCTCTCTTTCTGCTTCTGGATCCTGACTATCCTGTCAGTTGTTCATATGCTTCGCCCGTCAGCTTCAGTAAGAGGAAGATGTGAAGAAGAGGGACAAGATGGTCATATATTTAAATCAAGTATACTAAATACTGTAAATATAGGGTGTGACATGCCTCAGATTATGTATATGTCATGGCGTATTATTTTACTGCTAAATGATATGACATGATATAGCTTAATGCAATGTGAAATGCCACAGCCTAACTACAAGTGCCATTTGATGCAGAAAGATGTGTTTAAAAAGCAATGTGATGAATCCACTGCATATGATGACTTTTTAACAGGATATGCAGCCTTCTTGCGCTTGGAGCTGTGAAGCTGTTGGACTCTCCTCCTACTTTGGACTTCCTGAGGCTCTCTGCTTCTCAACTACTAGCCTGTCTTGGTCTGGCTGAAGGCTGGAAGTTGGTGCTTCATCTCCCTGGTCTTTGACAGGGTGACATGTTTCAGCTGAGTGCCAGAAGCCACTTGTGATCCATTACCGTAGTTAAGGTTGGATATACAGACTTTTTCTTGCCTATTTTTTTTTTCCTTTCCTCATTTTTCCAAGCTCTTGAAAAATAAGATAGTAGGCAATGTTTGCTGGGGGGTCAGTCCCACTCCTACCCACCCAGAATTTGACTATCCATCTTTCTTCTACACATCCCTCACATGTTTTCTTTCCATCGTGTAACTGCAGGCAGCTGGGTTCTCCAGAAAGCAGCAGTGGCAACAGAGGAGAAAAAAGATAGATAAAAGGGTAGAGGCCATCTCATGGAGCACTTAAAAAAACACATAGGACACACACACCCCCTCCAAAATAAAAGAGTAGAAGTGTCCAAACAGTTTGAATTTAACAGCAGCAAAAAGCATACAAATTGTCGTTTGCTACTTTATAATTAGCTGACTTCATTGCCAGGCTGTTTTTCTTGGTCTGGTATTTGGGGAGGAGAACTGCATGCATTGCAGATGTTCTGTTACATCATGTCTCTCTTGGGCAGCCATGGTAACTTAAAGGAAAAAGACCATGGTGACATGTCCCAAAACAAACTTAACCAAATTCTTTAAAGCCAAGCAAGATCTGGATTCAAAGTGGAGTTTTCTTATGTGTATTTCAGGCTCATAGCAAGAAGAAGACTCCTCGTCACATACAGGAAAGCTAAGCGTTTGAATGGCTTGGCAGAAACTCAAGAGAGCCGAAGAATTAAGTGTATTTTTAATTTTGGTGAAGGTTTGAGATCATTCTACAAAGTTTTGGATTTGAGGTGGGTCAGTGGGGCTAATAAGGAAGTCTTAACAGAGTTTGGGCACTAATATTTTTCTGAGTGCTACTAGCCAGGCAGCTGGGGAGAGGAATACTCAGTGGTACGTGAGGTGGGAAGTGAAAGAGGCTTACAGTGCCTCTTTCAGATGGCTTACAGATGCTGCTGTATCCCCCCAAAACTGCTGTATGTAAGTTTACGTCTGTGAGAGCCAAAACTGCCAGGACACATTTGCAAAATGAATAGGAGCAAGCAAATTGCCGTTCTGGGTCTAACTGAATAACTGGAGATATATATTGTGATATATCAATTATCTGCTGTGATGTTTCCATGCAGTTACTGTTAGCAATGCGTGAGCTGAAACCTAGTGACAATGAGCTAGGCCAGAACAATAATGTTTAAGGAGAGAAAGCCAAAATGTTTTATGGAGAAAGCCAAAAGCGATCCCTACCTTGAAAATGAGTGCAACGGGTCTGGAGACACTGGTGACCAGACCTCTGTATGCCGTATGCCTTCATCCCACCCCTCTGCTTAGGTCAGACACTGTGCAGGATCACCAGACAAAGGTCTGCTCTTCCAGAGCCTCTCAGAGCAGAGCTAAATATACATCAGTGTTGAGTTTATAAAAATTAACTGTATGTGGAAGAAAAGAAGATGGTCCCTGTTGTGAGGGATGAGCCTGGTTTCTGGCAGAAACCCTGCCAAACCTGGCTGCCTGGTCTCGTGTCTCCAGGCATAGAGC
>JAOXNG010000002.1:34975482-34987063 GCA_028566535.1 Scolopax minor
AGGAGGCTCCGGGGAGATCTAATAGCAGCCTTCCAGTACCTGAGGGGGGCCTACAGGAAAGCTGGGGAGAGTCTGTTTACAAAGGTGGGCAATGACAGAACAAGGCTAATGGGCATAAACTGGAGAAAAGCAGATTTAGATGAGAAATTAGGAGCAAGTTCTTTCCAATGAGGGTGGTGGAACACTGGAACAGGTTGCCCAGGGAAGTGGTAGAGGCTCCTTCCCTGGAGACATTCAAAGTGAGGCTTGATGAGGCCCTGGGCAACCTGATCTAGTTGGAGGTGTCCCTGAGACTGCAGGGGGGGTCGGACTAGATGACCGTTGAAGGTCGTTTCCAGCCCAGATGATTCTATGATTCTATGACTTCCCTCTGGCCCTTTGTCGTCTCTGGCGGCAGGCGGTCATTAAGCCTCAAGGAGCCTGTGCCTGAGAGGTGTCCCAGCTCAGGGAGATGCTGGTCACAGTCCACTGCCATCCAGGAGAGCTCAAAGGGTCTCACCTACAGGGTCTGAAGTGAACTTCTATCACTGTTGTCAAATAATTGTGGTACCTTCTAGAGTGGGCTATGACCCAGGCAGCAGGAGTTCCAGGCATGATTCCCCAGCAAGAGGAGTTCCAGGGACAGTTAGAGAGGTCCCAACTCACTGGACTTGTGCCTGGAACAAGGAAATCTCCAGTTCTCCAAACTCACTGCCCCTTCCACCAAGAGAAGCAAGTGCCAGATCTTCCCAGTCTGGGAAGATGGTGGAGTAGAGTTTTTATTTTTGGGAGAAGTAAGGAGGGGGATTGTGGAATATTGGCTAGCTGAGAAGGGTCATGTAAACATAATTCAGCTAGCTGAGCAGGAGCTTGAGAAACATCAAACCCAGCTGATATGATAGATGGAATAGCAGGGGCGTTCTGTCCTTGACTGTAATTGTTGTACAAGAACAGGATGACTGTGGTTACTCAGGCATGGGAAAAAGGGGAGTAAGTAACCGCAGATAAGGAGCTAGGGGCAGGATTAACATTTATAGAGCAAACCATTCAGAAAACTACATTACAGAATATGTATTAACTAATTGTAACAGGGCATAAAAGGCGAAATGTGCCGTTCAATAAACGAAGCTTGCTGATCGCTCCACATTGAGTGTGGCCTTGTCTTCCCTCTGTCGTGACAAATGGCACCAGAACAGGGACCCTATAGAGGGCTGAACCTGTGAGTCACGAGTCGATGGAGCCTGGGAACCAGTCCTGAAAGCAGCGCAGGAAGCAGAAGGAAACAGTTCCTGTGCCCGGGAGCACCTACAGAGGGTCCTGCTGGACACGCGTCGCCGAGGTCTTCCAAAGGCTGCAACAGCGCTGATGAAGGTATGAATAGACAAGCGGTGTATGATTTGCTCAAGTGCTTTTTAGAAAAGCGGAGCGTTCAGGGTATAGATTTTAAAAAGGATTTGCCAGGGTTATTAGCGTATGGGGAAGCTAAGGGTTTCTTTGATAATCCAGATACGGTTTTCGAACAAGATGAGTGGCGCAAGTATGAGGATAAACTGTTTGACGAAGTTATCAACGATGATAAGACAGCTAAAAGGTTAATGAAGCTGTGGCGAGTGGTCATTAACGCCCTCTTGCAGCACCGAGCTGAGCAAAGAGCGGCTGCCTCTGCCTCTGAAAGATTGGGAACATCAGCCAGGGCTGCAACCACTTCACAGCAAGGGATTTCTGAATCCCCCTCAACTTGTCCTTTGCCCCCCTCAGTACGAACATTAACCATTCCGCAGTGAGCAGCGGGGGTTTGGGATCATCCCCCTTTCCCGCCGCCCCCTCCTGAGCCTTCAACCCCTCTGTTAGAGAACGCAGAGGCAGGTGACGGTATTGAAAACAAAGTCACGAGAGAAAGAAAGGAATGCACAAACCCCTTTATGGAGGGCTTACAGGTTACTCAAGAGAGGCAAAAAACATGGCAGCAGATAGCAGAGAGCGCTATGCTTGAGGGTGACCGAGATTTTGCGTCAAGCATCATGCATGAGGCTTTCCCAGCCATATACTCACAGCCAGACGCTCAGGGAAATATCACGATCACTATTACGAACTTAGATTGGAAACTGTTAACCCAATTGTGATCTACAGTAAGTGAGTCTGGATTAAAAGGGGAACCCACAAGACAGATGCTGGACTATATTTGGGGTACTAATATTTTACTCCCGGGTGATATACGTAGTATAATGAAACTCCTTCTGACTCAACACCAGCAGCTTTT
Organism: Scolopax minor; assembly: GCA_028566535.1. NCBI lineage: Eukaryota > Metazoa > Chordata > Aves > Charadriiformes > Scolopacidae > Scolopax > Scolopax minor. The sequence continues at coordinate 34,977,722 of JAOXNG010000002.1, forward strand.
ATTTAATACTCACTGGCAGGGCATCTGCCAAGAATCTGTAGCAACAGTCAGAGCCCCTGGAGACCCGCTACATGGGGTAACTCTCGAGGAGTGTATGGGCTTAGGACCTTATTTTCGAATGGAAGTGCAAGCAGTACTGTGGCCAGATAAGGCAAAGGAGTCAATGAAACTAGCTAGAATAGCCCGGGGGGATTCCCACATATATGGGTATTAAGCAAGGAAGAGAGGAACCATTTGGTCTATTTATTGATCATGTAGCAAATGCCATACAGGCAGCTGGGGTACCCGACTATCTTACAGGTACCATACTAAAGCAATGTGCCATACAAAACAGCAATCCAAGCCACCTGTAATATTTTAGCTACACTACCAGGGACATGGACCATTGAGGAGGGGTTCGAGAGAATGTCACAGGTACCAGTAGGGTCGCAAGCGATATTAGTTGAGGCTGTATGGGAACTTGGCAACAGCATACGGGAGCAAGCACAGGCAACGCGAAGTCAGGTCCTCGCAGCCCTTGCTTCTTTGCAAGCCTCTGTTGGGTGACAGAACAACTGTGGCCCACCTCGTCTATGATGTTTCCGTTGCGGTGTTGCTGGACACTTGCAACGAGACTGCAGTGACCGTCACCACCGCCAGCCTGCGATCACTCTTTGATCCCAGGGAGAATGTATGGGTAACTTTGAGTAGATCTATTAATACCACTACATTTTGTGCCAGTCTTTCAACCCCTAGTACACCTTTTTAAACCTGTTTAGTAGGGGTGCCATTAAATGATTCAGACTTGGACACACTGAATCTCTTTAATCAATTCTTCCCATCAAGGTGTCCAGTAAACAGTACCCAGACCTTGTTTGATAAATTTCTTGACAGAAAAGACCGTAACAACAGTGTCCCCATAAATAACTGTGCTGGTAGTCTCCCCATCAGCCCAAGCTTGCAAGAAATAGAACTTGTCGATTCTTTAAATGCTTCTTATTGCTTATATCTGAATACTAGTGGATGCAAGCACAAGCTTTGTAACACAACTGCCGATCTCCCTGTATATCCAATAGGTAGTCGATCCATTTGGGACAACTGGTATAATCACACAATTCCAAATCAGACTTACCCTGTAGAAGGAATAGTGACCCCTAGGAGGCTACCTACTGGTCTATTCTTTATCTGTGGCAACAGAGCATGGAATGGACTTCCCCCAAAATCTATAGCTGGTCCGTGTACAGTCGGCTGCCTACGTCTAGCCTTACCACACCACCATCCCAACAAAACCTATCCAGTGAGATGGAAAAGAGACGCCTCCCAAATTCTTGATAGCAGTTGTGATGATAATGTTCAACTATGGAACAAATGGAAAATATTCTTTGCCTCCCTCTTTACCCCAAGCATTGCTGCTGCCCGAGCCCACCGAAATATAGAAAAACTTTCCTGTTGGGTCGTCAAACAGGCTAACCTCACTAGTAGGGTCCTATCAGATCTAGCAAATAGCATAAACTCTGTTCAACATGTGGTGTTACAGAATCGCAGAGCTATTGATTTTTTTACTGTTAGTTCATGGACACAGTTGTGAAGATTTTGACGGCATGTGTTGCATGGATCTGGAAGATAACTCAAGTTCGATATACAAGAAAATACAGCAGCTTATGGAACATTCCCAAAAAATTCAGAAAGATGTTGGATTCTTTGGCCTTGAGGGTTTAACAAATTGGCTTGCCATAGGAGGTTGGTTAAAAGGGTTTCTGCAAAGTATATTGCTTGTACTAATCATAGTAATATTGGACAAATCTGCTTAAGCTGTGCTTTATCATGTATCAAAAGTAACTCAAACGTGTGTCTAAACAAGTTTTCCTTGCCCAAAATGAAAACGGGGGAATTGTAGGATTGACTAGCTGAGAAGGGCCACATAGACCTGATCATGCTAGCTGAGCAGGAACTTGAGAAACATCGAACCCAACTTCTCTGAGGCTAAATTCAAGGCCTAGTTAGCTAAAGTAGGCCTTCAGGCAAGGCCTGCTTAGCCAGAGTAGGCCTCACTGGCTTTCCTGAATCATGCTGACAACGGACTTTTACAAGGACATGCCGACTTTGCAGCAAAGAAGCAAACGACTTTGGGGAAGTAGGAACGCAAAGAAGGAAGTATTCGCTCAGTCAGCAAACCGCAAGTAGGAGGACCATATAATTAAAACTTTTAGAGCTTAGCCTATCCTAGACTGACTTGTAGGCATAATTATCTAAAACAATATAAAAATGCAAGCGCATTACAATAAAGTTGAAGCTTGCTGATCACTCATATTGAGTGTGTCCTTGTCTTCCCTCCATCACGACATGTCCAGGTCTCTCTGGATGACAGCACAGCCTTCTGGGGTGTCAGACACTCTTCCCAGTTTTGTGTCATCAGCAAACTTGCTGAGGGGACATTCTGTCCCCTCATCCTGGTCATTGATGAATATATTGAAGAGTACCGGAGTTAGTACTGACCCCGGGGGAACACCAATAATTCGAGGCCTCCAATGCTAGCTGGGCAGCTGGGGTAGCTGGTCCAACTATTGAAGACAGAGGCAAAGAAGGTATTAAGTATCTCATCCTTCTCCTTGTCCTTGGTCGCATTGTTTCCCCCCACATCCAGTAAGGGATGGAGAGTCTCCCTGACTCCCATTTCACTGACGTATTTATAAAAGACTTTTTTGTTGTCCCTGATATTAATAACCAGGTTGAGTTCCAGCCGGGCTTTTGCCTTCCAAATTTTTTCGCTGTATAACCTAACAAGATCTCTGTATTGCTCCTGAGTTGCCTGGTAAACCCTCCTTTGTTCCCTAAGACCCATCAAAAGATATTTGTTCAAGCAGGAAGGCTATTTTCCCCACCCTTTAATTCTGAACTTCATGGGGACAGCTTGCTCCTGGGCCTTTAGCATTTCTGTCTTGAAGAGCGTCCAGCCTTCCTGGACCTATCTTCCCCACAGGATGATCTTCCAAGGGACCCTCCTGACCAGGGTTTTGAACAGCCTAAAATCCACCCTCTGAAAGTCCAAGGTGGAGGTTTTGCTAACCCTTGTCCTTACCTCACTAAGAATTGAAAACTTGACCATTTCATGATCACTAAGCCCAAGATGACCACCGACATCCGCATCTCCCACTAGTCCTTGTTTGTTTGTGAAAAGCAGGTCCAGCGAGGCATTTCCTCCGGTAGGCTCACCTACCAGGTGTGTCAGGAAGTTATCTTCTTCCATATACTCGAGGAATCTCCTAGCCTGCCTGCTCTCTGCTGTGTTGTATTTCCAGCAGATCTGTGGTAGGTTGAAGTCCCCAAGCACAACAAGGGCTGGTGATTGTGATTCTTCAGCCAGCATTGGGAGACTTCAGCCAGCTGAACATCTTTCCAGGAATGGAGTGGAGGCTGACTGGCCTCTAGTTTCCTGGGTCTTTCTTCTTGCTCTTTTAGAAGATTGGAGTAACATTGGCTTTCCTCCAGACCTCAGGCACCTCTCCTGTTCTTCGGGAGCTTTCAAAGAGGATGGAGATTGGCCCAGCAATGACTTCAGCAACCTCCTTCAGAAATCGCCAGTGCACCCCATCAGAGCCCATCGATTAGTGGCTATCCAGTTTACTTAATTGATGCCTAACTTGATCTTCCTCAACCAAGGGGAGGGCTTCCTTTGTCTAAACTTTCTCTATTACCTCCAAATGTTGGGACCCCTGAGGGCTGGGATGAGCAGCACAGGGTGAAGCAAAGAAAGGCATTCAGCATCCTTTGTCACCAGAGCCTCTCTCTCATTCAACAGCTGGCCCACATCTCAAGGTTTCCCTTAACCTTTGATAGACTTGAAGAAACCCTTCCTGCTGACCTTGACATCCAGGTCAAATTAAGAGGAGGCCTGGGCTTTCCTGTGTCATCCCTGCATACTCTGACGGCACTCTTGTCATCTGCCCAAGTGGTCAGTCCCTTCTTCCATGCACTCTAAACTTCCTTCTTCCACTTGAGCTTTTTCAGAAGCTCCCTGCTCAACCACACAGCTCTCCTGCTTCCCTTGCCTCCTTTCCTCCTCTTAGAGATGCACCCATCCTGAGCTTGGAGAAAGCAGGATTTGAATATCAACTGGTTCTCTTGAGTTCCCCTCACTTCCAGAGCCCTAAGCCATGGCATTTCTCCCAGCAGTTTCTTGAAGAGCTCACTCAGCTCTCCTGAACTCCAGGGCTGCAAAGCTACTTCCTTGCTTTGCGCAAACTACCCATGATCCTGAACTCTCTCTTTTCAGGATGGGGAGCAGCACCCAACCCTGTGCAGTGGCTCTTATCTGTGCATGGTGCCTTCTTCTCCCTTGAGGAGCCAATTGCCTTTAACAGTTACCCAACCTTTATTCTTTACTGCAGAGGTTTTGATAGCAGGGGGGGACCCACTAGAGCTCAGGGACACCTCCAAGCTGGAAGGACTGTAGTCCTCATTGCTGTCCAGTTGCCCTTGCAGAGCACTGTCCCTGGCATCTGGAAAGGTGGGGTAGTGGCTGTGCAGGGACCATTGTGTCCTGGCCAAATTGCCAGTCTCTCAGTGCTCTCCGGTGCAAAGAGCCGTGCAAACTGCTGCACCCTGACTGTCCTGCCGTGCCCCACTAACCCGCCCAGGGAGCCCGTCCGTGCCGTGGAGCTTCCAGGAGACATTCTGGGTGATGCCTACTCGCTGTTTGCTTGCTAAGTTCTCTCAAATGGCTTCTTGGATGAGGGAGAATGTGGTCTTGCCGCTTATGCCTCCCTCTTTTAGATCTGCCAGAGGTGGTGCTATCTCCATCCACACCACCTCAGCAACTGCCCACAAGCTAATTGTTCCCAGCACAGGCCACATTCCCCTGGCTTGGAGAAGCCCCCAGAAGAGCCCCTCGTGGGCCCTTTTGACTGCAATACCCCGTGCTGATGTTGTGGCTGGGGTTTCTTGTAGCTGGAAACCCAGCAGGCCTGTCACTAACTCTATCAATTAAAGTGTATGCTGCTATATAATTCGGCTGAGTGCTAGGAGAGGCTTGTTCTCACTGGGGTGTAACAAGAGTAATTATAATAATGATTTGCCCATTCCTCATGACGGTATTTTCTCTTAGCAACAGGCTCAAGCACCACAAGAAATGTGATCAAAGTTGAAAGAAAATTCTCTTTGATGCAAAGGAGTTTTTGTTGCTGTTTTGGTTAGGGAGGGCAAGCAGTGGAGTCTGTCAATGCAGTCAGCTAATGACAAACAGGGGATAAAGCTCCACGGGGATTAGTGAAGTCTGAATGCAAGTCAAGTGGTCTGATTCTGTAATTTCAACCAAGTAGTAAAGCAACCTACAGGCTTTTTAGTGTTTGGGTTGCCACAAAGAAGCTTTGCTGTCATCTCTGAAACACTTTCTCAATAAGAAATTTCCTGGAACACCAAGGTCTTATTTCTTCTGGGAGGTTAAGTCATTGCATTATCTCCTCAGGTGAAAATTCATTATGCTCATCTTCTATATGGGTTTGAGCAGCTTCTTCCTGTACAACAGGCTGCCCATCTCTCCCTTAGGCAGTAACAACATCAAGTGGTGTTCAGTGCTACTTATCTTGCTCACCTGCCAATTAGCTATAAACTGTAAGAAGCATTGTACCCAAAAAGGAAAAAAAAAAAACCAAGAAAAAAAAGAAGCTGGATCAGTTTCAAGTTTAATTACTCCAAAAGAATTCAATATATTATTGCCTCAAACAAAAAAAAAAAAAATCTGAACCTTTAATCCTCTTTGAAGATGTTTCTTACTGATATATCCCATCACATATTTTTAACACTGGTGACAGTACTTAGAGAAATCATATCCTATGTTCGGTTAAGCCAGGAAATGCATTTGATTCTTCTACTATAATTTTCACAGCTGCTTAGGAAATGCAACCTCTTTACTGCTTGCAAACCATCCCACTGATGGCACTTGGTTAAATGCTATGCAATAAAAAGGATAGCTGTAAATTAATTTAATGTGTTTGTGTCTATCTTGTGTAACGCATTCACCTTGCACATATGAATTTCTTATTCAAGCATTGCCTTTTTTTGTGAAGCTGTTGGGATCCTTATGGGGTTTCCAGAATGCTGTTTGTGCCCCACGACTTTCAGATTGAACCCGCCCCAGGGAGGGGGCGCAGGTGAGATTCGCCCCCATCGTCCCAGCGTGGCCCGCAGGGACAAGGGGACATTCAGGCACCGAGGCTAATCCTGTCCCAGGGGCTTGGCTCAGGTGGGGCTGGGAAGCAGAGCGGGCTGGTCGAGCACTCACGGGAAGAAAATATCCTTCACTCAGTGTGCTCTAATGGAGGATGCTTGACCCAGGAGGAACAAAACCAATATGTCGTAAAATAAGTATGAGAAAGAAGAGGAATGACTTTTTTAAAATTTTTTATTCTTTCGGTGTTTCAATGCAGCCTTAAAACTCAGATCTCCGAGGGTGTTTTTCAAACCTTTCAGCTTTCAACACAAGCTTTTAGGGTAGCTTTGCTGCGGGCCTGAGCAGACCACTGAGGATGAGGTAGCCAAAGCAGTGGGCTTGGCTGCAGGAGGGGTCGATGGCACGTGTGTGTGTGGCATTTGGGGTCACACAGGAAGATTCAGCAGGGAAAGTCTCCTCCTGTGGAAAGGCAGCTCTATATTCCCATAGCACTGCTCTCCTGAAGCGCAGGAGGTCCTGGTTTAAACAGAGGTGGGACTGGATGCTCATCCTGAACGCCCACAAGCCAAAGCTGAGGGGGTCAAGGGCTCTTAACCTCCCCTTCACCTCCGTGTCTACTATAAACTATTATTAGAAGTCGTAAGGACATAAAATTTGGTTTTCAAAAGTAATTGAACAACCATGAAGGCCCTAGCAAGGTTTCTTTGGCAGCTTTCAAAAGAATGCTGCAAGTATCTCCAAAGTTTTGAATAACGATGTGTTTTTCACACAAGTGCAACACCTTATTTTCTTTCTCTGTGAATCAGGTACTAATCTGGGGTTTGCTGCAAATTGTTAAACAGTTGGCATGCTTCTTGTAAGAATTTTCCCATAACTGGAAAAGGACTAAATTTGTTTTATTTTAAAACTGAGCCTGTTCTTTGATGTCACCAGATTTCTAAAACAACTCTGTTTTGAACATAAACTACTTCAGGAGCTGAGGTCCCTATAGGTTGACACCGTTTCTTGTTTTCTTCTGAACATATTCTCCAATATTTTTAAAACTGAACTGTTGACATTCACATTCCTCAATAGATCTGTTCTCAAAAAATTGAACAATTACAGATTAAAAGTGTCATTTTAAGTTTTAAAATGTGACAGTTGGAAGTTGAATAGACACTATTACCATTTGTTTTGCATTTTATTAGGTAGGCATACAATACAGCATAATGCTGTATTATTTTGGAAGAGGACACACTTATAGTAGAGCTGTTTATTTTAACTCTTTCTGAGTGTTCATTTCTTGATTTCTGAATACTACAAACACATTCAAGTCCCAGCTTCTGAGGTGCATTTGTGTTGCTAAAACTACTCAGAGCTCCTGATTTCCCCCTTGTCGGTGAGATGGCCGTAGAACAAAACCCAGCCAGATAATAAACCTGAACTTTTGCACTAGTATGAGCTTAGAATGCACAACATCAAGAAGATTTAATATTAACCTCCAGCACAGTGCTGTTGGTTCCCCCATAGAGCGTCGGACAAGCCAAAGATTAGAGCTGCAGACAACAGTCTCCTTCCAAAGGACGTTTGCTTCTGGCTGGGGACAATGGCTAATTCATAGAGTGAGGGTGACTCGCTGATGACGACGCAGAAATTGGGATGGGAGGGAAAAGGAAAGTGCTGAAAATCGGCGATTCTGAGGTTTTTTCAGCGGTTTAAGGCAGCCCTCTAAAGACAGAAAGAAGCACTGCAGGGGGGATGCCAACCCCACGGCAGAGACCTGGGCAGGGATGCCAAGAACCAATATTTCCAGGTTTTTTTGTTTGTTTTGGGTTTTTTTTTTGGTTGTTGTTTTGGTTGGGTTTTTCCCCCCACCCCTTTTTTTTAAAAAACAAAAAAAACAAACCACAAAACAAAGCCTCTCCACTTAGCTGAAAAATGCATTACAGTAAGCCTTTATAATTCACACTTATTTCCTCTTGTAGCACTTCCAACATTTTGAATATACTGGTAAATGTTTGCCACCAGTAAGGCAGCCAAAGCTGCAGCACAACAATGGGAATTACTTCTCTGAGAACAGGGTATCTGGGGTAATGCTGGGCAGCAGCTCTTGTGAGAGAACTGTCCAGAGCACATGGAAACACACAGGAATGCCAAATTATATCAGTGAATTTGGGGTTAGATATTTAAGAAATGCCAAAGGCTGAAAATTTGCACTCGAAGTGCTTCTTATGTGATGCTGGCATTTGATGAACTCTTGGGGGTTAGAACAATGAGACATCCCTTCACCACACCAAGAAGCTCACCTTTAACTTTAACTTCCTCTTGCCCATCTTTTCTCAGCCCCCTTGTCTGAGAGCTCTGCAAACCATCTGGTCAGGCCTCAAAAAAAAAAAAACAAAACAGAGCTTCTGGCAAGGAAGGGAAGTTTGAGATAGAGGGTCTCTGTGGGATCTCTCTCCCGAGCTCCCATCTGCCGCAGCCGGTATGTGAGATTTCCCCATCTGGTTCATCCTGCTTCAGATGGGGCTCCCTTCCCTGTAGGCTAGTGATGTGTGACCCTGAGAAAGCAGGTTTTCATAGAGAAAGCAAGTTTTCATAGAGAAAACATGCAAACGGCATATTTGGAAATTAGAACTAGTTTTTCATTATCAGTATTTTTCAAGCAAAATGTCATATATGCAGTGTAGGAACCCACCCATCCTTGCTTCTTGTCTTCTCTACCCCAAACCAGAAGAATCCATCAATCAGTTTGATTTCACAATAAAAAGCAAAGTGACAATCTTGTATGTTTGTAAGTTCTCTTCAGAGTAGGTTTTGAGGGAAAATGCCCTCTTCTTAAAGGGGCAAAGGGAAAGAGTAGGTTATTGAACAAAAGTGTCGGTGTCAAAAACATGCAGCGATTCCCATGTAAAATACTTTACACTTAAACCAAGTATTTGATAAACGAATCAGTTCACTGGGAGAATCACACCAATCTTCATTTGAGTGGGAACTGATGCTGAATATTGGACTCACAGCAACATATTTTTTCTGGACTGAAGGAAACTGATGCTCTAATCGATGGTAGAGCTTATGCACTGGTTCTTCATGTGGTTTTGTGTTTATAGTTTTCTTGGCTAGGATTTACAAAACATTAAATTCCCAAAACAAAGTCCAAGAAACTGCAGAGCATCAGATCACTAGGACTGATCCACTGCACGTGGATATTAGCT
>JAOXNG010000002.1:34992346-35003365 GCA_028566535.1 Scolopax minor
ATGATTTGTACAGTGAGGACTAAAAGCACAGAAGGCTCAGATATGATGTGGAGTAGTAAGCATTTAAGTTGATATCCAGACTAAATGACCTGTGATAGTTCTCTTGAACATTCACTAGAAAGAAAAAAAATAACAAACACCAGGGAAAACTATTGTTACCATGATTTGTCTAGAAAAGTTTGGAGGGACGTTTTCACACCTACTTTACAATAATAAAATGCCATCCGCTCTAAGAAATTACTCAAATAAAAAAGTTTAGGAAAGTATGAGGCCCATAATGTTTTGCATATCAGCGTTGCAAAAATGTTTCATTGGTGCATTTCATTGCAGGCAGAAAAACTGGTAAAACAGGGATTCCTCAAATGTTCAGACAAGTCTGAAACACATGCTAAAACCAATACATAGTAACTTAAAAAATTAATCAAAAAATACTTCTAAATATAAAACTCTAAAACTAAAAGCTAATGGAACTGGATTAATAATAAGAATTTAATGGCCATGGATTTTTATGAGCAAAAAAAACCCTCCAACTCTTACACAATAGATGAAAGCGCAAATAGTCCTTCGATGTATAATGCTGGGTGGATATTGGAAAGTGGTATTATCTCCATTCAGTAAATTATTTCAAATAACCTTTTAATGGTGATCCATTTCAGGCAACCGTGTCCAAAAAGGACATTGAAAAAGAAATTAGATTTAATTTCAGAAAAAGTTCAAAAGCAAACGTTAAAATGTTACCGGGATCGTGTCTTATACAAGGTGCAAATTATTTTATCTGGGAGCTTAGACATAACTTGCTCATGAGCTATAATTTGCTATGCAAGGAGGGAGCTTGATAGTAGCTGGTTCTAGAGCCTATAACTGTACATGAAGATAGGGTAATTCAGATAAAGAATAAAATGGAATGAATCAGTTGCTGGAACAACTTAACTAGAGATATAGTGCAATCTTCATCACTGGAAAACTAGATATTTTTAAAGATGTGCTGTAGTTCAAATAAAACCTACAGTTTTTGAAGAAAATGAAGTTTTATTGATTTGAGAGTTGTATTACACAAGCAAAAAGACTAACTGTAATAATTAATCTTCTGGCCTTAGAGTTCTGACATCCATTAAGGTATGTCTGAGATATACATCTTTAAAATCACCATTTCTTTCCTCTCAATGGTCCTTCTGAAAAACGTAGGCATCATGAAAATAACTGTTAACAAGTACTTCAAGGTGACATAAAGACAAATAAAATGATCCAGGACTGCTGGGTATGTTTCATCTCTGTTTATTAAAAATTGTTTATATATCTGACCAGAGATTAATCAGTTATACGCATATAAGCTACCATAGAAAAAGGGTGGAATAACTGGGGCTTTTTTTGTTTGGTTGGTGGGTTTTTGTGTTTGTTTTTTTTTTTTTTTCCCTGTTTTATTGGTTGGACTAGATGGTCTTAAAAGGTCCCTTCCAACCTAGATGATTCTGTGATTCTGTAAAACATGATGTGACCAATAAATTTATCCAAACAACAATTATAAGTAACAACAAAAAGTTGTTCTGTGAAAGAGTTCTTGTGGCAATATCCTGAACAGATCCCCAGGTGCCTTATAATATGTTTAAACTTCTCTTTAGGAAAGAAAAGCAATATAAGGATTAATTTAGGCCTCTCTTAAATCTCTCCTCTACCTGGCCAACCAATTCCATGGGAAGTAGTAAAAATATCATGATTTGAAATGTCTGTCTCTCTGACAGACGTTTGAGTAGAACAGGTTATGTAGTTCAAAAGTTATTTAAATTTGGAAGGCAAACTGACAGGCACACAGTGACTGCATCAGACTTACTTCCTTAAGATAGCAAAGTTTGGCCAAATAAATATGTCCTTTTCATTCCACTTGGCTTCTTAATTATTTTTTTTAATTGGTCTTCCTTGATCAACTAGTATCAATAGATGCTAAAATGGCTTTTCCTAATACCATTTTTATAAAATTATTTTCAGACTAGAACCCAATTTTAACTTTGTAACAGTTTGTGTATATTATCTGCCTAAAAGTAGGCCACCAAAACTTGCAGATCACTAAATACATTTTTTTGCATTTTTTAAAAAATAGGAAATTGCAGTAAAAATAATCCAAGAACCAACAGGAACTCCTCAGAGTGGATTCTAGCCAAACACTTCGTGTCATTTTAAAGGACTTACATGCTTTCTTCATTATGAAAACATACTGAAAAGTCACAGGGCTCAATTAAGAGGACAGGCAATGACGTTTCTACTGATCTTTCTGGTCTCATGTTGTTCGTTCTGCAGAGCTTGGAAGTATTTTGCCCCTCACCTAAGAAAGAAAATCATCAGTACTAGCTATCAAAAAACAATGAAATAAGGGAAATAGATTGAATTTAAGAGATAATTAGAAGTAGTAAACTAGCATGAACTAAGACCACGCTCAAGAAGTTTCTTTATCAAAAGATGGATATATCTTAAGAGCAAGCCCTCTTGAAATATCTTTCCTCATTGTTATGTTATTTTTACTACCATCTTCTTTCAAAAACATAACTCCAAATAGCCCAGTTAAGGACTGAAAAGGAGTTGGTGGAATTTAGGTGTGTTCATCTCAAAAAGTGACCCTGAAAGACATATTCCAACAACTCTTAAATACACTGGGTACCTTTCCTTAGCCTGAAAATTTCTTTGACGCTAAATTTACAACATAATCAAAAAACAAGATGGAAAGACACCTCAGTTTCATCTTCCCAAGGAGTCTCCAATACATTAGGCACATGCAATTCATGCCTAGGAACTACTAGCAGTGACTTCAGCATTAGCCACAGACACTACATCAAACACCCAAACATCAAAGCAACATTGAATATCTTAAATAATAACAAGAAATCTATCAGTCTTTCCTATTAGGTTAGGAGTTCAGGATTATTGAGGCTGGAACCCTAAGCAGCTAGAAATGCAACAATCACTGAAGCCAGAAAAAGACCAAGCAAGAGAAACCAGATCTCCCTTTCCCTAGAGAAAGCTCCCTTTTGCTTGCCTTTAGGAGGATTTCAACTCACTTCAGCTAACGTGCAGGTAGTCTGAATGTCTCATTTGAGAACATGAAATCATGTTGCTGAGGTTGCTAGTGCAGTCTTTAAAGGTTTTTAAGTACTCTCTCATACCCCTAGAAATACCACAGCCAAAAAAGTACCGTATGATGGAGGTACTCGAAAAAAGAGAATATCCAGAACAATGTCTGAAACATCAACTAAAGTCTCTTTTTGAGGGCAGGCTGTGAAAAACGACTGTTGAAAAAAATTTTGAAAAATGACTGGCATGAGTTAAGAAGAGAAACGGCTACAAAACAACAGGAACAGGCAAGAGTTATGACTCCTCTTTTCTGTATGAATGCTGAGATTCTGTTTCCAAACTGGATTGCCCATTCCCTTCTCCAGAACGATATTTGCCACGGGCATATGGAGACCAGATTACACAGGCGAGATGCCATTTTGTATTAACCTCCTGTGCTTTTCCCCACTTTCCAACAATAGGTAATTGTTAGACCAGCTTTATAACTCCAAAACTGATGTGCTGAGAGGTCAGCTTGGCCAGTCATTGTGGCTTATAGGGTTTATTGCTGGTGGTAAGATGCGCTTGCTCAGAGATGTCCTTCTTGATTTCATGTTTGTTGAAAGAAAAATAATTAGAGGGATGAGTTCTGGCATCTCTGTGGTTCAAAGGAATGGCAATTAATCCAGATAGTCATAGGCTGATTATTATCCCTGTTATTAGTTATTGCTCTGTATCCTTTCCAAATCTACTTGGATATTTGCAAGCACTCTCTGCTATTATGGGTATTAGTCGGCATCGGGACTGATGTTGGGGACGGTGCAAGGTCCTTTTGGAGTCACAGCCCTTGTCTTGTCCACTTTGAGGGGTATCAGATGGGCTGTGTTGCTTCAACATACCCATAATGTGCTCAGAGCTGTGAGTTATGATTCCAGCCAAATGCACAAAAACATGGAAAAGCTTTCATGGGGCTGATAAGTTCCTCTGAGTGAGCTTGCTGAACAAAATACAAATGCTACGCAAGTCTTCATAAAAATGATGAAACTATCACCAGTTCCTGCCAGTATAAACACATGACAATTTTAAACTGATCTTTCTCACACTCATTGTAACTGCAGGGGAAGGAGAAGATGGAAGTCAACAGAATCATGCAGTGAGATATTACTCATCATGGCCGTTGTAAATGATTTCCCCAGAGGCTGTAATTTCTTTGAGGAACTTGCTCATTCTAACTCATTTCACACACTAATCTTGCCTATAATTTATTCTGCAGATATCTGCACTTCTGTGGTTTGCTTTTGGTCCGGATGTGGGGTGGGATGTCTCACTGAGTGTCCTGTTGGGGAGCCCTGAGCCTGCCCAGGTCCTGTGGAATGAGAGCAGCTCAGGGTCTGCACATGGGGATGTCAACATCTCTGTTTCTAAGAGGCCATTCCTCTGATGGATGGGAGGCACTGTAGTCTGGATTTTGGATTTAGCACCAAAAGATCTTTCCAAGATGAATACTCAAGTACCTTTTACATATTTTTCAGGAAACCAGTGGAGGCCAGAAGATTCATCCGGGAACCAGTTCAGCAGAACAGAGATTTTTGGGAACCCATTTTCTTTTTTGAGAGAAGGCCGACATTGAGCCATTTCAACGTAATTTCCTCAAATGAGGGTGCAGATTAGGCAGCCTTCGACGGTTTCCTGCGTGTTTCTTCAAGACTTACTGGGGTTCCTGGACTTTATTGCATTTAAAATGGTGGAGTGATCTTTTCCTCAAACTCACAGTGTGGTGTGACCCAACGGTACTGCAGGGTGTCTGGAGTGCTCCGGGCATGTCTTACAGCACACGAGCTTTAGCAGAAAAATAGATGCTGAGAAGCTGGGGGCAGATGAAGCTCTCTGCATCCTAGCACCACCCCAGAGACCTTCCCAGTCACACAGGGAGGTGCCCAGACACCCTTTGAGCTCTGAGAGCAGAGGGTCTTTGCTTTGTGATTGTAGATTTAGGTCCCAAATTCCACCTAAACCCCTCTGCAGGTAATTTAATCCTTTACTGAACCTAGCCCTCAGCCTGTCTCTGCCTTAGTTCACCTGTAAAGTGTTTTTGTCTCGAGGCTGGAAGCCTTTTGGAAGTGAGTGCCTTTTGCCTCCGGTCTGCAGAGAAACAATGATTTCGTTCGAAGATTTTGAGATGATTTCATGACTTCTTGGTACGACCTGAGCTGGGAAGACCAGGTCAGAAACGCTGATACCTTTCATTTGTACAATGAGAGTATCAAATGTTATCGGATGGGAACATAACAAGCAGTGTAGAAGATTACTTTGAAAAAAATGGCTTTGTAAAAAGGTAAAAATGCCCTTCAGTGGCACTACTAATTGTTAGGATATTTGACAGCCAGGAATTTTGTGTCAGAATCTCTCAGCTGTGTAAGAAAAACATATACACACAAAAATATGGAAAACAGGTAAGACTGAGCATTCAGGACAGACCTGCGTCAGGAGACAGGCTTGTTTGAGAGAATTAAAATCACGGTTTGTTCAATGTAACCAGACAGTGAGTATGCACTCTTTGGCTATTTATAACTCACAAATAAAGCAAGCAGACAAGATATAGCCAGGGGCCAGTAGTAACAGGGCAATGCAGTTTTATTAGCAAGCCTAGGTGGACACGTCATTTGATCTATCCATGTGTGAAAGTATTTTTATCATCTGTATGTTGCAAAAGGTCACAGAAGCTTTAAATATGAAAATTAAATAAAAATTAAACCTTACGGAAGATAGCCAGATCCCTCAGGCAGTTGGAGGGTCTCAGTGGCTTAAACAATAGTTGTAGAGAGAAGAGGGCTAGTCACAAGGGACTTCAGTGTGTATGAAAAAGTCCAGCACAGCCAGCTTTCCAATAGTTAGGAAAAGAAACATCATTTAGAAAGATAGGGCAATTATGAAGCTGTAGAGAAGAACAAGTGCCTAATTATAAACTTTGGCATGTAGATTTTCTGACATATGAATTGAAAAATAATTCAGTTCAGTTAAAATGTTACAAACAGAATAATCAGACTGGATCATGATAGCTCAGTTTTGTTGACCAGTTGATCCCATCAGCTGGGTAATTAGCCAGCATCAACCAGTTAAGATCCAGCAGAGGTGTTAATTGGTTTAATCCACTTGTATTTATGGCTTCTGAGATAGTTGTGTTGTAAAAATGAAATAAACTAACCCCACTGTGTGACATTTCAGGCATTTACTCTTTGCTGGGCAGGGTTCCTTGGCTGGCAGTGATTGCTGTGATGTGCCATAGTCTGTCCTCGTCGCTGAAGCCCCAGAGGGGCTGTGACAGTCCCTGGGTGGGCTGCTCTGCTGCTCCTGCCATCCCTGGAGGAAAACTACCCCCCACAGGAGAGCTGTGTGTCCCATGGGGACCCAACAGTATCAACACGCTCGTCTGGGCAACCTGGTCTAGTTGGGAGTGTCCCTGCTGACTGTGGGGGGGGTCAGACTAGATGGCCTTTGGAGGTCCCTTCCAGCCCAGATGATTGATTCTATGATTCTATGATTCTATCTTTCACTTCTGGAATGGAAAGTTTCCATTTCTTTTTTATTTTGGCATGTTTGTATTCAGTTAATAGCTTTCTTTTCAATATTTTTATTTTTTTTTACAAAAAAATAGTTTCTGAAGGAAGCCCATGCTGAGTTTTGTTGGGGAATGTGACAGGGATTTCTACCTTTTTAATTGTTCCTAGAAGAAAACTTCTCAAACCTCAAAAATTCCACTTGAATGACAAAACAGCTTTCAATTTACCATTAATAACTGAATGAGTTTCCTGTTTGTTGAGGAAAAAAGCAGTTTTATCTTTTAGAAACAAAACATTTCAGCCTGTGTGGGTTTTGCAAGACTTGCAAACACAAGGATGCTAATCTTAAAAATGTAGGCAACAATGCAGAGAAGGAGTGTTGAGTAAGAGTACTCAATGAGGGTCACTCAGTAAGTAATACTTCGAAGGAGTAAAATGTTGCTACCTGTTTTAATATTTCATTAACTATTTGAAAATATACATTTCCAGTTACCTTTCCTAAAACAGCAGCCACCTGTTTTTCTAAGCTGAGTTAATCTTGCTTATCATTTGTCTTAAAAAACAGGACACATTTTTAAAATCACAACAATCTTTTGAATTGCTCCGTTTTCAGTTTCTTTAGAATAATTATATTCATTCAAATTAATTCAGCTTCTTTCTTTTTTTGGAACAACTGATGCAGTTCAACTGGAAAATATTTCCTCCCTTGCCTAAGGACAGTGTGGATACCTTCTTTAATTTACATTGCTATTTTGTCAATGGCAAACCATAATATTTCCAACATATAAGGAGTGGTTGCTATACACTATGCTGCATAAACAGGCAATGAAAATAAACCCATTCATTCAGAGTGAAAAGAAGAGGTGGGGCTGGAAGAAGGTTTCCAGCCCTCTGAGCCAAATATTCTTCTGCTTTGGCCAAAAAAGCAGCTCTCTCCCCCTCCCGCCCCGCTCCAAACAGAAGCAGTTTCCTTGTGCATCGCCCACTGGGACATGTCAAAATAAATTGTATATTATGTATCGAGGAGAAAAGAATAACCATGCGATTACAAACAGCTCAGGCTAATTTTAACTCTGTTAAACAGAATTAATTAATCTACCTCAGGAAATGTACAAGTCACCAGCTTACTAAATTTTTTTTTTCCAAATCTTTTTATAACTTTTTAAGAGGAAATATTCCAGAAGAGCGATCCATAGCTGCAGATGCAGCTGCTTAAAACATGAAGAAAAGATTTTATTTCTATGTGCCTTTGACATTTTTCTTGGGTGAGAAATAAAGATATTTAAGCTTCACAGCACAAATTCCAAGACTGTAGGATCTACATATTTCTGTGATGGACTCATTGTGTATTTCACTCTGTGAGATGAAGCAGAAGAACCAGGACAGTCTTTTTGGCCCATCCTTTATATATCCTTGGTAATTTTTTTTCAAGAGCAATGTTTTTTCTGTTTTCAAGTCTAAAAATTCCCCTGCAAGTACTGTCAAGAGATTTTTGTTGCTTTGTACTGCTGATTCAAGAGATATGAGAAATCCATCTACTGGCATAGCAGAATTCAGTGCTGTGAGCAAGGATCTTTTTTATTTTGGGCACTTTTTGGCTGGCTACAAACTTACCGGAGCCAGATGTTCAGATTGTGTTGTACAGATAAACTGAAAAATTGAGTACTAAGCTTATTTGCAGCCTGGATCTACCTGTGGGTTTCCATCTAGTCTACAGACTGCACCATCCTTGGAGAGTCATCACTAAGACCATGGTGGTTTCACAAAAGGGGGAACCAAAGGAGTGATTTTATGCAATACCTGTGTAAAACCAGAAGGGCCCATGTGTTGAAGTCTGCTCTGCAGGAGATGCCAGGTTTCTGGACTGCTGGTCCGTATGCAACACAACTCCTGGAATCAAACAAAAAGGACAAGAGCTGCCGTGAGTTGTGCAAATCACAGCTCGTTACTCTTCCAGCCTTGAAACAAGGAAGACAGTGAGAATATCACTTGTTCCCCAGAAGCCTGTGTGCCGTATGGAAGAGCAGGGCTCTTAGACAGAGAGACTGAAATGGGAGTCTCCAGCCAAAAGAGAGATGGAGGGCAGCAGCTCCTCTAAATTGAAGAAACTGCACAGGTTTCTAGACCAAGACCATATTAGGTGATGTGAAGCATCCCACAGACCTCTCTCTGATGCTGTGGGGATATAAGTGATTGTGACCCCACACTGCTGGGCTTCCCAGTGTGTGCCTGGACCGCTTCTGGGTGGTTATTGCCTCCTCTTTCCCACTGAGCTGCTCTGGCCCAGTTGGGAACTGGGAACCCAAGATAGAGTCCCCAGCACACAAGTGGGACAGAGAGTGGGGCGAGTACCCCAAACTTGAGTGTCTTCTGGGGGCTCCTAACAATAATTCCTTACTTCAAAGCCCAACTGTACACATTGTTTTCTCCTTCCTGCTGCCTTTGCTCTCAATGAGCCTTCAAAAACACTTTTTGGGGAAACAGTCATGAAAATCCATAGTGATACAAGAGTTTATCTGAGTTTCTTTTTTTAAAAAAATTCTCATAAATTAAAAGGTCACTTGCACAGATGTATACAATGGTAGCCTGGAGGAAAAGGCTATTTTTATTCAGGTAAATAGGTACAGATATTTTTATAAACTGCACACAGTTGGCATCATGCTTGTATACACACAGATATATACATGCTTGTGTATGCATATAGAGAAATAAAATAAAATGTGCCAATGCCAACCTCCAAACACAGCAAGGGACCACTGTGTCAAAAATGTCTTCATGAAATGGAAAGCAAGACTGGGGAGAAGCAGCAGCAATAGCTCTTGGTGAAGTTATTGAGTACAGAACGAAGGGTTTGGTTCCTATTTCTGATCACTGCCATGGAAAAGACCTTTTTTCTTTTTTTGTCTGCCCAGGGTTTTCTCAAAAATCTTTGTCTATGCCCCTTAGGAGATTGCAAACTCTTCTGAGCCAGGAATTGCTTCAAAATTGGCAAGTAGGTATTACTACGATGAGAATTTGGTATCAGCCATTCCTCTGATAAAACCAGTACTTCCTGAGGTACTGTCCTGTATTCCTCAGATTTCTGGGAATCCAAAAGAACTGTGGAGATATTTCTTGCTTTGGAAAGGCTGTTGGTACGTCAGGAAGGAATGGTATATCCAGCAGGACTGCTTCTGTTTCCATGGGCATGTTGATGACAAAGTTTTGCTCTAATGAGAAACAAAATGACTCAATTGCAGCTGCCACATCTACCAGCACATGCACCCCAGGGATGTCCAACTTGTCACAGGCAGATGGAGAAAATCTTGGGGAGCTCTCTGGGAAAGTGTTGACAACATCTCCTGGAAGACCCTGCAGGAGCCCCTTCTGAAACCTCCCACAAACAACACTGGTAGCGGGTGTCTCCTGGACTCACACATGTCAAAATCCATGTGTGATGGCCTGGAGGACCTCCAGCTTCCCAGGACTCCTGGGATATAAATAAGAAAGGCATTTTATCCCAGAAACACACATAAAATAAAGATACTTGATAAAAATAATTTACAGCAGCATTGAAAATTTATATATATATATGATAAAAACCTAATTCCAAATCCAAATCAATCTCCTAAACTGAAGACCAACCACAGACAAAACTAATAACTACAAGCAATTTATAAGGAAGTGAAAACACCATGAGAATAGGGGAATAAAATGTATTTTGAATAGAACAATATAATGTTATTGGCAACATAATGGCATACAAGCCTCTGGAGGTGTCATGCTGTCTTCTTTGATTAAAAGCTTGCACAGAAATATGAGTATTAATTTAGAAAGACTGTTTATGTCTTCAGTCTCTCTAGAATATTATTAATTGGAATATGCAAAACTAGGTCTTCAGAGCTCTTGCAAAATATTGTAAGCAGCAAGTCTTTATGGGGAAGGATAAAACAAGGATTTAAGGGGGTTTGGAAGAAGTAATTACATTCTATTACTTGCAAGTGTATTCATTTACGGGAAGAACTTCCCCACAGAAGTGGACAGCTTTTTTTGCTTGTTTTTCTTTGACAAATATTTCCTGAAGGAAATATTAGCAAGATACTCCAATTAATCCTAAGGAAGAAACCATCTCACTGCTGTAAGCGACCTGAAAATCAGAACTAGATGTCTTGGATCCTTAGCCCTTATGACTTTAGCATCAACAGTGAGACATGCAGCTTCAGAGGGCTCCCCCCCACCTGAAGGCAGGGGATAGTTGAAAAAAATGTCATCTACAATGGTGCACAGAATCGTTGCATTATGGTGTCACAAACACACTTTGCATCGAAGACTCTTGGCCATTATGATGTCACAATGACAATTCACAGCGAAGACACTTGGCACTTATTATATCACAAAGACACTTCCCAGCAAAGACACTTGGCCATTATGATGTCACAAT
>JAOXNG010000002.1:35009110-35027148 GCA_028566535.1 Scolopax minor
GGCAGGGGTTGGAAGGGATCCCTGGAGACAATCTAGTCCAACCCCCTGCCAGAGCAGGGTGGACAGGAACACACCCAGGCAGGGCTTGAATATCTCCAGAGAAGGAGATTCCAACCTTCTCTGGGCAGCCTCCTCCAGGGCTCTGCCACCCTCAAAGGAAATAAGTTTTTCCTCATTTTGAGATGGAATTTCCTGTATTCCAATTTGAGCCTGTTGCCCCTTGTCCTCTCACTGGGCATGGCTGAGAAGAGTTTGACCCCATCCTCTTGACACTCACCCTTTAGAGATTGATCAGCATTGATGAGATCCCCTCTCAGTTTTCTCTTCTCCAGGCTAAACAGCCCCAGGTCTCTCAGCCTTTCCTCAGCAGAGCTGCTCCATTCCCTTGACCATCTTCGTAGCCCTCTGCTGGACTGTCTCCAGCAGAAAATCTGTCTTTCTTGAACTTGAAATCTATCATCACTCTCTTTGCTTAGGCTGGGGTTTTTCATGGAGCTCAATGCACCCCTAATCCATCACATTTCAGTGGGATTTGTGTGTCTGATTCCCTTCAGCTCCTCTGACACTCCTCTCCTCCTTTCCTGCTGCAGCCAGCTCTCAGCAGCTGTAAGCTTTTCATCTAACTCAGCAATTAACTCACTATTAGCACGATTTCCCATAAGACTTTATCCTGCATCAAGCTCCTGACAGAAAACAGTATTATAATACTTTATAACTTTGTACGTACTTTATAGCGCTTGCTGCCAAGATAAAATAATTCACAGCATCTTTGGACTGTCTCACCCGTCCATGGCATAAATAATAAAGTTATTACGGAAGTCTTTAAAATAGGAGCACGTCTGTTTAAAATATGTTTGCAAATAAGCAGACCTTATGAATAAAATAAGCCTTGTGCTGAAATTTCTAGCCTTGCAGATTTAAAGCAACATCGCTTCGAGTTTACTAAATATCCCTCCTGCATCGTCTCAGCTGCCTGGGTGCAGGGTGGCTTTGCCAGAGCCCTCCCTACAGAGGATGACCAGATTTTGGGTGTTTTGCTGTGGGCTGCAGGAGGCAGAGCTGAAAACAGAGTGAGAAGCGACAGTCATTAAATGCTTTGTTAATGAACCGCTCCTACCGTCAGCCCTGCTTACTGGTGTGCAGCGATGAGTGTTTCTGCAGAGTGCTCCCAAGGAGAAGAAATTCAGGCAGGGAGAGGCAAAACCATCCTCTCTTATGTCTCATTATACCTTTCCTTTGGCACCAGATATATTTACTGCTACTGCACTTTACACGAGGCAGCAGCAAGGTTAGAAAACCAAATCCTCTCCCTGCTGTTCCATCACCCATGCATATGGGTTGTTTTCTCCCTGATGAGCATTGCTTTACTATCACCTGTGGGTCTTTTCATCACACATAACAAAAAGAACATGGTCTGCTGAGATGGGTGAGCAGTGAAAGCCTCTTGGCTCCTCCTCTGCTCTTCCAATTTGCTTCTACAATCAGTGTGTTTGGTCTTTGCTCCCAGGGTCTTCATCAGCTGGGGCCAATTTGTAAAGCGAGGCTGGGGGAAGAACATTCCTTCTCTCTTCCAGTATCCAGAAGATACCAGGTATCCAGATATCCTAGGCTATATATTTTATTGACTACCACCTGTCCTAAAGGTTTAGAGGATGATCGTCTTCCTTGGCCAGAGCTGGGTGAGGTTCTTTCCTGCATTGCCTACACTGGCTATGCTAGCCCACCTCAGAGGTGTTGGGGTTACAGGGATGGTGGCACAGTGAGGTGGGAATGGATAGTGAGAACACAGCTAAGCCCCACTTGGGATTTTGTTGTCACTGAACTCAGGCTCTGAACCTACTTGATGCAACTGAGTGAAAACCAACTCTTCTCACGTAGTCATTGTAGGAGAGAACCACCCACTGAAATCACGTTGCAGTGGAAGTAGTTTTCATGGCTTTTGCTTTTTCATAATCAAACGATCCTGACATAGTTGATCTTGCTCACTGAAGCCTGTGGCTCACCACAAATATGAGCAGCAAATCATGGCCTCTTTATCCATTGTTTCTCTATGTATTCTTGAAGGACTGAGGACAACAAGTGAGGGCTTTGTGAGCCACCTCTGTGGTCTGAGGTCAAAAAGGACTTTTCTGTCCCTGGTGTGAGTTAGACCAGCCTGGTAGAAAAGTTTCCTCCTCTCTCTCTGTAATAGTGACAGCAAAATGGGCTGTTAGCTGAGAGGTTTTCTCATAGTTACTCTTGCCCTCTTCTCCATTAACACTCTTCCCTCCTGGAGCAGGGTTAACAATTCCTTTGCACAGTTTGACATTGTCCAGTCTTCCTAAGTTGCTCCCTGTAGGCAGGATGCCACAAACAGTTAGATTTCCTCCTTAAAGTGACTTGTCACCGAAAGAGCAACTAGGGCAACAAGTCAAGGGACTTACAATTATCACATCTTCCCTCCTGTGTCTAAGTCTAAAGCCGTCTGGATCAATCTAGATCTCTCTGACTTGCTCTCTCTCTAGGTTTCCCATCCATATTGCACTGCAAATGTTTTCAGCCACAGGCAGCAACTCGTAACTAAAAAGGGTGTTTCTGCCCAGTACATCATATATTTATGCGACATACACATGTTTTGCTTACATTGAGTGAACATATTTGATGGCACGTAATATCTGTTCTTTGCTGTGTTAAACTGTTGCTCTCCTGTACGGTACCACAGGAGAACATGAAATGCTGAGTGCAGCACAGTGTTTTCCTAACACCTTCTCACTTCTTGGGAATAATCTGCAGGCAGTTACAAAGATGCTGACCTCAAGGCTGTTTCAAACATATACTTTAAAGTGACTTCAGCAGAGTCAAAAAGAGGTTTTTGCTCTTTTGAGAGTGCAAGGATGCTCTCCTATCCACGTGGGAAAGAAGGCACGAGGAGGATCTGACATGCAGCAGGTTTAGCAAATCAATGTCTTTACCGTGCTCGCTGCATGAGAAATCCCTGCCATCTCCAGGAGACTGAAGAAGAACCTACCAGCACCAATATCTGCAGTTTAGGCCATCTGACACTTACCTTTGGGGATGCTCCTGCCCAGGCATCATATAGCTTTGGGTGTACTTCCTTTGCTGCAGCGATACCTCCCCATATCTATGATTAATGATGTGACATTCATGCAGTTAAATTTATTTAGTGTGCCAAACGACCTTTTAAATGTACTCTTTAGCATCATGTAGAATATCAGCCACACACTTTAGAACAGCAACAATGCAGGTTCTTTTTTCTTTGTTATTTTTGCTGTAAATCAATAAAAATACATGCTTGAAATATTTATTCTAACAGTTCTTCAGATCAGCTACAACACTTGTTTAAAAAAAAAAAAACAGAAGAGATAGCAATCTTCAGTCCTTCTAACCCATCTGAAGTGTTAGAAGAAACAAGGGACTAGATGAGAATTGATTAAGTAATTTCACTTATTTACTTAAAAATGTCATGTACTTAGCTGAAGTGACCTAGATACTAGTTCTAAATTCTTCTACAATTTGCTTCTAGAGCTTAAAAATTACCTGGAGAGTATACACAGAACACCAAACCCTACGGGTGTTTAAGATGAGTTACACTGGATACAAAAGCTTTAACATAATAATCTTTCAGAATATGGAGGCCAAGATAGATAGGCAAAATAAAGAAAAAAATTACATCAGGCAGTGCCCCAGGGTGCTGCTTGAGTGTTGCATTCCTTTTGAATTTTTTTCCTTTTTAAGTAAAAGGCTTTTTTTTTTTTCTTTTCTAAATCCAAACAGGGCAGTATTCTTTGTAGGAAAAGAAAAAAGCTGAGAAGAATGGAAAATCTTCAGTGACAGCAGTTGAAAGGCATAAAACCACGCAAGGACTGTGAAGTCCAATCATTCCTCTCAGGCCCACAAAATCAGCTTCTCTTGCAGCTCCTCACGCCACTGCTGGTTCCTGGGGTGGCTTTTGCAGCACGTAACAGTGGAGCCAGTACACCTCCTTTGTGGGTCTGCCGAGTGGTGAGCTCTGTGACAAATAGAATATTGCTGGGATTTGCTAGTTGAAAGCTTGAACGTGAATAAAAATGTGTGTATGAGGAACGTTCAAAAGTGCTAAAGGAGAGCCAAAGAAGGGAAAGGGAGGAAGAGTTGTGAAAGGACCGAAAGGTTCTCAAGGGATGGGGAAACGGGAAGGGTTGGTGTTTGTGTGAGTACAAAGACAGCCACGGGTGTTGGAAAACATTGTTCCCAAATTTGGGAAAACCTACATACTGAGCATTGGATTTAAACCAATGCCCATCAGGGAACAGGTCAAGGGCTCTGAGCGACCAGCAGGATGGCTTCCATGGGCTCAAGGGGCAGCTGGACCAGGCTCATCATCGTTAATAAGTTCACAGTGCTGAACGGTAAAGTGCACCATGTTTTACAGTACACCAAAAGTATCCTTTTTTTTTTTCCATCTACTATTTTATTGCAGTGAAAAATGGCTGTGATACTTCAGATATAATTGCACTTTTCAACAGGTATTTGGTGGATTGTGTTGAATATAGAAGCATGTAATGGAGTACCCACACAAGAGGGAAACACTCACAAATGTTATTCTTCAATACCTATAAAAACCTAGAATATTTTAAGCTCATACACTCTTCTGTACTGATTAATCCTTCAATACAAATTGGTGGGTAACGCTGACAATTAGTTACTTCAACTCTGGTTTATTTCCTTCAATTTAGACAGTTAAATATAGGTACGAAGTTAGATAATTACACTCCAATTGGGAGATGTACTATAAACAAATGAGATACCGTGTCTAAATTGATTAGTAAATCTGCATAAAGCTTTCTTTAAATGCAAAATATTTTTTTCATTACTGTGTAATTATTCATTAAACGCCATCTGTTAGGAGTCAAGTTAATAAAATGTGAAAAAGTGTAAGATAACAACTCAAGTCAGCTTGTTTCAAAATAATTTTCTTCAAAGAGTTCTCTGGAAATATTATTTTATTTGAGCCAGTGAAACTTGTCACACAAATCTGAGGGGGAGAGAGGATAATGTTTGCTGAGGGTGTTTCGTTCTGAAAACAAAAGTATTTCCACTTCCAAACACCCTTTTCATGTTGGTTTTTGAGAATCAAACACAACATTTTCCCCAAACTTTCATAGAGCACAATGATATTTAAGCTTTTAGCAAGCTTATGGGAAAGCAAAACTCACCGTTACTTTTCTGTGTGAAAAATTTCCCAGATTTTCACTGTCAATTATTTCTCATTCTAATTTTAAAAGCAAACTTAATTGGATTCAGCACATTTGGCTGCTTTTTCCATACGGAATAAGACCACAGTGAGGTTTGACAGACCGCAGAGATGCTGCCATTACGAATCCTCTCATTAGGTGATGAGGTAGGAAAATGCAGGGGTGTGTTGCTCACACAGAGGACTTAATATCTGTACATTTAAACACTCTTTAAATAGCAAAATCCTTCACTCCAGAGCCATGCCTGCTCCTCAGCTGCCGGGAGGGAGGAGGGAATGAAAGCTTCTTGCTCTGGTTATTCAGCATAAACGTTGAAGAACTGGGAATGATCTGGATCCACTGCTCCTTCTCAAGTCTCTGCGTCACCTCCCCACTGCTGCTCTGCCACCCATGTCAGGCACTGTCACTTTCCTCAGAAAAGCCATGAGTTTGGGACATGGTTAATCCAGCTGCATTTTTCAGCCTGCCTGCCAGTTAAGCAGCAAGGGTTGCCATACATAAACATTTTTTCAGAAATCTGATATTAGTCCCTACTGCCAATTAGGTTTTGCATAAGCATTTTTTCCCCGCTCTTTTTCCACTCCGTGGAAAAGCCTGATGTTTTTCTTCCTAAACCCAGCTGAAAAGTCAGCGAGCTGAGTGATTTTCAGAATGGAAAGTTGAAAAGAAGGATGGATATGGCAAAACATTTGGTTTTAACTTTCTAAATGGAATCAAATGGTTTTCTTCTGCATGCCCAAGTCAAAGCACTTAATTTGGATTTGTTAAACTAAATCAAAGCTCTGCATTGCAGTCTGGTTTGACACAAGAGGCCCACGACATCTGAATGTTGTTTCCCTGGACTCATGATGGTTCGTAGATGCCAGGCTAATTTTGCTGTGGTTACTCCTCTTCAGGTCCAGGAAATTAATCGTATTAAAACTCAGTTTTGTAATATTACTCTCCCTGGCAAGGTATGGCAGCCACAAGGAAAAGGCACAGGGGCAGGAAGGAGGTGAGTTGCTTTGCACTGCTGGTAAGAGAAAAACCAGTGGTTTTTAAACCAGTTTGTTTACTAAGACCAAATTACACTGGAGATAATATTGAGGACTTCTACTCCATTTTGAACCATTTGCCATGCCTTCCTAAACCTGTTTTATTTGACAGAACTGGAAAACTTTCCTTGCATGTCTGTATTTCACAAACCACTTGGGTGTGCATCAGCCCTTATCCAAAATGCTCTTTGAAATACAACTCATTGAATTCTAATGGCAGTCTATGCCTACACAGTTTATTAAATATTGAATTATAACCTCAGTTACAGAGTGTCTTGAGGCTGATAAATTTCAGATCAGAAGTTGAATAAAATACATGTTTATATTTAAACAAACTAAATTAACTCTAAAAGTCAATGTATCTTATCTAGTAGTTACTGCTGTTAAAATCACAACTAGAGCAACATGGGCCAAACAAACATTTCTTTTCGTTAAAGAAATAACTGCTGTTTAGGAAGCTTGTTCATGTTTATGGACAGAAACCAATTTTTTAGGAATTTGAGTACTACAGAAATTCATGACTGTATATAAGTTCAGGCTGTTGGAGCAATAAATAAACTAGAAGCATGAGAACACAGCTGCTTCCTTTCTGAAATATAGTAAACCATATTTCACAGAAGATAGGAACAATGTGCTTCCCTTCGGGCATTTCTTAGGAATAAGAGGTCAAACTCTTAAAATGGGTCTCACCCTAGCCTTCAAATTTGGATAGATCTTTACTTTCACATCCCTGAATGTATTTACTCAGCTAAAACATAAAACATCTTATTGAGTTCCATTTTTGCTCGCTTTTTGAAGGACAGGATTGGTGCCCGGGTGGTTGTCCCAGCTTCTGAGCCATGAATTTCTCCCCTGCTCCAGACTCAAAACAAAAATCACCCCCAGCTAAACTACCATGTAGTGATGCTTGGCTATTTGGGTAGCAAAGGTGTAACAGAAAGAAACCATCATGTCCTACTCATGGGGATGATGCCCTACTCATTGGGACTTCTGCAGTCAGGTTAGCCTTGGCTTGTTATGGCCTAATGTAGTTTAAAAGAGACAGGAAGGATTAAGATTAATCTCAGAGAACTGTGATGATCTTGTGGCCAGGGTGCTTTAATAATGCTTCATACAGGGGAGAGCATAATAACGGGACAAAGCTTATTTTGAGCCTGTACAAATAACACTGGGTTGCAAGCCCATCCAGGCTCTTGAGACGAAATACCTTGCATGCAGAGTGCAGACAGGACTCAGTGTAGACATCCTCCTGTCTATGAGACCACCGAATCTGAAATGCTCCTTTGAAAAGTCTTTTCTCTGAAAGGGGTCGCTGACATTTGCATCTCTGCCCTGCCAACGTGGGTTAGAGGTTTTCCTGAGGAGCAGGCATGCAATTTATACTAATTGGACTGAATTATTTTATTCTCTGTGTGCGCTCTCCGATATAACTCATTGTAATGCTTTTTCCTTCCCTTAAGATAACACCAAAGAAAGGTCAGCTGTGAGGTGTTAAAAAGGTCTACCAAGAAAAAAAAAAGAGGAAAGTATCAGAATTTCAAGTTTTGGTTGCTTCATTCCTCTAACTTGCAAAAAAAGGTTAGAAGAAAAGGAATTCATAATCCACTGTGACCTTACATAGCTGAGACCAAAGAGGGGGAGAAGTCTATGTACAGAGGGGAGAAATTATGAAATCCAAAATGACAACACTGCTTGCAAATGAGGAAACGTGGCAGAAGATATGTATTAAGACAATCTCAATTTCTCTGCATTTAGAGCCATTTTTGAAGGCACTGCCTGTGTCTCCAGGCATGGAGATACTCCTGGCTGCAGTGCTTCCTCCCCTCCCAGGGTCCGGAGGTAGAAGATTAACAACTCCTTGAAGCTAGTTGAATTATACCATCTTAAAATGAAAAGAGAATAAATCTCTTTTTTTATCAATAAGTAGTTTTTCTTTTCTTTTACATAAGAGAAAACATCATTGTCAGGAAAGTGAAAACACATTTTCAACTTTCTGTCCAAATCCTTGTGGGGTTCAGCTTTCCCACAAATAACTAAAGCGAGGACTTTCTGTGACTGTGTAATCCATCTAAAACTTGTGATCAAGAGTGGAAGATCCTCAGCACCATGAAAAGAAATCAGTCATCAGCTCCTTGAATTTTTCTCTCTTTATAGTTACCAGATCAATGAGCTACTCATGAATGCAGAGGAAATTCTTACATGAATACTGCTAAAGCATTATCATTTCCAGAGCTTGCCAAGAAAACGCAGGTGTTCCTCGAGCTCTGAGTAATAACAACCCAGGGCTCCTGGGTCTGGATGACAGGTATTCATGACAAAAGGAAGTAATCTTTCTGCGTGGGAGATAATTGCAGGTGATGTTTATTATGCCTAGGGTTGATAAAAATCAAATAGTGATTAAGGACTTAGACAAAACTTCATCACTTTCTTCTTTTCTGCCTTATAATTAGATTTTATAGCTAGACTCTCAACTACCAGGTGAAATTTAATATAAAAAAAGTCAAAGATGTTCTAGAATATTATGATATAAAGGATATAACAGATCACTTCAGGGTCTCTGTCCTCACTTGCTCCCTCCACAAATCTTAATTCTTCTTGTGAGGTTGCTTTTTTCTTTTCTCATGGCTGCTATCAGAAGTGTATTAAAAAGACAAATGGAGTAGCTAGCAGACATGGAAATAATCTATATGAATGTGGATTTAAAGTAACTTTTTCCATTGCAGAAAGGAACTCGCTCGAGACCAGTTATGAGAAGTCCTTGGTAAAAATAAACCGAAGCTGTCCCCATTTGCTTACAGCTAATAATCGCCCAGCACTGCTGAGAACTGGGTAGTTTTCCAAATTGTTCCATCAGTGGCTTGCTGATCTTGGACGCCAGTTTGGCTCTGTCTCTTAGCATGAGTTTTACATAAGTTTTCTTTCATTATCAGTAGCCCACATCAAGTGGGCTCCCACCAGTACTGATAAGAACACAGGAGAAAGCAGCCAATATTTGCTATTTCATTATTTGGGTTTATTTTAAATACTTATATATTAAAAAAAATATCAAAGGAGATGAAAGGCAGAGTTATAGTTGATTGAAAGGTTATGAGTTTTTTAGAGGAGTTTTATCCATGTGCTCTACACTAGTGGGGAGATGAGGGATGTTTTCAACCTATTGAACACAGCCTGCACTGACAGCTATGTATCTTGGAAAAACATTAAATTCTGTCTCAAAACCAGACCTCAGTACTCTTCTGGATAAGCTACTTAATGAAAGGAAGACAAATCCTGCTGGGTTTTCCCCATGTTTGTAGGATGAGAGTGACAATATGTTGTTTTGTCTGTGCTTACTCTGTTAAGAGCTTCTTTTTCAATGTGAGATTTACACTCAAAAAAAGGTAGATGGATATGATGACCTGTGTTTTGGTGGGAGTCTCCAAAACGTTTTTTATTTTGAAATTAGTCACTTACTGAGCTCTCTCAGAAATTTAACTCCCATTTCTTCTTGTCTGGTAATGTTAACCTAAATAAGAAATAAACAAAATAAAACAAATAATATTTTTTTTAATTTGCCTTATTGTGTTGCTCTCATTCATCCCTTCTGTAAGCCTACTTCACTTCAAGACTAACAGAAAAACAAGATCTTATTAAATACATGAATGCTTTTCCACTGCTGTCACCAAAAGAGGATTCAGACCAACTTTCATTTTCGTGGCTAAGAACTAACCTACAAAGGCAGTATGGATGGCTCAGTCATATCGGTCTTGGGGCATGATGAGAACAGGTGGAAAAAAATAAAAAGGGCTTTAAAGCTCTTCATCAGGCAATTCATTATTTCCTGAGGAGAAGAGTAGTCCTTCCAAAAAGTGCTAATACATTAAAAGTTTCCTTCATCATTATGCAATTTTGAAGAGATGGTCTTTTAAACAGTTTGAGACATTATTAACCAATCACTAGTACTATCTTTTATTGACTGGACATATAAATGATATCTTATATGCTAATTGAAATTAAGCAAGATGAAATTAAAGAAATCAGTGTGATACAGTTACCCTATTTCTTAGCAGGCACCAATCTCCAGGAGAGTTAAACCAATGCTTGATCTGTAGCTTTCTGATCCATGTACCCACACACATTGCAGTACGTGTTGAGCCAGCAGAAACGCAAAAGGATTTTGCTTAACTCTTCAGCAACATTTCTGTCCAACTTAGTATGCTATTTGCACATTTATCACTTCATGTTTTCATTTTGCTTAAATTCATTTACAGTCCTGCAGAGTCTTCTGACTTCTTGACTCCAGCACCTCTGTGAGCTCTTGTAGGTCTGAGACACCACCCCCTGCTCCAGGCAGGCTGCAGCACCAGCATATATCAGCTACAGGAGCTTGCTCACTCACTCACCAATTAGCTTTGTATTTGAATTTTGCCTGGAACATGCTCTGCCCTAGGCCTGAGGAGAGCCACTGCACATGATTTGCAATAAAATGAATGTTGTGTTTGCTCCCAGCTATAGAAAGCAACTGGTGAAATGACAGATAGAATATCACAGGGATAAGGTTGGTCTGGAAGAGCTATCAAGGTCTTAAAAATTTGATACTAGAAGGAAGAATGTTTTCAAACAGGGGCTGATACTCTTGATTACAAAGAAAATGCCAGTTCAGCTACATTTGTGGTACTTTCACGTGATACAGTCTGTCTAAAAACCTGCTGGCTGTGGTCGATGGTCAAGTGATTGTTTCAAAATAACACAGAAACCAAGTATATTTACTATTCACTTCCTTTTTTGCCCTCCATTTTCATTGTAAAACATTAAGTTGGATTCGCAGGTTCTAACTAAAAACTTTTAAGCTAGTAACGTTTGAAAACAGAAAGGCTGAACTGAAAGCAAGGGCATGCCGTACCTCATTAACAGTGCTTCCCAAACTACGGGGCTGGAAATAACATATCTATTTTAAAAAGGCTGCCTGGGCTTATCGAAGAGATTGCATAATCCCTTCATTAACATGGTAAGCCAGTTAAAGCAATAATTAAAATTAGACTTTCAAAGTCCTTAAAATTCATGGACCTGTAGAAAACCTTCCCGTGAAAAGAACGCTTACAAAAGCCTTATCAACATATAACAAATCCAAAGGAATCACAAACCCAGAAGAGTTGTTACAGGAAAAAAAACTTAAGCCTTTAATAGACTGCTTTGCACTCAGTCTTTTAGTCTCTTTGAGACCTGTGAATTGAATGTTACCTTTCCTGAGCTGGAATGGCATTAATAAGCTTTCCAGCATACTTAAAATCATAAATAGAATTTGCAGGTGATACACAATTAGCTGAGTTCTGAAGTCCACAATTCCAGCACAGTAAGGGGACCAAAGAAAACTGTGTAAAAAAATACATATCATGACGTAAATGAAAAATATTTTTGAACCCAAACCCTTCTGCCCAGCCTGAGGCAAAGATCCAAATATCCTTCATTAATAAAGCAGATGTATTTGGTTAGATCATCTCCATATGTATAATGACCTTCTTCCCTGCAGAACTTATTAGAAAGAACAGAAATGGTACCCGGCTTAATAGAAAAACAAGATGCTTAAATCATTTATTTCAATCACAAGATAACACTTTTCATAATTTCATGCAAAGAAGTTAATAGATATGAGTATCCATTTAAAATTGCTGTACTAGAAGCAGTTATAAAAATAAAATACCTAGATAATTGTTAAATGGAAGTTTATGAGTGTGTGCTTATGTATGACTTTTTATATAGAAACAGGCACTGCCATCTACGTATCATTTTGAAAGCCTTCTGTTGCAAGCCTCTATTTTTGTCTTTGCTGAGTGAGAAGGAGTCAGCCCAGTTTAAAACAAGAGGAAATTGAAATCCTGCACGTCTAAAAAGAGCACATGTGACAAAAGTGATTTCTGCTCTGACATTTTGAAGAACTACAGGGTAAAGAGAACAAATTCTGCCTCCAAGAGTGCAGATGTGACAGATATCACTTGGTTATCAGAACATGGGATCAATATAAAAATGCAGTACCCAGCAACCTCAGTCCTGCCTTTCCTCCACAAACATTGGGAATGAATTTGTTTCACCTGTCTTCAGACACTCAAGAATATTTTGGGTCTTTAATTAGCTACTGCCTTTCTTTTTCCTCTAAAATATATTACCTGCTTTTCAAATATCCAAGACTTTTCCATGACAGTTTAAATCCTAGGTTGACTGTCACATCTTAGGTGGCCTTATGAGCAGGGCACTAGAGGCCACTCCTAAACTTAATTACTTTCCCTGGATGAGTGCCTTTCCAGTTGCATTGCCTTGTCATTTGGACATGGGTCTCTAAATCTTGTCAAGCACTTTTGAAGTCAACTGAACAAGCACAAATGTCTCAGGACAAAACTTTCTTCCAGCGTGTGGGTAGATGCAACTAAAATAAAGTGCCTTTGGATTTATTGGAGACCTCCAATGCTCCTACTGCAAATTAACCAAGATGATCACAAATCTCTACAGTTAACGAACAGAGGAAGGCTCAGCTTGTGCCTTTAACAGTCATGAGTCTCACAGGATGAGATGGGATTGGAAGAGACCTCTGGAGATCATCTAGTCCCAAACCCCCTGCCAGAACAATCCATCTAGAGCAGGTTGCACAGGAACATATTCAGGTGGGTTTTGAATGCCTCCAGAAATATAGACTTCTCCACCTTTCTGGTCAGCTTGTTCCAGGGCTCTGCCACCCTCAAGGTAAATAAGTGCCTCCTCGTGTTTAGATGGAACTTCCTATGTTCGAGTTTGTGCCTGTGACCTCTTGTCCTGTCCCTGGGCACCACTGAAAAAAAGACTGTACTTACCCTCTTGACACTTGTCCTTTAAGTATTTACAAGCATGGAGGTGAAGCCATTCTTGTTAGCCGTGAACTCATGTTGGACCTCTGCCACCAGAAGTCTTAAAGGCAGAGCTCAAGTTGCTGCTGAGTAGCTCGAGAGGCAGCTCCATTTTTCTGAGGGACCACGCCACATCCCCACGGGGAGCCTGGAAAAGGAAAGGCCATCGCCATCAGCTGTGACACCTGAGCTCTTGTCAAGACAGTCTCAATATTTGATAAAGTCCTCATTACTCCTGATGGGGGAAGACCTCCTGGGTACTCACGGAGCCCCTTTTACACACACATCAGTTTGCTCTCTTCCACTGACAACATTGACAGGAAAACATAAGAGCAACTCGGAGCAATAATAACAGTTTTTTAAATTCAGATGATATTTGATTGACATGTTTTCATGTGAGTAACATCAGAACAGCTATGCAGCTTGCAAATAATGATGGCATCATCTTAGTAGACTTCCAAATGCATGAATTCCTTTTTCCCAGTTTTCCAAAGGCAATTCTTATTCAGCTGGTGCAAGGAGCATACTAGATATTGTTCCAACATTCCTGAGGCTTGAAATCAGCCTTTCTAGAAATACCTTCCTGGGTTTGGGTCAGAAAGGGTGTCGGGATGTGCTGAATAATTCCAATCTCTGCACATGTGTACACAAGAAGATGAATGGTGAAAGAGCAGATGGAAAATTTAATTTCCCTCTCTCTGAAAGTACTGATACTATCCTGAAATATTATGTATATACTAATTTAATTCTATTTTAAATGGGGGGGGTGTGTTCTTGTTTGTTTGATTTTAATTTTACAACTTCTCTCTCTGTTAATTTTCAGATTAGTTATTCTTTTAACTTAGGACCTATTGACCAAACTTTTCTTTGAGCCCTTTTTGTTTATTAAGTAAGCCAAATAAAGCAGGTACATCCATGCACTCTCTCTTTTACATGAGAGATTCTATTCTAATATAGCTCAATATGAAGTGTGACTCAATATCTGCATCATTGATGGCACTGATACGGAGTAATTCCAGAATATAAATTATGAAGCAAACCCTGTGTCATTTAACACCTTGCATTTGCAGAAATAACACAGTGAGACCAAGTTATTCTCCTACTCACACCAAGTGACTGAGCTTGCTCATCCACTAATTGGTCCCCAGGAAGAAAGCTCTCACCTGGTTCAAAAGCAGCCCAGGGAAAGGGAGAGCTGTGCCTTCCACCTACACACACATCCACCCACAAAAACCCCTGACTCAAAGGTTCACATGGTTTGCTGCTGCTGCTGGCTTGATTTGATTTCCTCAGCTGCCCTAAGAGACCTTGAAAATCCATCTGACAGGCAGAAGTGCCAGAAGCACCAGCCACGTGCATCAAGACCTGATGTTTCTGTAACTCCATGAAGCAAACTAACAGTGACAGCATGAGCATGGATAATGCACCTGGTGGGCAACACCACTGTAGCTGTTATGGCACAGCATTGCAGCAGGGGCTTTCTCTCCCCTCTTCTCTCCCCTGAATGACACAAGTCATTCCCCAAAGCAGTAGCTTCATGAGAAGCTCATGAGAAACCGTCTGGCTGGCCAGTAAACCCCAGTTAGTCCCAGTGTACATGCAGTATTTGGTGTGCGCAACACACGGCACCTACTGGAGAGCAAGGAAACGGGATAGAAACTACTACAAGATACTAGTTTTTTGGTGCTGGGAAGAGTAGGGGCTGAAGTAAAAGAAATTTCAGTCAGTGAAGGTGATGGAGAAGGTGTAGCATCTACCTCTGCACGGTAACACCCTGCCAGCCACGAAAGGGACAGGGCTGTGGCTCCTCTCTCCACCGAGCCATCTTGGCAAGGTTTTGCATGGTACGGGGCTGAAAACAGACCAACGCCAACTCACATGAATGCTTTAAGAGATTCCTTGTGCTTTCTCTTCTTGATACTCCATCCTGGCACGGCAACCAAAGGCTTAAATCACTTTCCACTCAGTGACTCAAAAGTTACGATTTAGGAGACGCAGAGGAAAATGTTCTCTGCTGCTTCTGACACTGTTAATGGAGCAATGAGCTACCAGTGCCAGGTGCCCCGTTAAGTCTGTCTGCCATCCTGACAAAATATGCAGACATTACACAAGTCATTGCTCACATTATCCATACCATACGTATATGGTGAAATTCTGATGGCTGCAATCAGTGTGACTTTACTGTCCACGCAGCAGAAAGATGATTTCATGAGCCATTATCTTACTCACATAAAAGAGGATAACACTTTTATTTTTTTTTTCCCAGTGTGACACCTGACCTTCAAATAATCAGATTAAAGATACCACTGTTACTAAAGTTGGGTTTAACTGAAAATAAAGGGAAACAACACAGTTCCACAGTTCGTGAATGTACTGCAAACTCTCCAAACAGCAAAACGTAAAGGCTGATGGAGGCAGGAGAAAATACCCAGGGGCTGTCTGCAGGCACACAGCCTTCCCAGGGAAAATTGGTTGTCTTTGAGCTGGCTAAGACACTGACAAAGGAGAAACAATCTCTGCCATGTGTCAATATTCCTGTCATTAAGGTCCTGCAAAGTTTGTACACTGCTGATCAAAGGAGGAAGGTGAGACAATAGGAGAAGGAAAGTGCGGCGAAATCATGAAACTGAGATCCCAAAAATTTGACAGAGAAAAACTGAGAAAACCTCTCAATACACAGGAAATACATCAGACTTCAAACACATTTTCAGGTTGCAATTTCATGTAGTTTTCCCAGTGGTGTAAAGCCTTAAACACCAGTTTCCTATGAAATTAATGCATATAACTTTGAAAATTTCCTTTATCCCAAGTACTTCTTTCATAGTCTTCTCTTAGTGGGACAACATGCAGAGAAAGCTTTTTCCCCTTCCACAAACACCCAAGAAAAGACAAATCTTCCATACACATATTGAAGAACTTTTAAAATTGAACGGTCAAACCAAAATATCGAAAGTTTAATCAGATTCATGCCTTTTTCCATTGCCAAATAAAGACAAAAATGTAATAAAAATTACATTTGGTGGACAGTAAGAAATTAACCTCTTATCTAAAGGAGTTTCATATTGTTACTATATGTCTCCTGTTCAGCAAAATACTAATACAAATCATATCGCTGTCAGGGTAAACTGGTATGCATGTGGTATTTAGGCCACAAATCCATTAGCTATAGGCTGTTGTAAAAAATAGCAAGAGATTTGTGTAATCCTTCTAGAACCATTCATTTGTGCATAAAAATCATTATTTGATTAAGTTAAGGCCTTTAGGCTTGGGATCTGGACTTTGTTGTGTACAAACACCCTGATTTTGTCCTCATGAGTTTATGGGGCAAAACAAAGAGGGGAGAGGTTTGGTGAACTGTACCTATGACCATAAAGGACCCAGATCTCTTGATAGCAGCCTGTTCCTCTATCTGATGGGGCATGGTTCTCCCCAGTCCCCTCTGCATTTAATATATATAAAATACAATAGATGTTCTGTGGAGGGTTTTTTTTTTGTGCTTGGTAATGGAGCAAATGCAAAAGGAAGACTGACCTTCTAAACCTAGACCTGGCACTGTCAGAGTTCACTGGTGATAATTGATATTTATTAGTAGTGTTTATTGCTAATTCAGAATGTAGTCTCTCATTGATATCTTACAAGCCAAACTTGTGGTCCCTGCCATTAGGAATTCATGGCCAACACATTCATTTCCTCTACAGTGATAAAATATGCACAGCATATTCTTTCCTCCTGATTTGTATAAAATGAATCTATTTGATAGATCCATCATGCTCTCTTAGCTATGCACGATAAATAAACCCAGAAGCAGTCAGTAAATACCCTCAGCTGCAGGGATTACCAACAGGGGAATTAATTATGTAAATTACTTGGGCCTCCAGAGTTAGACATACATGCCGAGACTCAAATCAGTCAAAAGAAAACTTCAGCATTCTCCTGAAATCTAGAAAGCTTTTTCACATGATTACAGATTTAAGCCCTTTTTAGCTGCTATATTTTCCCTGTAAACACTGGGAGTTTAGCTTTACTGATAATGATGTTTTCTTTACCCAAGAAGCTTGTACAACATGGAGTAGCTTGACAGGAAAAGGCAACGCAATCAGTAAACTGCAAAACACAGGACTAGGAATGCTTCATTCATGTTGGCCAACAATTACTGAAGTACATGCCAGACTTGCTGATTTAATTTAGCTTTCCTACACTGATATTCCTGTACCATATTCTGGGACAAAAAAGGGCTATGTGGAGGAAGGGGAGATTTCAGGTCTTGGGGGAAGGAGCTCAGACACTACTCAGAAGAGACAGTGGGTCTCTTCTTGACAGTCCTGCAGCTCTCTGCTCCTGTGTGCTTCTTCACTCCCCACTAAGGAGACCCAGCAGAGCCAGTCTCTAGTCCTCCCAGTCTCTCCTGCCCTTCAAGATACATTGACCATTACCCTTTGTCCACTGTTTCCTCCACATTGAGCCCCTCCACTGACACTGACAAATCCACTGAAATGTCTACCCCATGCCACCCCAAAATCATATTCCATCACTGCTTCACTGAACTATCTTTTTTCCTGTTACTTCCCATTTATCCATCCTTTTGGGAGAATCCTCCCTTTCATGACTGTGATCCTAATCCTTTATCTTCAGATGAATATTTCCTTCCTTCCAGTCCACCTGGCCTTGACACTGATGCCAGACCCTCTGTCACAGCAGGGAATTACTTACTAGGAGAGCTTTTGAATCCAGGATACACCACAGCTCACTGAAGGAAAAACAGCACACTGCTTCAGAAACCCATCCTGATAAACCTATCACCTCCTGTGTTGCTTGGCAAGATAAATGGCTTAATTACCCAATGCCTTTGCTTTGAATGATTTGTGCAGCTGGGGGCCTTGCAGGATTGATTAGAGCCAAGGAGGAGGCTGAGCATG
>JAOXNG010000002.1:35059824-35071959 GCA_028566535.1 Scolopax minor
GAAATGAGGTAGACAGGGAACACAGGAGCTGAATATCCCACTTCCCACCAACTCAGAGCTCCTCTGCATCTCCCCACAGCCAGGACCTGGGGTTCACAACATTTAAATGGAGCTACCTACCATGGCTGGCAGGTCAGTCCTGAAATTCCAGTGTGTTTTTGTCATCAACGTTCT
This sequence comes from Scolopax minor, assembly GCA_028566535.1. Classification (NCBI taxonomy): domain Eukaryota; kingdom Metazoa; phylum Chordata; class Aves; order Charadriiformes; family Scolopacidae; genus Scolopax; species Scolopax minor. Next base: position 35,059,999 of record JAOXNG010000002.1, read on the forward strand.
TTTCAGTTCTCTGAATGCCATGGTGAGAGCTCCCATGTTGCTCTTAGGTGGATACTCTTCTCTAAATGGAATGAATGTATCCTAAAAAAATGTCTCCATCCCCCATCCCGGTATGTTTTCTGAACATCTACATCCCCCTTTGTCTTATACGATGTGTAAGTAGTAGTGTCTCTGAGCCTTCAACCAGAAGCCATCTCCAAGACTTCAACCCCAAAGTCCTGCCTGCCAGGGTCTACCCCACATCCCTTTAGGGGGAACAGGGACAAGGGGCCTGCCCCCCCAGGCCATCCCTGCATGTCACAGTCCCTAGGACAGAGCTGGTGCAGAATCACCCTCTCAGCAGCCATTTCTCTATGTTCAGTCCAAATTCAGTCAATTCCCTTAGCAAAGCACAGCTCTCATGCTTACTTTGCTTGACAGATCAGCCCCTCAGCAGTTTCAGATGCTAAAAATTCCAGGATATTCTGGAGATCAAAATAGCAATTGGGAAAAGCAGGTGCTTTCTAAAACTTCTACAATGCCGATAATTACCGCAATCATTATCACAAGGTGTTTTGCTAGAAAAAGATCCACCTGCACGCTCTGGATACAGAGAGAGGATGTCACAAAGTCAACAGGCAACCTTACAAAAATGCCAACAGCAGAATAAAGCAGCATCTCCTGGCACACCTGGGAGTACTCTGAGGCCCAGGCTTGAGCCGAGCTGAGTCTTTCCTGAACTTGGACAGAAGAACAAGAGCGATGGTGGCACTTTGCTGCTCTGATTACTTACAGAGATCTACACTTTCTCAGGATTGCAAATTCTTGCCTTATCGCTATGAGAAAAAAATTAAAATCATTCATTTAAAGTTTCTAATACCTACAAAGTCATGTTAATACAACATACAAAATATGTTAATTCTTACAAGGCTGCTTTTTCCTCCTGTTTTTCCGATACAAAGATTGCTTTCGGTGCTTTGTCATCTCTCCTCATTTAATCCATTTCAAAAATATCTGCGGAGCATGAAACATTGCCGTTGATCTCATTAAGTGCCTTCTAATAATTGCAGGTTTTAAGAAAGCCGAATACAAAACCTGACTGAAATTAAGCTTGTAATGAAAAAGAACAAGAAAAGAATGAGTAGGAGTACGGTAATTACATGCTTACGACTGTGACAGTAGGCAAAAGAAAACAGAGCAGCAGATGGTATCTAAATCTAAAGGAAAATGTAAACGGAGCTGAACTCAGATGGTTCTCTAAGTAATGGTGTCTTTAGCAGCAGGTAGATGTTCCACCTAAAGAAGTGCTGCCTGATAGTTCAAGGACATACATCTGATATGAGGGACAGACCAGCCTTCTTGATTTGGATGAGAAATCACTTTATCAGTTTCTATGTACTGCAGGCCCTTTACCTCACTTTCCTGGCCATCTTGACAGTTTTGCTTATCATTACACTTACATTGGATTTGATGTCACTGACAGTCACACAAAACATCACCTTTTCTGTGGCCTCAGCAGCCATAACATGGCTATTTGCAACATAGCCTGAGTCAGTAGTAGCCAGCCTCTAGTTGAGTGGGGAAAACAAACATAGCATTAAAAGCTGACAAAAACTATCAGCAGCATTTTAGGATTTGCTCCCAGGAAGGCTGCTCAGCATCCTAATAAAAGTGTGATGTGGACAAATGCAATGGAAGAATTCAGTGTCCCCAGTGTCCTGTGTCTGTGCCTGCAATAGAAGGCGAAAGGCCGGGAGGAGATTTTTTTTAAAGAAGGTCAGAAAGCAGGGTCTGTCTGCAGTCCAAATGTTTCCTCAGCAAAAGCTTTGATAAACTGCTGGCTGAAGCACCAGCCAGCTGCCCAAAAGCCTTTTTCCAGCTATGAATTTTTGGGTGTGTATAAACACAGTTAATAAGTCACTTGGGCCTTGTTTTGCTTGTGTTATAATTTTGGAATCAGCAATATATGACTACTCTGTAGAGCCCGGCATTATTTGTCTAGAGATATTTTTACTCATGCTTTTTGCCTCCTTTGCAATGCAAAAGAAAGAAGAGGAAGGGAATATATGCATTTTTCATATCTATATACTTATCTATTTATATTGTATATACATATGTATGTGTATTAGAATTTATTCCTGTAAAGGAATACTACAAAGGCAATAAAATCTATTATCTGTTGAAAATTAGTCAATTATTTTGATAAAAGCTTTAGTATTTTGAAATTATAATTATTTTGATTTCTCCTATGTCAAGAAGACCCAGAGAATATTGCTGTCTACAGCAAACAATGAATATACATAGATCATCATCTCAGAAGAACTTCTGATTACTTTAGATTGTTTCCTCTATTTTTTTGGCCAACATGCACAGACTTTTCCAAGGCCTGAGTCATACTCTTGTCAATGGGAAAAGTGAGCAGACTAGATCGAGCTGATCTAGGTGGTGAAGATGCTACTTATGCCTTTCTAATTTTACTTCTTTCTCCATAACCCAAATTCCATGTGTGTCCCAATATCTCCATCGGTTATAAAGAGCTTCCTGGGGAGGGAAGCATCCAGTGTGGCCCCTGTGACTTGCTCACCTCACCCATGAACTTCCATGCTGTCGCCTGAACCAGAAAACACCCCTTAAAGTTTTGCTTTGTGCTCGAGACCTTTGGGTGCCTTATGAAGTATTTTCTCTTCCCCCTTTCCGTCTCAGTTCCTACTGGCCCATGCCATGACCAGCAGATGGGCTGACGAGTTACTGCTTGTTATTCTGTATATTTTGTTTAATAGATGCAGGTGCACGCACTGCTGAAATGTTTTCCCCAGGAGTTCTTAATCATCTTATTAAAGTGATTGTGTATTTGCCATAATTTTCACATTAAAATTATCTGCTTTAACTGCACACACAGAGCTGTTCAAATTATTTGTTGTGAACGGCTGATTGAATTTAGCTCTGTTTGTTGTTTACAAATTGTCCCCTGCCTGTTCAGAGTTTTAGGGGGCTGCTGAGTCACCAAAGTTTTTCAAGATATTTCAGATGCTTTTGGCTGGGGAGGCAGGAGCCCTGTTGCTTACAGTGACCTGATCTAAAATGCCATGGAGCACTTCACAAACTTCACCCAACCTGGTGTCATGCCTGGTCTTCAGTAGGCTATCAGAGTTTTTCTCATAATTAATGTGTGTGTGCATTAATAGTAGTGATAGGATGAGGGGCAACAGCTTCAAAATAAAAGAGGGTAGGTTTAGATTAGATATCAGGAAGAAAATTTTCAGTACGAGGGAGGTGAGAGACTGATTCAGGTTGGCCAGAGAAGCTGTGGCTGCCCCATCCTTGGAGGGGTTCAAGGCCCTCCAAGGACACGCTGGACAAGGCTTTGGGCAACCTGGTCTGATGGGAGGTGTCCCTGCCCAGGGCAGGGGATTGGAACTCAATGATCTTTAAGGCCTCTTCTAACCCAAATCATTCTATGATTCTATTGAGTCTTCCTACAGCAGCATAACAGAGAGCCTCAGTGCCAGCCTGGCAGCAGCAGCCTCTACAGATAGAGCAGCAAAGCCATCAAAATAGATATTTGTCCTGAATTCTGTTTACTTAGAACCTGTACCTTTTTTGTTTTTCCATACAATGTTCTTCAGTCCTCTGGTCCAATGGGCTGATGTGCATTAAAAAATGGGAGCTTCCAGGCAGCCATTGGGTGTCACTTGAGGTGCTGTAACCACCTGCTTTAAATACCTTGCTTACCTGGACAGGGCGGGTAGATATTTGTGCATTGCTCCTGCCTTGGAGTAAAGGGATGAAGACAATGACCTCAGATATCTGCTGGTACTTCTTAGGAGTCAGTGCTAAGAAAAATATAATAGCTGCCACACTGACTATGAAGGCCTCTCCTGCTCTGTTGTTTGTTTTTTAAATTGTTTAATATGTTTTTATACTGCAGTTTCAAGAACTCTGGTGGTTGTGCCTTGCAGAGAGAAATGTGCTTGCATATGCAGTCTTTGGAAGGCTCTATAAATTTAAGAATATGACTATTATTTAGGAATGCTTCCTGTGAACTTCTATTCAAGAAATACAGGACTGTTTTAGCATTTGTCTCTTAGCTTTTCCAAAATACATTTATTTATAAACATGCAGCTATGTGCATTGTTCAAGCTAATTTAGCTTGCAGAAGTTTGAAAATTGTGCCTCTTCCTTTGAAACAGCGTATCAGTGAGCTGAAAAAAACTACCAAACACTGCTGGGAATATTGCTGCCACCCTCTCCTCCCCTCCCACCTTGTGTTCACAAGAAAAAAATGTCATAGAGACAAGGACCGGTGATGCTACTCAGTTTATTTGTACATGAAGTACTGTTTGCCTGAAGGAATGAAAAATGAGGAGAAAATTTTCTTGCTTTGGGATGTTTTGCATGAGCATATTGCTTGTGTGTTTCTTTTAGGCTTTCTCTTGGTATTTTTTTGGCCCTTACGCTGTTTCTCTCAGAGTCATCTGTACCATCACAAACAAGCGATCAGCTTCTGAGAGATGGCTAATTGATAGAGGCAATTACAGCTGAATTTCAGGGAGTTTTCTGTACAAACCATAATAAACGAGCAACGCTGGATGTGCTGGGCATCCATATCTGTCCCTGTGTCTCCTTACTGTGACTCCTGTCTTTCTTGGGACCATTACTATTCTCTGTTTCTCCCTTTTGCCAGCAGAACATTAAAAAACATTTCTTCACCAAAACAGAGTGATTTTCATCAGTGACTTGAACTACAGGTCTCCTTCTGGGAGGCTAATGTTTATTGCTTAAGATATTGTGCATAGCACTTAGAAGAAAGGGCAAAGGCAATAAGCTATCATGGGTATTGTCATTAAAGTGATCTCCTAAGTACAGAAAATGGTCTTATAAGCTCAATGGTAATGTTAAACTCAAAATTCCTGTAAGAAAAGCAGTCTTAGGAGCAACAAATGACAAATAAAATATCCTCATAATAGTACCAGTTCAATGTCTTAAAAATTTCTAATCTGGCTCATGCAAAAGTCATGAGTCCAGCTTAAAAATAACAAAATTAAGAGAAAAATATAACTGAGGGCATTGGTATTCAACCATGACACATGATTTCTCCAGTGGCTTGCAAACTTCTGATTTTTTGCCGCCTTCTACAAATCTGAAGGCTAGAAATTTATTTACTTTAAAAAAACCTAAAGCGGATATTCTTCCAGGGAGATGTGCAGTATAAATAAAAGTGTTGGCAGCATTTCACCAAAGCTCAAATGACATATTTTTATTAGTATTTTGTTTACAGCAGCACCCACAATGTGCCGGACATTTTATAAACATTCAAGTGTGGATGCGTCACAAATTTTGATGTAAAAAATCATCATCATTCCAGAGCAGGAATCAGCTAAAAATTAACTCCTGGGAAGCCATGGCCCTGGTCTTTGAATTACTGATAAGGAAGTCTATGAAATGCAGTGACAAAGTGGCTGGGCAATTTTATCTTGATATCAGTAGGTTTTGTATGGCTTCAACAGATAATTTGTTCTTGTTTCTTCTCTAAAGCCTCTTTACAAGCTGACTCATATATGAAAACATGGCCAAGTTCCTAAATATTTCAAGGTAGCATTTTCAGATACAGAAGTCTCAGGGGACTTTGGGGTTTTCTTCAGCTGGGTTGGATATTTTTTTTTTTTAATTAGATGTATCCCCTTCTATTTTTCTTTTTTGAAGGGTTGGAGGGATGTTAAAACCACTATTCTACATCTTGAGTTTTTAAGCTGCAGCTTCATCACTGAAACATGTTCAACGAGACATAATCAGGAAAGCTGATAAATACTACAGACTCCTACACTCTGCTCTGATTGTTGCTATAATAAGGCTACATTCGTACAGTTTGGTTCTTCTAATGTCAAGTAATTGGCAGCTCTACAGCTCTGATGCCCTCTGAGGGCTGCCTGTCCTTGTAATTGCTTCTGTCGACTGAAAGTAAACATATGAAGTGTATACAACATGCCCACACAAGGAACATAAACACACACACCGCTATTGTTGTGGGTCACAGAGACTCCTTTCTGCTCTATTATTTTCATCCTTCTCTGTTCCTTCCTCCCCCATCCGAGTTTATTTTTTACCTCTAATAACAGACATTTATTTTATTTTAAAATGAGAGTGGATCATTTTAACATCCTCAGCAGTTCAAGATACCTCTATAATATCTTTCTAGAAACTCAACAACTCTGTCCAGTTTCTCTGCTATGGAGCAGTGATGACTGGGAGCTGTGCCTGGTATGGGCCAAATACTCTGGACAACAGGAAGTGAACAGAGCCCTGGCTTGGCTTATTTCACATTTTCTCCACTGATTTTTCACCTTCCCAACATGAAAAGGACGTAACATCCTTTCCTCATTCACACCAAGCAGGAAATTCATGTCAAAGTATAAAATTTTTGAAGGGATATTTCTTTGATCGTCCCATTTCCTACCTTGAGATTTTACCAGATCTCTTCCACGTCCCTTGGAGTCAAAAAGTACTCAGTCTTCTCCTTCCTGCCAGATCCTAAAACTTGGAGTATTTTTCTGTTATTTGAGACATTACAGTTATCAACATTTGGGGAAAAATAAAATATGCCAGCAACTGCTTCTGAAATCTCTGGTGTGGACTGAAAATCTTCAAATGCCAGCATTTAGGCTTATTGGTCATGTCACTGACTGCTTCAAAAACAAGGACTGTACAAAAATTTAGGGAAAGACAAGTTCAGGAAAGATTTTTCAGGACAGATAGGTGAGTAGTGCTTTCAAACTGAATTTTCTTTTCCATGCTTCAGCTTTTCTCTGAAATAGTTGTTATCTTTTTCCTCACCCCAATCTCATGCTTTTTCTCCTCTCATTTCTCAAACACTAAGACGTGAGAGCTAAAAAGTTCCCTGCAGATTACAAGCATAAGGTCCAGGGAAGATCTATGGATTTATATATTGTGCAGATCTGGTCATAATATTTCTTCTCAACCAGCATTAATGGTGAATTTATCAAAAATGGGGAAAGTTTGCTCTTCATTTTTGTCCCCAGAGTTAGTACCAGTAAACAACCAAGCCAGTGGCCAGGTGAAACCCCACCATTCTCAAGCACTTACTACATTTGATTTTCAGTCTGTAACAGCAAATCATCTAGCAGTCAAGGAATTAATAATACATCTAAAGAACGTGATAATCTGAAAAGTACTCTCTGGAGACTCATACTGCTTTAAGAATGATAGATTACTTCCGAAGCCAAGATAGAAATTCATCAATTAATTTGTATGAACACTTTCATTAGCAAGAAACAGATTTTATAATGCTGTATTTTCTGCACATCACTTACTGATGAAGGTGGCATGGTTATTGACAATATAGTACCATCAATGCTCAAATTTATAGTGACTCAGAGTCATTAAACCGGTCCTTGATGACTTTCTTAGGGCAAAAGTGGTATACAGTGCTCAAGGCAACACTGCTGTGAAATTTCAGTCAAACCAGATGCCATATTTCTCTGAAGAATAAGTCTGAAAGTTCTAACATTCAAGCAATGTATTTTAAAATTACGATATAGCAACAGACAATAGCAAAACCATATAGAATTAAACCGAATAGGTAGACTTAATATCTGATGCTTACTTTCTCTCTGGTTGAGCCATGGTCTTGGTGGTCTTGGTCCTTCACTGCAACAGTAAGGGGCTGAAATGTTCCCAGAAACGTTATGTTTGTTACCACGGCACTAGATGCCATTCATTAGCCAAATATCGAAAAATAAATTTATGCATTTAGGCAACTACAGGGTAGATAATAGAAGCAGAGTCTGGTTTTGCATTCACTTTCCACTCCTTTCCAGATTGTACTGTAAGTATCCCAGCAGAGCCTGCTCCAGCCTTGGAGCCACCAGGAGCAGATTAGTGACCTGAGTCAGAGCTGTCATAAGGAGTCATAAGGAAACCTGTCATAAGGAAACAACCAAATGAATGACTCTATTCACCTAAGAGTTAGAGGGCTCAAAAAACTCTAATGAATAGGAATGTGATTTTAACACCTTTTATATTAAAAAAACCCCTCAAGTTCTGTAATCAAATCCAGATCCTTGCGGTAGGAAATAGATCTTAAATTTAAATCCCCCACATCTATTCAAGTGAGATTATGCTGCTGCCATTGATCCTTATTAACCCAGGTATTGAATTTCTGTCACATCTAAACCACAAAAAGTAATTCCATTTTTCATATTTTTACTTGCTGATGATAAGCCCAGCTGAATTTTATTAGACCTTCAAATGATGGTTTACTCTGAATGCTCTTTTTTGTTGCTCTTGGGATAGTACAGAGTTAATGAGAATGATTATGCTGTTGACATAAGTGCTGTATTGAATTCTAAAAAGCAGCTGCTGCAAATTAAGTGGAGTTAACGACCAGAGTAATTAAAATATCAGGTGGTTACTTTGTATAATAATAGGTGGGAATTGTTACTAACTTATTTCTCTAAACAATACTGGTTTTAAAGGATATACTCTACAGGTTTGGAATGGAAATTCAAAAGAAAAGAGAAAGCTTTCGGTTCATAATTGTGATTTGATATTATTATTCATAAATATTATTTCAAACAGGCAGAGGAGGACTTTACTCATTTTACTTGCAAAAAGCAAAGTGTTGGTTTTCTTGGGGTTTCTTTGCCTCTCTTTCTTATGGAACAGCCCATTCTGAATATATACTTTTTTATCACAAGTGTGGTTGGGCTCCCTCCATATGGGCGCCTACCAAGCTGCTGTGCTTGAAGCCACATCCTGGCTCTCTATATTTATATATTTCTTCACAGCTGAATATATATTTATTCCATATTCCTTTTTCTGGCCTTAAAAGACATAGTACACATTGATGTTTGACCCTCTGAGACAGCATCTCTTGGCTGCCTTCAGCCCCAGCCTACACTGGCCATTGCAATGCCCCAGCATGGACTGAAGGGCATAATGATTTATTATTTAATCCATGGGTGCCAAATTTCATGTGGAATTCATAGGTGTTGCAAGACAACTTTAAACACACCTCTAACTTCTTCATAAAGTCTTCATAATTCTAAACGCAAAGCACTCTTTATGGAGCTATCACTTCATTTTATTTTTTATCAACATTTGCTTTTCATCAGTCCTTCAACTTTTTCTTTACTTATGTACTGATCAGGAAAACAGAGCTTTCTAAATTGCCCACATCTTCTCTTAGAATAATATTAAGCTAAAAGAGTAGGCATTTGCAGAGCAGTGCAATTTGTAATGTTTTGCTGAAAAAGCCCCACATTTTCAGAAGTGCTGGTGTACCTTGAGAGCCCAAGTGCCATCTCCAGATGTGATAGTGACACTCCAGCTGTGCTCCAATGACCTTCACAGACAAAGGTTGGACCTTCATCTGGGAGCCTGGTTAATGGGCAGAGATAAGCACTAGAGAGGTCTCTGAAGATCAGTTTAGTAGAGTCAAGCAAAGCAGCCTGAGCAGAAAACCGTGCGGGATATTGTTTAATCCAGTTTGTACAAACCACCAGGGGAGGGGAAGATGGATTTAACCTCTGAGCCTGGCACTACAGCAGATGATTAAAGGCCCTCATATAACTGAAAAGGCAGAACAAATATGTAAACATGCAGCTATAAAGTACCTTTATGTTCACTGCCTAAACTTTTTTCACAGGCTTTCCAAAATCCCATTCCTGGCATTTTTTACTGATAAATATATTTATTTCAAGTAGCCATGAGTTGAAATGCTATACCAAAAATTGTCCTGTCAATACAGCCCCTCTGAAATTTATGGAAGGCATAAAAAAGGCTTTTTTCCTGCCAAATGAGCAAGCACCACACAGGAAGCGAGAGAACACTGCTTGAAATTTTCATGTGAAGCAGTAATCCAAATCTCCATCAGAATAAGATTGGGTTACTTGTCAGGGTAAGAGGACAGAGAAGCCACCAAAGCAACTGATCAACAAATTGTCCTACAAATCTGTGTGTGGACTTGGTGGGTTTGTAAGTCACCTAGAGTTACACTGGCTGTACATGCTGTAAACTGGTGATTTTATTAGTGGAAGATGGCAGAGAATGGTTATTTAGTGACTTACTGTTGCAGGCACAAGATTGCATTCACCATGATGGCTTCATCGAACATAAATTTTGTAGCTCGAAAATCATATTAAAGTGTTACAGTGAAATAGAAAAATGCCATCTCAATGTAAATGACCTTTAAAAAGAAATTAAGGACTAGCAAGCACATAAGGCTAAGCGTATAGATGTGCTTTAAACTTGGAAAATTAAGGAAATACCAGAATAAAGATTTAAAACTTTGTTAAATTAATCACCTGAAGCTGAAAAGCGTTTATTAAGGACTGCAAAGGACTGAGAAAACTGCATGCCACTATGATAGTACAAAGAAGCAGAGGCAAAAGCGGTGATAAAATTACCCATGAAATCGACTGTAAAAATCACTGACCCTCTTGGCGTGTATGTAACTGCTCCAGTAAGAAAGGAAAACAACATTTGGGAAGTTGTATCCTCTTGGTGAGTATGAAATAGAGCTTCTTTGGGCTCCCGTGGACAGTCGGTGGGTGTACACAGGGCTGTTTGTCCTGGGCTGTTTCCATGCTGGCACAGCAGTGTACCACAGCAGGAGGGAATGCTACCTCAATTTATGCATCTTGTACGCACTTTTATACCTCCTCCCTCAGGCTTTTGATGTTCTGACTGAATTCACAGAGAGATCAATAACAAAGATAAATGGTAGAGAGGCACATTCGCCTCCAAACTCAGGCATTTTTAGACCCGTAGCAAATACAGTATATGCCAATTTTTAAAGGTTAACTAGTTAAAGTCATCGGTGTGGAACCACTTGTACTCTATTTCAAGTTAACTCATCTCTGTTTCGATGTTTCTCAAAAAGGTCAACCACCTACCACAGCATAATAAAAGAGGTGAGTGAATCTGGCTGTGCCGCTCCCTCGCTGCTGAAATCCACACCTTGGGAAGATGTCCCATATTCACTGAAAATAATGAGCTGAACTTAGAGAAAAAAAAAACACCCACAACTATACATGGATAAAAAGAAGAAAAAGTAATTGGTGACAGAAGCTGAAAATATGTGATGGGCTTAAAATAGCCAAAAAAAAGAACCCAAACACATTTCTTCACCAGCATAGTCAATAACTTCATTTACATTCACTTTTATCAATGTGTTTTACCCTCACAGAACTCAACCTCCTGGTCAAAAGGATACTTAGATGCTCCTAACAGTCCTCCAGTGCCAGCAGGAGGGTCAAAACATGAGTCAGAGATTGCCAAAATTCACTACGCTCATGCCAACATTTGTAAGTAGGTATAGTTTGATTAGATACAGTTTTATTGGCTTCAGCATTCCCAAGATGCTTTGCAGAAACTGAGATCTGTCTTTGAGAGGTTACCGTACTTGTAGTTACTAAGATGGATGAGAAAAGCTGGGATATGATAATTAAACAGATAAAAAATGAATAACTGAATAGTATGACATAGATAATCAAGGAGAATCCAGCCCTCTCCTACTGTATTTTATGATTGTCAGGGCTGTGCACAGGAGCAGATGACTGATGGCAGGTATTATCAAGGAGAGTGGAATATGTCCTATTTTAACCTTTTATTTGTTTAACCTTTCCTGTAGGAGTGAAATTGTGCAGCTCAATTTCTTTATTACTTGGAAGGGATTGTATTTTTTTTTCTTTTGTATCAATGGTGATCAAAGTTTAACAAAGTCCTGGTATAAGTAGCCATTAAAATGGGTCTGTAATTATAAAAGAATCGTATCCCTCCTCACATTTTATTTCCTGTCATTTCTGTAGGGTTACCTGCTTTCCTACAACACTAAGAGGAAAAGAGATTAAAAGCACAGAGTTTAGAAAAACTTACCTGTTTTAAAGACATGGAAAAGGTAGATAACAGAAAACACCCGTATCCATATTTATTGGCTTGGGTCTGCTAAAGGTTAAATAGTGC
>JAOXNG010000002.1:35113208-35124891 GCA_028566535.1 Scolopax minor
AGTGACTATAGAGATTTACTACCTTTTATACCATATATAAGCACATCACCTTTTAGTGTTCCTCCATTCAATCACATGATATCACATAGCATTTCCATTCCTTATTTTTTCCTTGAAAACCCAAAAGATAATACGACATGAATTACTTAGTCTGAAAGCTCAATCTCATGGAGAAAAATAAGCATGTACTTACGACCAGAGAGAGTTTCTTCCTTGGGTGATGACTCCAGTGAATTTTGTTAACCTTCGAGCATCTACTTCAATCCACTGATATGGGTCATTTCTTCCTGCACACCAAGCACCATCATAAAAATCATTTTCGTTAACACCTGCCTGAAAAGAAGGCAAAACTGTCCTCATAAATCAGAGCCAAGAAACCAAAGGTCTTTCTTGGTAAAAAGGAAAGAACACATGAATCCACTTACTCCTTTAGCTCCACTTTAGGACCCCTGAGACTACTATTCTCAACAGTCATATGGAACAGCCAAAATATTTTTTGACTTGAAGCAGGGAGGGAAGTTCTGCAAAGTGCCTTCAAAAAATAAGATCCACTACAAAATTATTTATTTTCCTGCATCTACCAAATTTACATTAAGCCACCAACTTCTAGGAAGTATTTTAAAGTGAAATTCATATAAGAGTTGAAGTACAAGACACAGAGGCAAACTCTATTCACAATGGAAGATAAATGCTTCAAGGGGAACTTAACAACAGGGAAAACATGAGAAAATAAATTTGATCAGTGACCTGAGTTATAACCTTCCAAGGTTTCAATGCATTTCAAACTAAGATGGAATTTGAAGTAGCCTTAGGGTTTAAAGCCAACGCTTGCCAGGAAGCATTAAGATCTGCAGAGCACCTTGAACCAGCATCATGCTAATCCCCATCACACTAATGAAACTCCATCAGTTTCTGCAGACCATATCCCTCATTTCTTCAACTGGGATCTTTGGTCCTCATCCAGACTGAAGATATTTCCCAGTGGTGTGATGCCCATCAGAGTGTAAAGATCTCCTCTACCTTACAGTGTGGAGAGGGAAGCAGAGGAGAGAAAGAAGAGATAATTTGCCAAAAAAATCTCATCTCAATGGTTTTAACTGGACTTAAATAAAGCTAAGCATGTGTTTAAGTTGTATATCAAATACAGGGAGTTTAAAGGACATACTTTCAGTAAGAGAGCTTAAAATACTGTGGCCTTAAATAGGGACAAGGAGAGTATAGAAGAAAAGAAAAACAACCATGAAACTGTGCTACTACTTCTTCCTGCTCTTATTTCCTAACACCAGTTTCTCTGAAGCTAAAAGAGTATTTTAACTAGGCAAAAAAGAAGCAGTTGTCTGTGTACAACTATCACAGAGCAGTACAAGAAAAAGAGTTTAACCAATTAGAAGTTCTTATAAGTATTCCCAAAGGAAAAGAATTCCAATAAATTTATGCTGAAAATTCTCTTTTCAAGCTTTGTGTTTTTTTCTTAAGGCACTTGAAGGTCTGAATGTTCCCTATGGTCACTTCAAAATATCGTTTCTGTAAAAAAACAGCTTATGAACTCAATTGAATATTTAGTAGTTAAAATTGCTATAAATTTATTTGGAAAGTTTTCATTCCTGAAGAAAAATCTACCATCAAAGAATATAGATCAAGATACCTTTTCCCAGCAAGATATTTACTGGAATTTAAAAACCACGCATTGAATTATTAGAGGTAAGAGATTTAATTATGTACCATTTACATAATTTTAAGCTGTACATTTTAAACATTTACTTTATCTTCATAAGTGAGAGAGGGAAGGAGGTAATGAAAACTGGAAGTAAGGGCTAGGTCTTAGCAAACACTTTTTTCCTTTCCTGAATTTTCAAGTATAACTCAAAGTCTAATCTAGTTCATATTTCACTTGCAGTCAAATACAAAAACATTTCCCAATATGCAGTGCCTTTTGAAAAAATACCTCTTTGATATAGGAAAAGGGTTGTTTTTTTCCCCTGTCACTCCCAAATACGTTATCTATAAATGTGAATGTTGAAAATTGCAATTCAAATTAAAAAAAGTAAACTGCTTATTATGTACCCAGAAGCTAAGATTAAGGGAAATCAAAAGGTTACAAATCCTTTACAAATTATATGACTTCTGATTTTAATTCATGTTTATCTTCCGAGTTAGACATGTGCAAGACAGGATAAACACTTGCTCACACTATCAGTGTTCCAAAAGCCTTTTTTTATAATGAGAAGAAAGGTCAGATTTCTGTTACAAGTCAGGTAGAACAGCAGAAAATATATACTTAATATCAAACCACTTCTTAAACTTCAGTTTAAATTCTTATCCATTGCCAGCAAGGCGATCACAAACATTATTTTACCATAGAAAGTTTGGGAGGAAAAAAAAGCATTACTCATCACAGGTATTTATAGCAACCATAGCCAGTAGGAAAGAGGAGAAGAATTAAAGCACACCGGCTGAAAGCAAAGCTTCAATAATTTTGTCTTCCAATTGTGTTTTGATAATGAAGCTGTTCAAAAGGAAGTAGTGAAACAAAGAACTGAAAAGACAAAAAGCCATACGTCCTGCTTAGTTGCATACCTGTGACTGCATCGCTTGATTAATCTTCAGTGTTATTTGGATTTTACCAGCCAGGAAAATGAGGAAAGGGAAGAAATGGAATTTGAATAATTTCCCAGGTTTTAACCACTTCTAATTATTTTGCAACAGACAAATACTAATGACTTTTATCCCTGAAGGCAGAGTGCCTCACTGAATATTATTTTATGCTGTGATTTTTTTTCCTGAGGACATTGAATTGCTGGTTGTGCCACTATTGCTGTTGCAGGCTAGATCTCCAACATACAGGACTCTACAACCCCAGTAGCTCCAGCTCTCAAGAGGTCCCAGCTTAATCACCACATTCACACAGGACTGGGAGAAAAATCAGGTCCCACACAGTCCAAGGTCCAAAGAGAAGCAAATCCTGGCAGGTCTTGCTAAGCCTGTCCTTCAGAATAAAGCACTCACCAACTGACTAATTTCATACGCTTCAAATAAAATAAATGGAAAAAAAGCAACCTCAGGAGCCTTTGAGAAACTTCATTATTCTGTTGAATTCCCAGTGAGCTGAGGTAGTGCTAGTTACCTGGGGTGAGCCTAAGCTTCTCAGCTGACTTTGCATCAGATGATGAGATTGACCAGAGAGCAGATTTTCTCTTATTTTGGGGAGGAATGTAATAGTCACGTGAATGCTGTGATGGCACTCTGGTGGTACCCAGACCAGGCCAATAGGGCAGCAGCCCATAAAATTGCTCATCATTACATTAGCAGAGTGCTCTGGTGAAACTTGAGCAGCACATTGGCCTCTCAGAGTCTTTCTGACTTGGGCCAAGTGTTTTTTCTTCACAAACAGTACTAAACAGCATGAAAACACAGCAGCTTAGATGCCAGTGCCTTTTGCCTTTCCCCAGCATGCCACAACCTGCCCTTTTGAGCAGCAAATAGAAGTCACCAAGAACCTCATTATCCATCTGACCCACCAGTCCCCTGTAGTACCTATTCTTGGTTATAAGATTTTAACTTTTAAACACTACTGAAATATAGAAGTCTTAATGCAAAGTAAAATTAAGTACAGAAACCCGTGACAAGTCTGCTAACTCTAAATGGCTTTAAAATCCATAGCCCTTTAAAATTTTTCAATGTGTTATTAATTTTAAGCTTTTCCCAAAGGAAATAGCACCTAAAGAAAAGTAAAGGGAAATCCATACTTTCAATACTGACAGTCATAAGGGTAACTCTAAACGGTCAAGGGACTTAGGGGGTTACCACATCTATAGGGTTTTTTTCCTAGAAGACATTATGAAGAAGCAAATCACCTCACTCAAATCTCAAAGGGAATTAAATATGAAGGCTGCAGGTGAGACTTCATATTGCACCCAACCCCCTGTACCTTGGCTTGGAAAGGAAGAGCCCAAGACCCCATTCCTCTCTCTGTGCTGACTGCAAGCTCCTGTTACTCACCTCTCGCTGGCTCTTCTGCTCACAAGGCTGCATAGTCTTTTACCAAGCTTTTGGACCAAAACAAATTCATTTAAACAAGCTACAACAAAGAAAGAGGCTGCTTCTTTCCCCCACAGAGAAGCTCACAGAGCTGATTGCATAGAGACTCAAGAAGAAGCTGAAGCAAAGGAGAGGAGTTGCAGAGTGGTGCAACTTTAACTCCTTAACCAAAAGTGGTCCCTCCTTCCACCAGCTGCCCACCATTACATTGGAGTGGGCAACAGGTGAAACCACACTGCTGATTAGAGCTCATCCTTCCTAGTCCCAGTCTTAGTTCATTATCCAACAAATCCTTTCAGCTGGGGGAGAAAACCGTAACCCTAACAGAGAGTCTAATAACAAAAAATAGCTAACAAATGAAATAAACTTTGGAGATTTTTTTTTTTCACTGTTGATTTGCTGCTGGTATGCTGTTTATGACTTTGAGCTTTAAATGTTGTACTTTTTATGCAAAACTAACATTTTTATAGTGGAGAAGACTGTAGTTCAATCAATAGCACTAATAAAGTGAAAAACAGAAACACAAGAAACAGAAAAATAGAAGTTGGTTCTGCAAAGCGCCTAAGCACATCTTTAATATTAAATAAAAGAAGTTAAACCAGACTGTATGCTAGTTATTTCTGAATTGAGCCATTTTTTTGGTAGCATAATCACTGCCTCTGGAAAGCTGCCTTGGGGCAAATGTTTCTCTTAAAACCACACTTTCAGTTAACCATTGTCATTAACTACAGGCAAACAATAAAAACAGGACTTGCTTCTAGAGCTTCCTTCTCAGATGTTAATGGTGTTCTGGGCTGCCTCTGCCTTTGCTCTCTCGTAGAGGTCTGTTTGGATTTGCCCCCTCAGCACACTAAGTTTGGAGGTTTGGTTTTTTTCCTAGCTAAGCCTCACGAATCTAAAGGTTATCCATCAGCCTTAGTCACTTCTGCAATTCCAGTGTTTCCCCTTCATTTGAATTACATGAGCTGACAAAGTAGTCAGAACCGATAACCATCCATTGGTTCTCTTTATACAACAGTACAACCTGAAGCCATTCTCCCACTTAGGAGGAAAAAAATTGATGTTACCTGAATATTAAGCCTTCCTCTGTGGGCCCCAAGGCCATACCGTTTTGCTGTAGAGGCATGGAGCTGGAAGTCAGTAATTTTTAATGTCTCTAGACCAAGTGGAGGGCAATCTACAAAACAAAAGATTGATTAAAATTTAATTAAAAAAAAAAAAGCAAAAAACAAAACTAAACCAACACCAACTACTCAACACAAAACAAACAAGTATTCAAAGTTTCTGGATTCCACTTGTGCCAAACTGGCTGGGGTCCTCAGCTGGTATAAGTGAGTGCAGAACTGCTGAGGTCAATGAGAAAAGGCAGCTCTCATAAAATCAATGAAACAACGCTGATTTACACCAGTTGAGGATCTGGCTTTTTGAGTTTTGAGGGTCTCAGGTAGTTATTACTGCTCCAGTTTTTCACGGATATGCACAGTATTTCCTGACGAGTGCTTTTCAGTACCAAATGCCAGTAAAATGGCTTTTTAGTTTTCTCTCTTCTTGGCGTTTTCTTTTTCATCTCTTGTTTTGAATTTTCTCCCACCCCCCCTCCCTGTACTCATTCCAAGCTACTGTATGAAGTTATGTTTCTAATTAAAATCTCTTCTGGAAAGTTCAATCACAGTCCCTCATGTTGCACAATAGCATCTGTTACAGAGGGCTGGGAGGCCAGACAGCCCAGCTCCACAGAGGCAATGACTAGGCACAAAGAGGGTAATTTGAAAACAAGGGGCCATCTCTCTAAGCTCCAAAGCCTTGAAGAGAAAAAAAAAGAAAACCACCAAAAAAAAGTGCAGATGCCATTACTTTAGCAGCTAGCCAGCAAAGCAGCAGACTACAGCCTGGAGATCTGGCTTTGGAAGATAAGACATTGGAAAGAGTCTACTTTGTGTTTATCAGAAAAATACTCTGCTCTAAAATAACCCCAGCCCTCCATGGTATTTAAGTCCCTCACAATGCTTAGCATATTTATCCTCAAAATGCAGTGTTCCCTGCAACCCAAGAGGAACAAGGGCTTATGGAGCTGCCCTGGGGGCAGTGCAGGACACACTCTTCTTTACAGAGACCTGTTCTCATCAAAACTGTCAGAAATGCAATATTTTTAAGACTGGCAGCTGCCTGGCAGACCTGGCTGAAGTTACCTGCCGTGATATATGCTTGCCAGCGTATGTACAAGAAGTGGGTTTGGGTTTCTTCAGATAGAAATTTTACTAATTTACTATAGAAACCTCAATATTCTTGGTTTGCCTGTAGATTTCAGTGAGGGTTTCTTCAACTGGAGGATGTGTGTTTACAGGAAGAAAATATAGTTAATATTTTTGTGTATTATCTCTGTGTCTAGAGAAACTGACGCACAATAACAGACTCAAAAATGTTCACAAGGATCTTGGTTAAACATGCCTGACTGCTCTTTATTTTTCAGGGATGAATTATTTGTATCATCGGTGAAAGCATCACATGAACAGGCCAATACTATGAAATGCTCTGTTTAATGAGAGTTTTCAATGAAAGCAAGATTAGGTTCTAAGAGCAGGCAGGACCTATCTATGATACACAGTATAGATACCTTTGATAAAAACCCTGTAATACATTGTTGACAATACATTCTCCTTTCTCAATGCACTCACGTCTTATGATATTTCCAGTGAAATCATTAGGATCTTTACCACCTGTTCAATAGTATCCAGGAATTTATTTTTTACTGTTGTTCATATAAATTAATAGGAGAGCACCTAACTTGCTTTCTCGGGAAGTGAAGTAGACTTCAAGGTGTCACTTGAATAACTTATCAAATCACATAAAGACTGATTTTTTTTCAACTTGGTAAGAAAAATCAAGTATTTTGCTCCAAGACTTGACTGAAAATTAATGAAAATAATTCCTTTCACAGTTGGCCCCTCTTTTTCCAGTGACTATTCCAAACTGGTAACAGAGCAGCAGGATTCTGCATAAAAGACCATTGACCTTTAGATGTTTCTGTCTGTTCCGCTCTGCACCAGAATGATATTCTTGGAGTCATCAAGCCTATTGTTTGCCGTAGCTTTGATGTATGGAATTTGTGCTATTTTCCACAAGAGAAGACCTTTCATTCTGTCTTGAAATGAAATTATGAAATTATGAAAAATGAAATTATGCCTTCCATTTATGGCCATAATATTTGACTATTAACGTTTAAGGAATACTAATTTTTTCCACATGCATATGAACTCCAGCATCAATAAAGGGATGAAAAGAGAAGCATATTAGACAAAAATATCAATCTGTAATGGACAGGGATGGCAAGTGCAATTTTTTCAGCATGTGCTTAACTCCAGGTTACTCATTCTAATACAACACAATCCACCTAAGGAAAGTTGCCTCGTCACTACCAAATAAAAAAAGTTAATACTGCATCATACTGTGAATTTAATTTTATATAAATTATTTTTTTTAGTGTGTGTCAAGACAATTTATTTTTGAAAATGATACGGAAGAATAACTGATTATATTCATAAAGACTGTACTTTCTAAAGTATTGCTTTAATATATTTTATTTGAGAAATCTTCCATATAACAATGAAAATTGCCACACAATCTATAAGACTGCCTTAACGATTTTGTGTTCTCCATGCTAGTTTGAAAAATGCTTGCAGAAGCTACAGAAATTGGGTAGCGTGAATAATCAGAGCAGTTCATACTTTATAGATTCATCTGGAAATTACCGTGTTATTTGGTCATCTCTTTAACTGGTTGAAAAAACTACTCATTATAAAATACAGGAAATTCAGCTATGACTTTAAAAGACGTTTAAATCCACATACTATATATTTAACAACTTACTATAAAAATGCAGCTAGAGCAACCGAAAAGCAAGCGCTAAGCCTAAAGGTGCAGGGAAGAGGTTGAATTACAGACATTTTGCTCTACTTGGCTCTACTGACCATGCATCATGGTTGCATGATTTCCAACTGGGAATAGGTATTCACTTTAGAAATCAGCCATTGATAAGATATCTAGATACTAATTCTAAGACTTAAAAAGAGATGGGGCTTGGACTCAGACTTGATAACGTTTGTATCTGGAACAGTGTTCTTGTGACGCTTCCAATTCAAAATAGTTTTCCTGTTAGCTGTCTTAAATGGCTATATCTTGGTGTCCATTATTTTCAATTATGCTTCTGCTAGCATATGTATTCCAGCTAAGGGCACCAAGGCATTTCTGATACTTTGACACTTTGAAACTTTGCAATTGCCTGTGCCTTGAAGTCAGGAGGGGGAAAGACTTGAAAATTACTTCAGTCACAACCTCATCTCTTGAAATCTTAACTTATTGGTTATAATTCATGGCTTTCCTATACCAAGAACACTACCTGAAGGATCTACTGAGCTCCCTTCTCAAGCCAACACTGACTCAACTTGCAATCTCAGCATGGCTCTGGCAAAGGATATTAATTAGCCCAGATTTGAAAGCAGTTCCAGCCTCATGGTGGCTGTGCCCGACTGATGCAACATCGTCCACTGACACTCCAGTCACTCCAGACACTCCAGCTTGGTTGCCTTTACACCTCCAGTATAATTATAGCTGCTCTGCTGCAAGAGTGGCTGTTCTTTATCATAAAACTGTATTAGCAGACATTTTTAGAATTGCATAAGTAAAGATATATGTATGAGCAGGGCAAGGAAAAGACTCCAGTTTATTGCCTAATTTTATTTTTATTTTCTTCTCGTCTAAATAAAGGTTGTAAGCTAAGCACAGATTGTCTTTATAGCTTTTGTATCTAATAAGGATGCATTTAGGAAATCATTCTGTACTGTTCTTTTGGAGGCATGGCAGACAAATTATTGTTTTATTTAAAGGATATTTTCCATCAATTTAGGAATATGTTCAGTTTTTCAAATGGAAAGAAAACAGAAGCACCATATTTTCTTTTCACTTATATTTTTAAAAGCCATACCTATAATCCATTTCAATTCCCTCAATTCTGTTCTTGTCTAACTCCTCATGCACAGTGATACTCGGATCTAGAGGAGAAATACAAACCTTGTGCAGTCTGACAGTCTCCTTGACATTTGGAGGCAGAATGTAATCCGACTATTTATTTTTTATGATTCAAAATGTGTTTTAGCTCCAGGAGCTTTGTCACTTTTAAATACATAAGAATCCCCTTGCACTTCAAAACGTTTGGGAGAAAGGATGTTGCATTACAAAGACACAGGGGTTCAGAGGAGACAAGAGGAGGTCAAGGTAGTGCAGACAGTGAGTTAACACAGAATTTTCTCTGTGCAAAGAATGGTTTTAGGGCCAGGATTTTCTGCTGTTGCTATTTTGTTGTTGTATACTATTCTTAGGTATTTATGGGTTTGGACAAAAATTCTTAATGAGGCCAATATGATTTTATCCTAACAGTTAATTTTGGAGTTTTTCCTATGAAAAAGTGAGGTTGATGATTCATCTTCCAACAGGTGAAACTTTTAATGGAAACTCTGGCAGTCTAATTCCCGTGTCTCAGGCGATACTTAGGTCACAGGTATGTGAAGTATTTTAATACTGCAATGCACCTGAAAGGTGAAATAAAAGTAAAAGCACATTTCTGATGACCTGCTACTTGCGGAAAAAAATCTTTGGATTGCTTTGCTGTGATGGACAGCCTTTGTGGGGGTTGAATTAAACAGAACAAGGTTCTCCGTTTTCTAAATAATTTGTTATATTTACAGGCTTAAGACATTTGTAGGGGGAACATGGTCTAGCTAAATTTTGCTGTTTTGATGATGTGATCGTGGAAGTGTGAAATTTCCACAGATGTTCATGAGTCACACTCTATACTTGGTACAGCTCAGCTTTTCCCTGAAAACAGGTCCATGCATTTCAGTCTGAACACTTTCCTGATTTTGTTCACATCCAGAATGTTGTTAGCAATACATACTAGTTCCTTTTGTGGCCTGAATTCAGGCCACCAGCCCCCATGCACCTCAGGTTAATTGAAACAGTACAGGCAGATGAAGGTTCTTCAAGCACATACAGTTTGCTTTTATTTGATTTTTCTTATAAAACCATTCCCAGGGCACTAAGAGAACAAAGCAAGCAATGTGCAGTTACAAACCATCCCCTATATAGAAGTTAGAATGGTGAATTATAGTCCCAGATCAAAGATCAAATAAGTGATTTATAAGTGGTTACCTCTCCAGGTAGAGAGGTGGGCAGGTGTGGAAACACTGTCCATAGCTCTTGCATGTGTTAAACTGGCCTCATCTTTCTTTTCCCCAAGTCTGTTCAGCAGAAGAGAAAGACAGATGGAAGTAGGGTGCAGGCAGGCACCCCGAGTTTATTCCCTACTGCCCATGTGAACCCTTCCTTGCTGACCTGATCTGGGAAAGGATGAGGGTGGGATTTATTGGAAACCTGGTTATGACATCTAAGCCACTAACAAAAGAAATTATGTGGGGACAAGACATATTCAACGTGGACCATCAGCATATGCAGGCATTAACTGTCATTGTAGGCATAGCCCCAGGAAAGGCTTCTGTATGCTGGCAATACAAGATATCATCTTATTTGTACCCAAACCTGACAAGTCCTCCACTTTATCTACAAAGGAATATGTGTATTTGATTGTTCTGAAAAAGAAAAATTATTGCTTTCAATGGCCAAAAAAAATACAGCCTGAAAAATATAATATAAATTTTTAAGTTTTTATTATGAGCTTTGAGTAAGGCTGAATTCCATGCTATTAATTTTAAAATGTCTCCTCTGATGTTTTTCTGAAGCACAGGATGAAAACTTTCTGTAATTCCAGCTAAAGCCACAAAACTGAGTACAGCCATCAAAAATGAGAACTATCCCTTTTTTTCCCAGAGCCAAACAAATAGACTCAGCGAAACAATGGAGAAAAAAAAAAACTGAGACAGACCTCTCACACAATGGCTGGGTATAGAGCTAAAATTGCCATTAAAAACGCATATCTATCCAATGTGTTCATTCCAGAAATAGCTTAAAATATCAAATCACCGAGGTATACTACAAGATCAAAGATTCTACAATAAGAACTTAAGTCTAGCCATTAAAAATAAATTTTGAAACTTGGAAGACCATTAACAAATACAAAATCAAGACAGCAAATAGGTACTATCATAAAGTGCTGCCCTGGTCCAATAAAAAGACACCTTTAAAGTGCTGAAGTTTAACGATTTTAACAACTCCATTTGAGTGCATTTTACCAAAAATAGTGCAACTGCATAAAACCAGTTGTATAAGTATAAAATTGGCTTATGGTGCAATTCTTTTTCCTCTACCTCTATGAAAGCAGTTCTCCAAAACCAACTAATTTCACTGAAAGAGGTGGCACCACTCTGCCATCACCCGGTTTTCACCTTTTCTCTCTCCCTAGCAGACACAGAAAGCCCACACATAGAGCAGGAAAAACTCGAGAGCTTGTAAAGGAGGACTCATTAGTTCTGACAAGCCATTAAATTTCATCACCCCTACTATAGTTACCTCCATTCCTAAGTACTAAATTTACACTTGAGAAAGACTGAAATTGGCCACTGTGATGGTGGAATAATTGTTTTCTGGTGCATGTATACCACCTCTGTGCTATCAGATTGAAGAGTATCTTTCATCT
>JAOXNG010000002.1:35125595-35146216 GCA_028566535.1 Scolopax minor
AGACCTCGGGGAATAGTACAGGATCTTCTTTCTGAGAGTCATTCCTCCCCTGCTGCTTTTGTGGAAAACTAACCAATTGCCAATTTTGAATCTTCCCAAAGAATACGTTGCTAATCAGAAGTGACCTTAAAGTTTGCCTCCTCAGCATGTAAGCACACATATAGTTGCAAAGACACCTCCATGCACAAGCAAGAAGAACTTCAAAGGTGGGGTGACCGCTTCAGAAGAAATTACCAAGCCAACTAGCTTAGTCCAAGCACCCAGCTGGGCTTTTACCTCTTGCAATTAATATCTCTCCTCCTTTCACAGCACTAATTGTGCTGCCCATGGCAAGGAAGCATCACGGAGGGGGTGGGAGCAACTGCCCAAAGCTCAGAGTTTATTTGTGAGCCATCACCCTGCACAGGCTGGTCTCATTTGCTGCCTAGCCCTCCTCCAGGTTGTACATCTGGGCTAAATACTTGACCTATATAGAGAGCCTGAGACAGGAAATACCTAAAATCAATCCAACTTGAGTTTAAAACCTTTTATAAAGTGTAAGTCTTGATTTTATGGAGGCCTGGTGTGTCTGCTCTAGCAGTGAGTTTAGACATTTATACAGGTTTGGGGTTTTTTTTCTAAAATCACATCTGCTGTTATTATTTCATATGAAATAATAAGAGAAATGAACAAACCCAAACACTTTCTCATAAAGCACAGAAGTCACTGTAGTGCCTGGAGCTATTGCTCAGACTATTATTTCAGAAGAAAGTTGTGTGGTTACAATTAACCTGAACTCAAACTTTGTGCTTCTCCCCAACCCTGAAAAAGGAAGCAGTTTGTGTTTTCTAGAGCTCAGTAAAAGAAAAAAAAAATGTAGCCAGCTTGTTTGCTTTTCATTTAACTATTCTTTGTAATGGACCTTTTTTTCAATCGCATGGTTGATTCAAAACAGCACTAAAAAGTAAGAAGTGGCTGATAAATTTAAATTCCCAAACAGCAGAAAAGTGTTTCAGTGAAGGGAAGAAAAATTGGCCAAGTGCACACAGAAAACACCTGGAGGTTGTTTGGATATACCCAGAAGTCCTGAAAACCCAAAGATTTAGGAACTTGTATAATAGAGATTTTTTCTTTCTTTTAAAGAACCCTCCATCCAAGCTGTTGCACCCTCTAGATGCACCCTGAAAGCAAAGTATTTGAGAGTTCAAAGCAAAAGGAAGTAAAACTTCAAGAAACAGTTAAATCTCTAAGATTTGAGAAAATCAAATCCACGTCTGGATTGAAACATGACGACCCTTTTAAACAAATAAAAGAAAGGAAAAAGCCTAAAAAGCAGAGGAATGGAATTCCTGGGGTGCAAAGAGGGGTGCATGAGGGATGCTTCTCCTGGGAACAGGTCTGTGACTGGTGTTTGGGCTCACTCTGGGGACAGAAACCCCAGGGAAACGCAGGAATCCCACTGGAAAATGCACTATGGATGAAGAAATCTAAGCACAGAGCCCAATTTGCACAGGCAATTAATTATTCCCTAAAGTAATTTCTGAAAAAGGCGTGATTTTTCAGGAGCTCAGAAAACACACACGCTCTGGAGTCAGGCTCTCCCTTTCCCACATTTCACCAACTGTGCTTCCCATGAGCTTTTCCTCAGCTTCCCAAAGGATTTCAGTATTCAGGTGACATTTTTTGGCTTTCAGATGTTCATTGTCAAAAAGGCAATGGCACTTACCAGAGTCCATCCATTTTACTTCCCACTCTCTACCTGATCTCAAGCTAGTCATGGAAAAGCCAATTTAGAGAACTAAAAAAAATTATTTAAAAAATGCCCCAAGCTCAAGAAAGCATCAGGATTCTGTGGTTTTAAAAGGTTAGTTAATATCTGTTAAATTTTGGGTACTCAGCATCTGAGCTTCCTGTGCACAGAAAGAGAAATGCTAAAAATATTGTGAGAAAGACCCGGCTTTCAGTATTTCTGAGCTGATTCAAGGGAAGAACTTTCATCAGGAAAGCTCTTATGAAGCTCCAGCTCCATGTTACAGAGCAAAAGAGTTGAAACAGTTCAAGCGAGGTTCAGGCAAATATCTCAAAGGATGGGCACCTCTCCAACTCAAATGGCTGAGAGTCCAGAGGTCCTTCCTCCTTATTCCAGCTTCCTACGGTCTTGCAGCTTTTAGCAGCCCGCAAAAGATTCCCAACATTCATTCTGTCTAAACATCTCTTCTGCTTTGTTTAACAATTCAGCCCTGGTCCAGCAAAGGCTCATAATGTCAAGCTAAACATTTAGCACGTTGGAGGTTTCGCTGATGGAAAGCTAAGTGTGTCAGAACCTTCAAATGGTATGAAATTGAAACGTGAATTATTAGAGAGCTTAAAATCACACACAACCATGTCTACTTGCTCAGGGCTGAGAGCCCAAAGATCCAAGCTGAAGGCAATGCACTTACCAGCCTGTGGACCACATGAAGACTGCTTTCTCTGAGCCTCATGCATCCCACACATGCATCTCTGGGTGTCTCTAGTACCTGGACTCACTTTGTCAGCATTTTCAAAGGTCTTTGGAAGAAGGCTGATAGATTTCTGCCTCTATATGTGATTCCCCAATCATCTGTTCCACTACAAGATGGAAATAAGATTTTTTGAGGTCCCTTTCTTTAGAAAAATTATGCACATCACTGTGGAAATATGGAATAAACACCTTAACTTCCTTGTTGCCAGCTAACCTATAATAATATGGTACAAATCCTTGCTTGCCGATGCCGGTATATTACCCATGAGAAAGGAACTTTTTTATGTCCAAAAGAGGACTTAGATATCTATCAGCAGATTCCCCAGAATAGCCTTTGTAATTTAATTCAACAGGGCTAGAGAGATTAACAGCTAAACCCAAATACTTCAAAGATGCTTTAAATGATGCCCACATACTTCCTCTGATGTCTTCATAGGCACTCTGACTCTCAGAGTCACCATCTGGCATTTCTTCATTCCCCCTCATGTTTTTCTCACCTTTTTTTTGTTGCCATGTTTAGCTATGGGTATAAAAGAGAAGCATATTTCCTTTTACACCTGTCAAGTTGATTTAGTACTGCCTGGTGACTGCAGGAAAAATAAAATGCCTTTCTCCTCTCTGATGGTCTTCCATCCCTTCCAGCTCGCAACAGACACCCAGACCACCCTGTTCTTCCCCACACTGGGATGATAAAACCACAGGGGGATGGAATCATAAATGTTCCTTTTGCTGTGCTACAAGGAAATTAGAAATGTGTTTACATCAGAAGTAGTGAATTAACATTGCAGTGTGTTTTACTAAGAGTTTGGTGGAGGTATTTTTCATTAGTTGGTCAGATATGTAAAAACCCCACCAAATATCTTTTGAAGTCAACAGAAAATGCCAGAGAAAGGCTTTCAAGCCCCTGAGAGAGGTAGCTGTGGTGCTCAGAAATCAGCACCATCAGTCTCTCTGGAAAAGAAATCCTCATCAGGAAAATAATCAGACAGCAGCAGTGTTAGGGACCTGCCTTGCTGCTGGCCACAATGTCCTCTAAACACTCTTATTCCATTGTCCATGCACTTCATTCTTGTCTGGGCATGGCCAGATGTTCAGGCAGGTTACTGAGAGCTGACTTCTACACCGGAGATGTAATTGCACAGATATGATGGGCACAACCACCCCTGAATGAAATCCCATGCAAAAAGGAAGGACATTTGAATGTTGTCATTGATCCATGGCCTTTTGAATTAAATAGGGCCAAACTGACTGTTAAGGCAGCTCCCAGGGACAGAAAGATTAAAGGTAAGCGTTTGTTTCTACCATGAGTGATTATTCCTATCACCTCTGTTTTCCCTGGGTGAATGTTTGTTTGAGCTGAGTAAAGGCCATGGAGTGTTTTGCATTTGTAATCACTGGTTTCAAAAAGACAAATAATTTTGGCTGCATTAGAGCTTTTCTTATTCCCCTTTTCCTTGAGTACCCAAAAACCTCCTGTTCAAGAGACATATTTATATGTTCATTTCAAAAAGCCTTGCTTTATAAAGCAAGCAGTACCACAAGACATAACCTCACCAGAGGCCTGACAAGAGCACCAGATCTGATAAACCCTTTGCATAATAATAATAATACAAGAACAAACAATCTGTGAATATTACAATTAAATCTCAACTCTATACCCAGACAAAAAATCTTTTCGTAGTCTGATTTCTACATAGACAATAAATTGGGCAAGACTCAAAAATCCCAGGAAGAAAAGGCTCAAACACTGAAAATTCAAGAAATTGCTTCTTCTGCACCATACCTTCCACTGCTTCATCTTTTTGATAGATTCTAAGTTCACATAGCTGACAGAAGTCTTCATTCCAAAACTAAAAGAAATAAGTGAAATATGATTGTGAACCATTGGATTGACCTCTCTAGCCAGCTCACTGAACAGAGAATAACGTTAAAACCAAGAATGGATTCAAATAATGAGTGACTTGTGATATGCCAGCATTTCAGGAACAAGTTTAGACTCAGGTTCATGTTATTAAAATTTATTCAGTGAAACCATCCTTTGTTAAAAGAGGTATTTTTCTCACCTTAAAAATTAGTTTGAATTCAGCGAAGACTGCTTGGAGAATTATCATAGAAAAGGTTTTTCTCTAGCATAATCAAATGTGTTTATTCTTTATTTTTTTTTCTCATGTTACATTATTCATCGAAGCCATGGGTAAGGAAAGATGCTAATCAGAAAGGTTTGGCCAATTTTGAGGGCATTGCTCATTATTCATTCTTAGTCATCCTTTGTCCTCTTTTGCTGTGACATTCTTTAAAGGATGAGCTCTTAAATAGAAAGGCTATATTCCATTTCAGTATTCTACGTATTTGTAGAAGTGCTGAGGAGAAAATAGAAGCTATTAGATGAAAGAAAGCTCATTAAAAGCCACATGTTTTCATCCTTGCTTGTCACATCTGGCAATTAGGATGTGATACAGGTCATATTAAAATTCATGGGATATGTACCTACGGCCAGTAAGTTCATTCTTACAAATTGGCAGTATAATAAGTTCAAGCAAAAGCTTGAAAATGACAATCTACATTATAGGTCACACTTTCTCCAGGCTTCTAAGGAAAGGAAACCAGCTACAAGGTTTAAGAGCAAGGATACCCATGGGCTAGAAAACAGCAGTGCTGGTAATTACCCAGGATATGGGTAATTCTGTGCTTATTTCTTAATTCCTATATGAGTCACTTATGACCGAATAGTCTTCACTTAAATACCAGCTCATGTACACAGTCATCCCCAATCCTCATTTTACCCCCTGAGTCAGTTCCCTGACCCGAAAGCCTGTTTTCTGTTCCCTCTGAATCTCTTTTGTATTCCCATTTCCCTTCACACCTTCCCTCTAAACTCCCCGACACGCTGCCGAAAGACCCTGCTGGCTCTGCTCCTGGCCAGACTCACGCCAGTTGTACTCCCCATCTGGCTTTTGGCCCCTGACTTCCACTCAAAGTCTCCTAGCCAATATTTCCAGGGACTGCTTCCCAGCCAGAGCTCTGAGGCATTACCCCACCTTCAACGTGCCAGCAAAGGTCAACACGCTGGACTTCAAATGTCTTGGGAAAACCTTGACTTTGATGACTGCCTTTGCTCCTAGACTTCCTCCCAACAATCTAGGTAGGCTTTCAGCCTGTCTGTTTTCAGTCTGCCCCCTTTCCATCTCTGCTCTAGTTAACCCCATCCAAAGCCACAATTTTGGCAGGCAATGTGGATTCACAGGCTACCTTCTTCTGTTCTAACTGGAAACTCGGTGCATCTTGGTGACCTCTTCTTATGGGCTTTCAGCTATCAGTTCAAAGCCTTCTATATATTACTCTCTCCTATCTTCCTCCCAGTGAAAAAATTCACCACTCAAATGCCAGTAACGCCATAAACTTGTCATGTTTTTAACTTTGTGCTCTCTTCAGGTCTTTATCATCATTTTGCAATCTTTTCAATATTTACTAAGTACCGTGTCTATGATTCATCTTTTCTTCCTTATTCACTCACTGATCTCTCTCCAATCCATCATTATCTCATATCTTGACAAATGCATCAATTAATATACTATCAGCCTACTTTTATATACTCAAATTCTTTCCACAAGATAATTTTCATGGTTGCTTGCATTGGCTGTTTTATCCTCTTTATGTCTTCCCTCACTGACTCCTCCTCAGACACTTGGTCCTGTGAGATCCTGACCCTTCTAAGAGCTTTCTATGCTCTACCTAAATTGAAAAACAAAACAAACAAACCAAAAAAACTCAAGAAACCAAACCCCTTAAGAATTACATGTTTGAATAGGGGAAAATATTATGTGAAAATAAACAAGTATGGGGCAGGTACATCTGCCCCACAGATGGTAGCTGAGACAGCATGTATTAACCTCTATTAAAGGCCCCATAAAAGAAAAGCACTGACGTTAACGACTCACTGAATGACATTTTTCTTTCCTACTCTAATGCTCTAATGTAATTTCTATTATCAATCAATTGTTTATCTTATAGTAATGAGGGGAATACAGTGTTATCAATGTCAACATCATGTAAAACATTGTTGTGTAAAAATGAAAAATAAAATTTAAAAAATTTTTGATTTATGTTATCTATCATTTCATTTACAATTATGCAGATTCCTACATATGCTTTTGAGTATAATCTTTAAAAATATGAAAGCCCGTAAATAGGCACAATGGCAAATATTCTCTGTAGCTAATAAGAGACACAGTGTACACACAATATTAATAACATTTGAATTTTCAGAGGACTGAATATTTACCAATTTCTGTTAACTTTTCAAAATTCTAAATATGGAGAAATATTCTGCAGGAAAAAATGTAATGCTACATTGCAATTTGGAACAAAAAAATTACTAAAATAATATACATTCACAAAATACTCAGAACACTAATAGAAGACTAACCAGGGTTAGTTTCCTGGAAATTCTTAGCTCACAAAAGAAAAACAGAAAAGAAATTAGATTAATAGCTTTCTTAAAACGTGTTTTTCCTAAGTGCACGATTTGTACAGCCAAATGAGAATTTTAAATGTAGCATGTCAAGTAACAAGTTCATTCAGTGTGCTGTACCTCAAATATACATACAAAAACATTTGCATTAGGTAACTCAGGGGGGCGGTTAGAATGTATACATTAAATTTAAACCCAAGTTTTAAAACAACTGTAAGTCTTATAATGAGAACTCTGCTATTTATATTGCAATAGAAAAAAAAAAAAAAACAACAAAGAACTTCAAGGCATGAAATTTAGGGCATGCCTATGCTGTGAAATGTACCATGGTGCTTTTACCCTTGAGTCAACAGTGAACCAAGATGATATGTCCATGTGGTTTAGAACAGCACTATGTGGTCTTACTTGTGTGAGTTCAAGGGCAATGTATCTGTGTTAGTTTGGTACCACCTTCCAGGAAGGCTTACAAGAGTTATTATCTTATCTAAAAAGTCCACGACAAGTTGATATCCCTTCCTGCAATATTGCCTCTAGACAGAGAAAATATCAGGATATCAGCATATGAAAAATTAAATGCTCTTCCACAAAAGTACTGAGCAGAGGCTGATGCTAAGTGCATCTTCACACAGTTCACAGAATTCCTCATGCTAAAAGGGGAAGAAATGTGCCTTCATGGCTTGAAAGGATGTGATTACATTCAACTTGAGAATACCAGTCTACTTTACTAGACATTTGCAGGTTCCTTTTCATTATTAAGTGCCAAGTAAACTTGCTTTAACCCTCAATCATACAATATTTCTGTAATCTGGAGCAGATTTATCAAGTTTGTGTGGAAGCTTCATTTCAAGGCATTAGACAAGTCTGTCACCAAAGTTAAAGACCCCACTGGTAAGCAGAGTAGGTCTTGAAATCAAGAGTTATTGCTACCATGTGTGTGATGTAATTTTCTTGAAAACATGCTGCCTTGCTTTCCTCTGTATTTACAGCACTAGAGGAAAACAGTTTGAAAAGCAGAAACAAAACTGCAGGTATTAGAGCCTTTGATAAAGACAAAAGATAGATCCAGCAGGGATCCCTAGACTGGTTCTGGAACAAAAAATGTGGCATCTTCCTATAGGTGTTCCTAATAGCAGAAAAGCTGGTAATAGAGGGAAACTGGGAAAATCCAATTATGGGGCCAAGCTCTAGCTGGCAGCAGAACCTTCTGGCATCAAGCTAATAGTGCAGCCTGAGGGCACTGCAGACACTGGCTGTTTCAGGGGAAGCAGAGCTGTCCCCCTTTTTTTTTCCTTTATGTTCCCCTGAATGGTTCAGATATAACATACAGAAGCACCAGGTTTTGGTCCAACTTCTTATAAGCTTCCTGAGCTCCCTCTGTAGTACACCAGCCAGGCAGAAGGTGAGAATACCTTTCTCCACAAAGCCTGGACCAACAAAATTCCTTTAAATATACAGCCAAATTCTCTACTGAAAACACTCATTCTTTTCTCATTAACTAAATAGGAATCCAAAAGTGAATATTTATGAGTTCCTGACACACTACAGTAGAGGGAAGGTCAGAGTTTTTCCTGATACTATTGTCTAGTTCAGGGTTTGGGTACCCGAACACTGAGCTGTATGTGTTCTTCTTTTAAAACCAAAGAGTGGAACCAGGCCCCCAAAACAGAGGCAGGTGAATCTCATTCAGTTCAGGGAGGAGACGAGGCCAATAATGACAAAAATGACAAAATTAAGACTAAAATGACAACACAGGAAATATAAACCAAAAACCAGTAACTAATGTAGGAGATGAACATGCAGAATATAACTAAAGCACTACAGCAGAAGAGCTTTACCCACCCGGGATAGTTAAGAAGAGAGGTGGTATGTTCTGTAAGAGTTTCAAACATCACGCGATGGAAGATTAGGAATGTGTTCTTTGGTACACTGGAGACTATAAAAGTGTGGGGTCATGTTTGCTGCCAAGGTTTGCAGGTCAGGTTTTAATTTCATCCTTATACCTCTAATTCTATCAAATTAACTACCAGTTACTTAAATGTGCATGAAAATTTATGGAAATGAGTCCCACTGCACCTATGTGGAATACAAGGTGAAATAATTACAAGATTCTTCACACTTTCAAGATTTCAACATTTTCTTGAGTAAGGTCTGAAAACAACTATTGTACATCCATCTTTCCACAAAGAACTGTCTTATTTTGGGTATCTGGGTTCCCCATTTATTATATAACATCATGACTGTAGGTCTAGGTACTACTCCAATAGGCTTTGCTAGTATTTATTGTAATTTCATGACAGCCTCTGGACACAGTATTTCTCCATATGAAACAGACGCCTGTTTCCACTAATGTCAAATCAGAGCAAGGTCTGTAGTTTTGATCCTTTACTTCGGGCAACAAAACATGAAAGCACCCTTGCTTGTGGTTTGAAATCACTGTAAAACCAAGTACAACTGCAATAATCAAATACAACTGCAACTGTAAACAAAGATCTATATTTAGAAAGAAATCCTGTCTCCAAATATCACAATTTTTCACCATATATATTGCATAATGTCCTATTTAGGCCAATCAAACTCCAAGCTCTTGGCCTGAAAAGCAGACTCCACAGCCAAACAAAACACCACTGTGTATCTGTTATAAACATTGACAAAAATTTGTTAAACTCAGAGTTTTCTATCCTGTGAGTGTATTTTGCATTCTAAGAGACTGAAATTCCTTGTATAATTAATGAAGCTATTTTCCAGTTTTTCTCTAAATTTTAATATAAATTTGAAAATGGCTCTCATGTAAATTAATAATACGCTATTTCTGTTAAAATTAGACTGCCTACTAAAACAATTTTCTTCCCAGAACTCTGGGATTTAAAACTATATTTTTCAAGTTATGACTGGAAAATTGGATCTATTCACTAAAGTATGTTTCACGCTACTATTACTATTAGTCCATCCTTATGCACAGTAATACAGACAATCCTTTGCATTTTTTATGTAAACATTAACATGAAAATACACTGTCCCAAACCACAAACTTTCTCCCATATGGCTATTAGAACATAATTTATTTTTTGTTTAGGTTTTATTATTTTTGGTAAAGTGTATTTCATTGTCTTGTACATACAGAGCCTATCTACTTTTTATTCACCTCATATTTACTGGGGACTTGTTAGTATTTTTCATCATCCTTGCTTGCTTTAAGAATTTGTCACTTCATAAAAATAAATACCTGTTTTACCCTTTCCTTTACCCTACTTTAAAACTTTGCACTAAAGTTGTGTGTGAATACACAATTTTTCTTTTCTGCTTCTGTTTTGGGTGGGGGAGTTGCTACATTTGGTGAGTTTAATTGTATACAACTATGTATTGCCTTTTTATTATGTTTTACTGATGTGTTAAATCAGTACTACCTCTTTTAAAGAATAATTTAAAGTCAAATCACTGTCTAATATATTCCACTATATTCCAAAGAACAAACCCATGACCTAGATACATTTTTCCATGTAGTTTTGCCTGACTAAGATTTCTTCTCTTTGTCACAGACAGACCAAAAATGGGGAGAAATCTTATTATGTGCTTACCTAACAAATGTATTTCTTTCAGGAACAAAAGATCTTGCAAATGGGAACAAGTAATATTTTTTTGAATGCCAGTACAAAGATAAGAATGTTAAACTGTAAAGGACTGAAGGCATGCACAATGTTAATACTTCACCTCTCAAAAGTACCTTTTGAATAAACACAAGAAACCAGATTAATAATATGTTCCATATATAAGTGTAAAGTAGGAAGGTGCAATTAGCTTTCTGTGAATCTAGTATTTCATATGGGAGGACAAAAAGTGTATTTATTTCAAAATGTAATTATCCAAACATTTATGAATGGCATAAATGTTTAAGAATTGTATTCATAAAGTACATCCTTTCCCTTGGTTCTTATTTAATTTGAAATACTCTAAACTTCACAAAGTTGTAAGACTGATGGATCACTTTGGAACAGCATATCCTACAGCTGCCATTTTTCCTATAAAGTTTAGTCCATAAGGAATGTTTGGACTAAATGGACTAATGTTCATGCAATTCCATGAAGGGATATCTTTTCAACGTTTATAAAGACAGTTCTCAAAGACAAATGCTACTTAATATAAAATGTGGGTTACCAGGAATTGCAATAGCAAAGCCCAACAAACTCCTTTCCTAATGACAGATAAAGTTTGTTTAGTATGTATATAGGATCCAGAAGCGTCAGTCTAACCCAGATGTGGCTAACTGTGCTGCTTCAGTTGGGCAGATGAGCAGAACACCTTTAACTATAGGAACTGCCAACAGGTGTTTCAATTAACATTCTGAGAATTTTCTTTCTCTGTTTTTGGTATGGTTACTATCTTGGCTAAATAATTCTACTTTTCTAGCATGGAACTTCATGTCTGTAATCCCCCTTGCTTCTTTCCTAACCATCTTTATTTCTCCACAGTATTTTGCTGTCAACTTTTGTCTTGCTTTTCTTTTCCCCTACTGCAATGTTTGCTTCCTAGAGAACTGAGAAATTTCTCTTCTGTTCTCCTTCTCTTCCCTCAGAGGCCCAGTCTCACACATTAACTTATTTCCTTTATTCTCTCCATTACTTATTAACATACCAATGTCATCTGGCTCTTCCTCCTTCCAATGTAAACATTCCTTAGTTTCTGTATCCTTAAAAGGCCTGCTGTTATCCATAGTTTTTTCTCCAGTTACAGATCACTTCTCATTTACTTAATAACAAAGAGTGTGCTGTTTGCAGCCAGGTTTGGTGTTTTTTTTTCCAGTCCTCTTCTCTAATGTACCATTTGCCGGTGAATTTCATTGAAATGATTCCTGACAATCCTTATAAAGATCTACTCCCAGCCATAACTGAGAATAAACATGTCATCCTTGTTGCTACTGTCTATCAAGCTGCCTTCAATAGACCTGACACCTAGATCTTTCTTGAGTCCCTTGATTCTTTTCTGTCCTGATTATCTTCCTGCTTCATAAACTGTTTTTTTGGAAGAACATTCTTGTTTTCCAGAAAATTCCCCACAACATCTCACAGAAGGCTGATTTTCTCTTCACTCCCTTTTTTAAATCTTATCTTCAGATAATGTCAAACTACTATTTCTCTAAGCATGACTTACAGTTAAACCTTTATTCCACACCTGTCTCCATACCTATCTAATGATTCACCATTATTTCAAGTCCAACAAGATTATAACAAGAATTCTCATCTCTCTTTCACTGCAAATTTTGCTCAAATCTTCATCATTGTACACATAATCTTGTTACTGGGACAAATAAATTGGAGATCATCTGCAACTTCAGTTTCCTCTACATCTTCACATTTTGGTTATGTTTTAGTCTTACAAATTATTTCTGCTTAACATCTCAAATATATGGTCTTCTACATTCCTTTAAACAGCTAAAACATTTTTCTAAGTCTAGGTGTCATTGCAACAATGTCCTTTTCCTGATAGTTTCTTTCATCCTTCCTTTTCTTCACTATTATCACACCTTGATTCAAAACAAAAATCAGAACTCCACCACTTTGATCAAGAAACCACCTTTGCTTCTTTTTTTTTCACTGCATCAGATCTAAGCTAGTTGTTTTCATTACCAAATTTGCAAAGTTTGTCTCTACAAAAAGCATCGAGCATCTTGCTCATGCAGAAGCACAACTTGTCTGTGCCAGGCATCTGTACAATGAATAATTTATCAACCTGCTCTTCTATTAAAAAAACAAAACAGTTATTGAGGAATGCTGCAAAGAGTTTATTAGGGCTACACTGGTATGTTTTGACGTTCATGGACATAAATTAATCCAAATTTATTAAAAACTAAATTAATACCTAAAGGGGAAAATCAAAGAGATAATGTTTGAATGCCAAGGAAAATTACCCCCTGAAAAATTATAAACATAAATGTAATAATCTTTGAGGTTTACTCATGATAGTACAGAGAAAACATGTGTGTAAAATATAGTGTTAGTCTTCCAGATTATTAATTCTTGCAGTGATTAATTGAAAATGTCAAAGTTGAATAAAGTACTTTCACAGCACAACCAAAGACTCCATACAGACTTAGAGACAGACAGGTCTGGAGAAATTCTTATATGTGTACTCTGATCAGCATAATGAGGACTCACAGACAAGTGGAAAAAAATGACTGTGATTTAAAAAAAAAACAAACAGAGAGACAGACAGCTATTATTCTTTAATATCACAATCCTTTAAATTGAAGAGATTTACTAGTTTCTAAATGTTTGATCTACATCTGTATCATTATTCTTTATATAACATTTCAGTTAAAAAAAAGAAAAAGACCATATTACATCAGATATAATAATACGCCTTGCATGTCTCAAAAAAATAGCCTAAAATGGGCATCTAACACAAATTGCTAATGTCGAACACAGATTAAGTTTCTTCAGAACTTGGAATATTTACCTCTGGGCATGCTGAATATGGGTCTGATGTGAAATTCCAATACTTACAGCTGCCACACATTGACCATAGAATCCCTCTGTAGCACAAAGACAATCTATAACGAGGCTTGGTAAGCAATCTCTGAATTTTCTTTAACTACATGCTGTGGCAAGAAAATTTCTGAATCAAGCAGACTCACAATGGATGGTCATGAAGTCATTCCTTTAAAAATACATATGTTATTACCTTGTTGCAAACTCTCTGTCTCATCTGTGGGGTGTTTAGAGAATTCACTGGTCCCAAAGAAATATGCCTTTAAAAAAAGTCTGGAATTCAGTCAAAATGGGTAGTTCTGCCCCCTTTTTTCTTATGGGTCCTGTTGTTTTCTTTCTATTTCTACTTGTTCCTTACCTACACTTAATTCACACTTACTGACCTACTTCTCTGACAATTTCACTGTCCTGTCAAAGCTCTTGACAAGAAAGCAACCCTTGACATACATCAGTTTTCTTGAGAACACCGTAATTCATCAGTTTTCCATTGTTTCAATTTTGACACAGGAAGACATTAAAAATAAACCAGGAAAGATGGAGGTAATGGTTTGGTTTTGTTGCAAATAGTTTTATGATTGATCTTGTTCTGCTACTTGATATAATGCAAAGAGCAAAAGTAGAGACTGTTGATTACATCAACCTACCATTCATTATTCACACTAAGCATCCATGGTCCATATAAGACACATGAGCCACTCTGCAGATACCTCACTTTCTGAAAAATCTGTTAGCATGACATCCTTTAAAAATCCACTATTGAACTGGGAAGAGAGTTTGTGAACTGTCCTTGAAATACTTAGAATGTTGCATCTCAGTGTCACAGACAAGATTAATATTAAGCTGATTTTAAGTATGGTCAGTTATGATCATAGAGTCATAGACCTGTCTAGGTTGGAAGGGATGTTTCAGATCATCTAGTTCAACCATCAACATAAGACTGACAAAGACCACCACTAAATGATATTGCTAAGCACTATGTACATCTTTTAAATGTTTCCAGGGATTAAAATTCCACCACTTCCGGGGGCAGCCTTGTTACAATGCTTGATAGCTCTTTCGGTGTAAAAATTTTTTCCTAATATCTAATCCCAACCTCTCCTGGCATAACTCAAGACCATTTCCTCTTGTTGTATACAGTTATCACAAGCTGTATTGGTAACCAAGCCAATATATACTTTCTTTTCAAACTGTATTTGACAGTATGTGCAATGACTTACTAAAGCAAGTCAACAATGCCATAATATCAATGCTGAATTTCCAAAGCAAAGTAGTGTTGAAGCCAAGGTTAAGAATTGTCCAGCAGAGACACCAACTGATCAGAGACTATTTGAAATTATGATGGAGCAGCTCTGATAAGGACACCATTTCCATTTGAAAAGGAAATTGATATGGAAATCAAAAAGTGCTGCCAACAGTTCTGCAAGATTTAATTATTTCTGGGCTGTCCATCTCAGTATGGTATCAGATCACGTATGGGATCTAGCTGTGTAAAAATATTTTCTCAGCTGTACTGACAAGAAAAGATTGCTGCCTAAATTAACTTCCCATTCAAAAATGTTCAAATACATGTAAAAGCACGAATAGATCATTAATTTGCTGTCATTTTCTGCAATCCCATGAAAGATCTCTCTGCCATTACCTCTCAGAAAAAAGGCTTTCATTTGCTCAAAGAATTAATTAACTTTTAAAAAATATCTGTATTTCTTAAATAGCATGAAGGAATAAAGGTTTTCAATGATAAATGAAAATATTTATAGCATCACATCACACATAAGCATGATGTAATGGCAGCCATAGATGGTTAAATGTATACAACTACACATGATAAACAATTTCCTAACGTGCTTAAAACTATGAGGCTGATTTCACCATAGATCAGGCCAGCACTTTCAGGATCTGGAGTGTAAGTGGACCGTTAATAAGCTATATAATAGCTTATTAATAAGCTTATTATATAATAGCTTATTAATAATAATTCTTAATAAGCTTATTAATACATGGACATACTAGTAACATGCCTCCTGCAAAGAATGTTAGTTTACAAGACTGCATTCCCACTCCCCTACATTCTTCAGTCAGTTCAGTATTTTTGCTGAACAGAAACATTCAAATGCCATAACAAAACTCTGGACATGCCTGAACATCTAAAGTTTGGCAATATTAGACCTAAAGCTTTCTTCAAAATACAATGGTGAATTTTAGATTTTAAACTTATCTCTCTGATTGTATGTACTTACAAAAAGTCTTACTTATTCATGTACCAAACAACAGTGATATGAATTTAAAAATCAAATAAGGCATAGTTTATCCTTTCATAAACACTAATATACGGAGGAGTGACCATACCATCCAGGAAATCAACTGTGAAATCAATCTGTTGTGAGGCAAGAGTTGGTTTAGGAATTTTGGAATCAAAAGAAACCAAGAGACAATCTTCCTGAATTCGTCATCAAGCACACTTGCAGTCAACTTAATCATATTGTCAAATTCTCACTTGCAAAATCATTGTAGGGATGACAGCTTACTTTGATCTTGGAACAATCTTTCATTTTCATAGCCATTTCATTTTGCAGCTATGGATTTCCCAACCACAAATGACAAAAGAAAACGAGGATAAAAACACATGGAGACACATAACAGGTTCAAAAATTAAATCGACTGGGTTATACGTTTGCATAAGCAATCATAAAATTATCAACAGCTCATTCCTATCATATTTACCTCTTTTTCGCTTTTGTTTTAGAGACACTATGTGTAGCCATTCTCTATTATGGAATTTTGCTTTTTTATGTCCATGGTATCCTGAACTGCAGGTGACAATTTGTCTTTAAGTATACACTAAATAATTCTATTTGTTGCAACGATCACATTAATTATTTTTCCTAAACTTTTCACTATTGAACATCCCTTCGGCAAGATTTCACTCCACTGTATCTCGTGCATGAGCTTGTTGGAAGCTACTTGTGTATCTCAACAAAGAGTGCGTTGAGCAGAATAAACACTGACATCTTAGGTCATGGATAAAAAGTCTTAAACTGCCAGATCTAAGGGGTAATACAGCTAGCGTTAAAATAGCTATTTGACCATATACTACTCAATTACTAAGGACAAAGGAATCAAGATCTAAATTCTGCAAAAGCTGACTGCCTAGCAAATCTGAGTGAGCCTGGCCTCAGTGCACACACCATGTAAAGTCATCCTGCCTGTGTAAAAAAGTCAGACACTTCTGATTTTCACATACCCTACAGGAATTCCAAATCATCAAACTCTGCTGACCAGAGATGGAAGAACATTACAGTGCTGACAGCTTTTGCTGAGAATGTCAGTTGTCTAAATCCCAAACAAAACTACACACCAAGATCATCTTGATTGATGATGATGGATACAATAAAAATAAATTTAGTCATTAAGCTACACAAAATCTGGTAGTAGTAGACCAAAATTTATTTCTTGAATCATATTTGAAAACTAACAGTTATATAGTACGATATCTAAATCAGGAAAAATTGCATAAAATAGAATTGCATTCTCTCTCTCTTGTCTCCAAACAGATTTCAGATGTGGCCTCTAGCAGAATAGAAGGAACATTTAACAGGGAGATAACAATATCACAACTAATTGTGATAACATATGATATTTGTCTCCCTGTGAACAATTCATCTTGAAGAAGCATTCCTTTTTTCCTTTATTTGGGAGTCTAAGTGGGTACTCTTAAGTATTGCCACTGTCCCGTTTTCTTGAAAATGTGTTTTTGTGCCAAAGGCAGCTTAGAACCTGATTTTTGAAAACTTAAGCTAAAAAGTAGTTAGGAAGACACCTTCCCTCTCCAGATACTTCCATCACTGTATTTGCTTTTCTGCACCTTTCTTCAGGCTGTATTATACTTATTTTCATACTATGGCTCTATCCTCTCATGTGAATATATGGCAGTAACATCAGCACGCCACAACATTGGTGGTACCCCAACACTTGTGGAATGATCCCCACCTCACTCTTTACCATCCAAACACTATTTGTTTCACAACAGTAAAACTATTCTACTATAGGTAAGCAGAGGTAAAGAGTGAAGTGCCATCTACCAGGGAATGAAAAATGAAAAAATGGTGTCTTGTTCTTTGTGACCTCCTCTGAAGGACTCCCAACACATGCTGAAAAGCGTAAGAGAAAAAGTGGAAGTTTGGGAGTATATTTCTAACACTATCCTACTGTTTTCGAGGTAATCAGAATGTTAGGGCTCATCAACACATGACCAGGCAGTTTAGGGTCATGGTTAGGTCCAAAATAATCATATTTGGGTTCATAACCAGATGGACTAAGTTATGGGAATTCAGGAAATTCTACATTTGGCATTAAGTCAGGATGTGCAAAATAATTATGTGATATGTGTGAATGAGATTCATATCTTAAGTCAAATCCACTGCCTATATGCTTTACAGATGCCTACATATGCTGTCTGTGCTTACAAGCATTGTGTATCATATTATTCAGTGTTATTTGTCACAGAAGAACCCACTGCATTTTTTAAAGCAAAGCAATCAGTCTATCTACAATTAGAGTGAAGTCACGCGGGGGCGAAATGTAGGAGTTATTTAACAAAATACAGCTACCTTACACAAAAGTATATGACAGTGAATGAAGAATAACAAATGCAGTTGAAAATGTAGGAGGAATTTATAATGTAATTATCAAAACTTAAATTTGATCTGCCTTGGCAAAGTGAACAGGGAACAGTGAAGGGGGGAAATGCAAATACCAATAGTAGTACATTATTCCATAGAACTATTTTGGTGTATTTATTTCTTGGAGATTCTTAGGCAAGAGTGCCTGCTTACAGATACTATAACTAAGGCTAGTTATAGTATCTATTTTACCTTATGAAGCATCCAACAATGATAGCACAAAGGAGCATCCTCATTGTCAGGTCTCCGATACACGCTTTCCACTAGCATTGCTGATATTCCTGTGCCTGACAGGTCAGACATTTAAGTATCTGCCCATTTCTGATTTCAGCACATTTTAAAATTCTTAGGAGTATTTAATCATAGTGATTGACTTAATGGGCCGTGCCAAGTCACTTTCATCCTTGACTGGTACCCAAATGATCAATAAGCTTGACCATGCCAAAAGAGGGGAGAAAGAGAGAAAGAAGAAGAGAAGAGAAAGAGAAAAAAGAGGGCAAGGAAAAGAAAGAATGAAGGAGAGACAGAGAGAAAGAAAAACATGAAGGGAGGAAGAAAAGCAGAATGAGAGAGCAGAAGAAAGGAAGAGACAAAGAAGGGAAGAGAAGGAGGGAGAGAAGGAGGAAAGGCAGGAAGGAAGGGAAGAAAGGAGGAAGGGAAAATTAAGACAGAGGAAAAGGCCACTATATGACTATGAAACATATGTAGCATAATCTATAGCTTGAACTCAGAATCACTCAAAAGGTTACAGGATGCTACTATTTAACAACAAAACCACCAACATCACAAC
This sequence comes from Scolopax minor, assembly GCA_028566535.1. NCBI lineage: Eukaryota > Metazoa > Chordata > Aves > Charadriiformes > Scolopacidae > Scolopax > Scolopax minor. Next base: position 35,144,500 of record JAOXNG010000002.1, read on the forward strand.
ATTTGAGAGTTGGGGTGGGGGGTGTTCTATAAAGAAATGCAAATCAACCTAGCATTAATGCTACCAAATGTCCCTAAAATTTGGTTGTTTTTCTTTTTTAAGTACTTTTAAAATAATGCATCTATATTACTTGGAAACCTAAGGGTCTTTGAAAATTAGTAGGAAATTGGCAGCAAAAATTCCTTGGGCATCCCATTTTTAACTGTAAGCATTTCTTTGTTCATGTTTAACATCTAACTGATGAGCCAAAATCTCTTTTTCAGAAGTAATACAGATAAACTCACAGCGTAAATCTTACTGGGTGCCAAACAGACAAGACTTCTAACAGCATCAAAATAAGCCTCCTAAATAAATAAAGTATTGAAGTACTGAGCAACGCAATGCATGAATTAGAAATAATGTCTAGGTCTTCAATATCTATTTCTTATCCTATATAACTGATAAAGTATTTACTGCAAGGGGATTTGAGTTCCAGAGCTGGAAAGTGTTCTTGGGGGAATAAGGGCAGGACATTATTCCAAGCACATAAAAAAATCTAAGCACAAGAAGTGAGGCCTTCTGTGCTATTCCTGAAAAATAGGTTTGTTACATGCACACATATGTGCATAAATGTAAATACATGTATGTAGTAAAAAGAGATACACTGGAATTCTTTTAATGAATGCAGCAGGTAGGTTATGAATAGAGTAATTTTCACCATTACCTAACTAAAACAGGGACCACTGAAATTTTGTCAAAAAGTTGATGCTAAAATGGCACTACCATTAACACCAGCACAAGGCTCCTAACAGTTATGAGATCACATTCCTGCTGCAGAGGAAGGGAACAGACCCTCCAAGTTTCAATTACAACAGTCACTCTCCAAGAATTATGTGTTTGTAAGAGAGGGCCGTGGACAGTACACATGGCCATGAAATATGCACCCTGGCTTCTCCCCAGTAAACAAACCTGTATGGCCTGGCTGAAAGACAGGAGAGGGAGGCCCAAAGGCTACTTGGTGCTTGGTGCAGACCCTCCCTGGGCCACATTGCCAAGTTGGGACCAGCCAACATTTTGGTCTTGTCTTGGTCACAAGCACAGGGGACTGGGAAGATCTGGCACTTTCTTCTCTTGGTTGCAGGGGCAGTGAGTTTGGAGAATTGGAGACTTCATTGTCCCAGTCACAAGTCCAGTGAGTTGGGACCTCTCTAATTGTCCCTGTAACTCCTCTTGCTGGGGAATCATCCTGGAACTCCTGCTGCCTGGGTCATAGCTCACTTTGGAAGATACCACAATTATCTGACAATAGTGATGAAAGTTCTGTAGCTTGTACCCTGTAGGTGACACCCTCTGAGCTCTCCTGGATGGCAGTGGGTTGTGACCAGCATCTCCCTAAGCTGGGACACTTCTCAGGCACAGGCTCCTTGAGGCTTAATGACCGCCTGCTGCCAGAGCCGACAAAGCGCCAGAGGAAAGTGAAACTTCTCCAGACTCAGTTATCACCTGCTGAGGAATGCTAAGGCATGGTGTGTGTTTAAACTTGTCCTGGTTTGAGGTAAAACAGAACTAATTTTCTGTTCAGTAATTTTACTTTTCCAACTGGGCCTCTTCTATCTAACGAAACTCTGAAATTAACAGCATGTTGTTCAGAAACTGCTCACTCTCACAGTGATAAGACCTGATTATACCAAGGAATGGTATGCAGACAGGCCCTTGCTTATACTTATTGCTATAACAA
>JAOXNG010000002.1:35208368-35219072 GCA_028566535.1 Scolopax minor
TTCACCCGAAACATCCCTGTCTGCTAACCACACCACTTCCTGTTGCTGGTTAACACATGCAAATATATTTGATCTGGGCTGGAAGGGACTGCTCAGGGTTTTGGTCCACCCTACAGAGAGGAAGCAAGAGCTCAGTGCTGCTGAAGAGCCCCCCCCAACCTCTCTGTAGCACCCCAAGGCCTGGATTTAATGCTCCTGATCACAGAGAAGGAGGTTGCTAGCAAATTATATATTTTGACAACAAAAACTATAAAGAGAAAAAAAAAAAAAAGCAAAAACCACCGCTTTGGTGGATCAATGATAGTTGGAATGTAAACAGGAGTCACTGAGTACATGGGAAATATTGGGGGGAAAAAATGCACTAAGCAGCTGAATTGTGTCAACGCAGTTTCAAATACCTCCTTTGAGAATTATCCCTAACGGAGCTTTTTTTGTAGAACTACAATTATTAATGTAGATTAAGCCAAATATAACTATTTACTAATGATTAGACAAAAGGTCTATAGACTAAATAATGCATTTAGTTAAATGCCAGCCTCTGCTACCCTTCGTTTCTGAAGAAGCTTACTCTGAAAATAATGCTACAGGGAGAAACACAATCAGTAATGTCTCTGCCAGGACACAGTATATGGTGTTTCAGCTGAAAAATAAATGATCTGATACAATGTTTTGAATTGCTTAATCTTCCCTATCTTTTTAAGTACTACTGGCATTTATGTGGCACACTACTGTTTAATAAAACATATACAGAAGCTTTTAGGAAACTTCCACTCTTTGACAATCTAATGAGATCTAATTCTTGGTAATGAGATTTTTTTGAATCAAAAGGAATGAGATGAAAAAATGATGTTGTAGTCTTATAGACTTGCACATGATTTCCCTTTTTTTTTTTTCCTCTCTCTCCCGGGAAAGTCCAATAAAGATTTTAAAAGATGGCCAAAACCCAACATGAAAAAGGTACTGGCTCCAAACTTCAGTGGAACATAATGTGATTCATTAATAAAGTCTGGGAGTTGTTGAAAATTTTCTGTCATGTTTTTTTGCCTCTTTTCAAAAGGAGGAGATCAGATCCATTGGCTAAAGCCAGGTGCCCACAACCGCTTTTCTATTCCCAACTAATTAGCCAAAGCACTACCTAACCATTGGTGGGCTCCAACTTGTCAATTAAAACTCAATTAGCTCATCTCCCACACCGAATGTAGCAGAAAGACAAAAGAGAAAGCTGAGACAGCCCCACCACAACACCATGGGGCAGGTATTTCTGTGCTATCACAAGATGGTATCATGCAGATGGGTACCAGCTCTTGCACACATGGATTTACAGAACAGCACACTCCCGGGACAAGATCGACCTTGGAAAGTCACTGCCACATCTCCACCATGGGAATGGCTTGGCTTAAACTGCTCCCTCAAAAACATCTGCCTAAATGAAGCCAAAGACTGAAGTCTACAACTTCATCCAGCCATAGACCTCCATCCAGCCACCTATTCCTCTCTGGAGTAGTTTCTGATCTTCCTTCATACTTTTCTGCTCAGTAGACCTCTGATCATACTTGATGCCCTATTGGATTTATTCCAATTAGCTTATACATAGTGAGAACATAAGAACATCTGCTTACACATGTGCTCTCCGACCTAAATAAAAACCAATGCATTTACACAAAAACGGGCAGATCCTCTTAACACCACAGAGCAGACCAGTTCACAGACATTGTTCCAATTGGATCAGCTGCCCTCACCAAAAATTTGCAGGCAGAGCACAAACAAGCAAGGGAAGACCACAGGCACACGACTGAACAATTAAGTCATTAACAGGGACTCAAGGTGCTGCTCTAATGCTGTCAGTCCAGGTTAGCCTGGGGTCAAGAAGGCAAATTTTTCCAAAACAAGATGCCTGTCAAGAATTAAGTGGGAGGTGACATTTTTTAAAAAAATAGAAAGTCATCATTCTGGTCTCTGCTTATAATATTAATTTCCTGAAGCAGGAAATACTCCTGACAATTTAACAGTGTTCCTTTCTGTTTTATAATGCAGATTTAATATCTGCAAAGAGAATGAGCTATACTAAACATGAGAGTAATTATTGCTATAGCAATTCTGTTAAATTACTGCAGTGCAACCAGAAATATGTTAATTTTCTTGTGGACTTAAAGAACATATGAATTACTAAATTGGCAAAACAACAGATGCATAACCTCTTTATTCAGTCATGAATGGGTTAAAACCTTACAGTGTTTTCACAAGACATTCTTCTGAATTTATCCTATTAATGATCCCAAATAAACAAGTCCTGCTCAGAATGCCTCAGGCTGGATCAGTGTTGTCCTCTTTGGTTCATCTCTAAGCAGATGTTGGGTTTTTTGGGGGGAAAATGCAATTATTACCCACTAAGTATAATATCCAGAGAAGATTAACTTTTCAAAATAATGTAACATGATGAACTACTGAAATGTTTTTAGTTTTAATTCAATTTTTCTTTCTAGTCATCTGAAATAAAAAAAATATGGAAGATTCCAAACAAACCTGATACTCGTGCAGATTCATTTTAGCCTAGCTAGCTTTGTTTTGTTTTTTTACCAAGGTCATAAAAGACCGACTTAATGAGTATAATAATTCAGGACTTTTCCTGTAAACTTAATAAGAAAAGTGAACAGAACATTAATGAAACAAGAAATGAGACTAGAGGAAAAAGAAACACAAAGTGAACTCTAGAAAAAGCTGTAACAGGAGGTAAGTAATCAAAGATGTACGTTGCCAATTAGATTAGCGAATTTAATTAGTATAAGCACTTCACCCATGAAAGGACAGGAGATGTTATTGTAAAGAGGAGGAAAATCTGCAGATGTCCTTGATGGCAACATTTCTTAAGACCCTATATGCAAATTTTGCTCTATGTTGAGTATTTAATAAGGAGAATGATAGACTTAAATGGAGGCTGAGGAAGAATTGAACAACTGTGTCCACACCCAAGACTCTGGTTTAGATAACGTAAGACATCGGCACCATTTCATCCAGACAACAATAGTTTAAATTTTTTTGGTTCAAATGAGACCCAAAAAATTATTCCAAGAGTATTCCCTCTGAGGGCAGGCAGCAAAAATCTTGTCTCTATTTTCTGTAGAACAACAACTTCAGGCCAACTTGAAAAGTCTCTTTTCAACAAGGGACTGTTTCTTGCACAACTAGTATATTCATGGAATGTGCCTGGTTTCCTTGGGAAATTTTGAGGTGACAAAAGTAAGCCTGGTACAACTCTCTTTCCCCTCAGTTTTCTGGTTTTAGCAGACAGCAAGAGCAGAATTTAGAAACCTCTGATGGTGTTCCTCATGGGCACTGTAAGCTGATGGTACCATGGACCACAGCAGATGAAGACAGGGTGTCTTGGAAAGCCATCCAGGTACAAACATAACCACAGACTTCCACTAAGATACAACACATTTGTTGTGTTGTAAACCATTTCTAAACCATTTTTAATACTTATCAGGTAATTTAATATCTAAGATTATCTTCAAATAGTAACCCATACTGTGCATCAATGCTTGAAAAGAAATAACTGGTCAAGACGGCTTCAACTTGATTCCATATGTTCCTGGTCTTGAACCTTGCATTATCTTTGCTGTTAACAAAACAGCTCAGAAGTTTAATTATATTTATTTCAGTCTGCCATAGGCTACTTAGACATGATGACACAAAAAATGGTGATCCTTCTTCCTACATATATCTTATATTATAGGACTTGAGAAAAAGTCCTACACCTGAGGAGAGGCACTTAGAGCTGTGTTGGTAACATGGAAACAGTCTCCAGTCAGCTACAGGATTCCTACAGCACCCACTGTGTTGCAATGCCACAATTAGCATATTACCCCATACTAATTACTACAGCATTTGAACCTGAAGCTATAATCCTGTGGCTACACTCAAACCCCTTGTAGTGAAAACAAAATGAAAGTGATGTCTGAAGGAGTCTCCAAGGTCATCCTCCCTCTTTTTCTTTAAGATTTAATTAAATGCTGATGTTCACCAGACATTTATTGCTTGCTCAAGCATTTTCTAAAGATAATTAGAACTTCTTAACAAAGCGAGTAACCACTCTCCAGGAAAAGGCAAGAACTTCTGCTCTACCCATGCAGCGCAGGACAAACCAACATCAGGGTCCCTGCGCTGTGAACCCTACACGCCTGGGGAAAAGCCTCTCAGCTACAAACCCAACCTGGAGCTCCAAAGAGATAATTCCAGAGGCTGGATTTTCCCTACCAATTATGATGCTGTTCGTTTTGCCGCGCTCTTTTGCCGCTTCGCTCTGCAGCACACCCTGAATCTGATGCGCTGCCAAGTCGAACAAATCGAGGTAATCTTCCACCGGGTAGCGATCATGAAACCCATCCCTCAAACGAATGATTCCTAAAAAAACAGAGAGAAGTTTATTAAAAAACAAAAATAAAATAAAAAAAAAAATAAGGGCAAGATTAACCACCGGTGTAAATCAAGATGGCTTCACTAACATTGCTGGCACTGATCCACCTAACATCAGCATAAAATTAGACAGATGAAGTGAAACACTCAGATAAAATTGCCAATAATGAAGTAGCTGAGATTCGAGACACTATAGGATTAAGCCATAAATTCACGGTGATAGGAAAAATCTAAAGTGTTCTGTTTTATAGTTCCTGCATGAATAGCTTGCATTTATTTCCTTCTAAATTTAGCTTTTGGAATGAATATAAAAGACCAGATTCTGCTTTCATTGCACCAGTATAAATTGAAGTAATATTGGACTCCCACTAGATTTACTGTACTGAGACTGAGAACAGGCTTGGATGCCAAATATGCAAATCAACATGCACTTATCAAAATCAGAGAACTGGGAAATCATTCATATTTTTGTCATTCACAAGTATGAAAACAAAGCTCCAAGACAGCATCTTATTTTTGTCTTCCCCCTGCCTACACTCCAGAGTGTGCTCAGTATCATCTTCTCCCTGCATTTCTCAGCATCTTTGGCCATATCTGTAATTTTTATACTCCTTTTACCACTCTTTCCAACTCTAGGCTCACTTCTCCACTTTTTGTACGTGCTCCCTGTGCCTGTCTTTGCATTCTTGCTTCTTATCATACCACAGGAGAGTTTCTCAGGTGAGCAGAGGTCAAGGACAGCAGTGGGAAGTCAATGGAATAGGAACAAAGCTAAGAGTATAGAGCAGCTCTTCTCAGCTCTCCCTTTCCTGTTCTCACAAGGCCAATAATTACCAATTATGTGAGAGGAAAATTCAGCAATGGATTTCTCCTGTCCCTTCTCTCTGATCTTCCCTGTGAGGAAAGTGGATTTAATGAGGCTAGAAGAAAGCTCAGCAGTGTATTTTGGCTTGTTTTGAGGGTGGAAAACAAGGTACTTGCATGATGCTACAGACTGTCTTGGTCTGTTGCCACCCCGCTCATGGGAATAGAAATTGTGGCTAAGAGTCAGGAAAGAGAGACAGTCAAGCTGGGACAAAGTCCTGTAGAGCATCAACCATCCCATTAGAAGAGGAAAGTGGCGATTTGTGAAATGGGGCCTCCCTAGGAGGGCTGTTAAGCTTCAGTTGAAATTAGCCAGTCTCATAAAATTGCACTGATTCAGAGAATGCCATAGAACAAAGAGACTTTCTTCTCCAGATAAAAGTTACAAACTAAACCAAGTTTATTGCCAGGAGCATAGGAGTCATACCCACTAGCTGGCTTACAAAGGGGGCTGTTTCAGTTTCAGTTGTCATATTATCTTTTTTTCCCCTTTTATTTTTAAATACTAACCATTAGCTAATGTACTGTTTGGGCAGAGAGAAAGGTCTGAGCCAGCAGGAGCAAAACTTAATTTTCTGTTCTCCATGAGAGGCAGCCCAAAACGATGATGGGAAGGTCATCTCAACAGATCTTCCTCCCATGACATCCCAGGCTCCGCAATCTTTCCTCATTCTTCAGCTTTACAAAGTAACTTCAAAAAAATTGAATTATGCAAAGAAAGTTCTCTTCAAGTCTGCACTTGGTCCCCAGTGGCTGACCACAAGATCGTGCAAGTGGAGAGTTTGTGAGTGCCAGAACAGAGATAGGAATGTGTCCTTGTTCTGAAATTATACACAACTCCAGACTGATTTCTTACTCTCTTCTGCCCGTTCAGTAGGTTCAGTTCTGATCTTTAGTGAGTCTAATCTTGCTTTAATGATTCTGGATGCCCTACGTACTCCAACATTAATTCCAAACATTGATGTTGGGACTACTGTAGATGTGGAGAACTATTTAGTATAAGGTACTTTAGCCTAACAGATCCATTTGGTTCAGCCTTTCCTGCCAGCACTCTCATGGAAGACACGATTTTCCACAGATGGTTTTGCTGACAGTTCCTGCATCTACACACCCAGAGACAAGCAGCACTGGAAGGCGTCCAAGCCTAAATTCCCCTTTCTTCACTGATCTGACTTTTCGCTTTCAGGTCAGGAGGCAATTCTTCTCATTTGTCTTCAGTCAGCCACTGACCATGATGAACGAGTGCCTTCTCATGGGAATTCAAGAGACATCACGACGAGACTCTCTTTTGACTCACCCAGCTCCCCCCTTCACATGGGTACCTCCTAGGAGCATCTCCTAAACTGGACCAAATTATCTCAAAAGCAAAATTGCATTTTCATCATATTGCTTTAACTCTTAGTTTATAACAAACACTTAGAAATGTCTAAAAAAGTACCTTAGCCACTTCCTTACTCATTTGCAAAGGAAAAACGTACAAACTCTAATAACAAAGTAAAATTATTTCACTATGAGAAATATGAAATCCCAGCTCTGACTGAGCACTCCTCCTCACTGAGCAGTGAGAATCAAAGCCCCCTTCTGCAGGGGCTCAGAGGTGCTTCTGTGCTCCAGGGTACAGGGAAGGGAGGTGGAAAGAGCAATACCATGTGCAGGAGAAATAAAGAATTGAAGGTATGACCCTGAAATAAAGAAGAGAAGCAGCACTGCTGGTGTCTCGATCCCTCAAAAAGTGTCCTTCCTTGCTGTCATTAGAAGAAACAGCTTCCCATTTCAAGAAAGCTTAGAAAAGCACCAAAAGAGAATAGTGATGCAAAGTTCTCATGAAATGATCTACCCCACAGTGCTAGGTTTTACCTTGTTCCCAAGACAGTGTCTGCAGTAAAGCAACAGCAAATCGGAAACGGAATTGAAGACAATGTCACTGTAAAATAACCAGTATCTTTCTATTGGAAATAGTAATATCACTGAAAAGCCTTTGATGTTTGATACAAAAGTCATACCAAGTCAGAGCTTACAGGCACTTAAGAGCTAGACCCCACAGTGGGAAAATCTAGAGCCTGGGTGGAATACAACAAGCGCTGTACGCATCAGTGTTTAGAGGAAAGCACTAAGCCCTCTGCAGAGTCAGGAACTGAAACTGGGTCTCTAACCACAAGATTGACCTTCCTTGGTGCCCAGGAAAGAAAGAACAAGACAGACATAAACACTTCAGATGGATCAAATGAGATGGATCTCACTCCCAGTGCCCTCAGACACCCTTTGAAGGTGCAATCATGAGGAGTGGATGCATCTTGCTCCAGCAGGCCATAACCTCAACTATTCAAATTCTGCCTTCAGAGGGGAAGGGTCACTTCATGAAATATTGATGTCACCCAGGAAAAGAGAAACAAAAATACCTGCAGGTTTCTCGGTGTGAGACAGCTTTCTCTTGCAGAGCATCTCTACTGCTCATCTCTTAGTCCTTAACTAGAGCTGCAACGCTAACAAAGGTCCTACCACAAAGCAGCCTTGTATTTATTGAACCATGAAGACTGAAGCCACTCACATTTCAAACACTGAGCTGTCATTTACTCATGTAAGAAAGGCTTTACGGAATTTTGCAACACACTGTTATACTTTAAATCTCCCATCACAACCTAATAGTTTCTCTTCCTGCTTTTATGAATTCACAGGGTTGGTTTTATTTAGTGTTTTTAATTTTTTTTCCTAGCTTTTCTAAACCAGTGCAAATAAACCAAATGAAATGTACATCATCTCCGAAAGTTTCACCCAAAACACAAAGAAACAGAGGCAGGCTGGAACCAGTTGAGCACCCACCACCTGGATTTTTCAAAACTACTAACTCCAGTGGTTTCACGGTAAGCCAATATGGACCAAACCCATAAATGTCATTCCAAATATATAAAAGAAATGTCAGAGTTTCATAGAGACAAGTTGCATGAAAACCAGAGGATGTGTTTACTCACCAAACCGTTTTCTTGTCCACCAGTGGGGCTCTTTGATTGCTGAGAACCGAACATCAGGGTGCAGCCTGAGCCGGTCATACAGGTCCGTGGTCCCACACTTGGGCTGGCCAATGATGTAGAAATGGGGGAGACAGCGCAGGCGGTAGTGTTTGTCCTTATAATGGTACAAGTGGTTCCAAAATACCTTCCTGAGGTAATCAAATATGGTTCGAAAGCGCTTCGAATACAGTGCATAGGAGTTTGTTGCATAAGGATCTGTGGTTGTGTTTCCTCTGTACTCTTCATACCAACAAGGGTTCTTGCTATTTGGAAGGAATTTATTAGGAATTACTGAAAACATCTGCAACACAAAGAACAACAATTTCAGTTAAGGCAGCAAAAACTTGACATATATATTTTTTATAATTATAATTTTATAACATAATTTTATAATTTTTTAACATAACAGAAACAGTATTTGGAAAATTTAACTCTTTAATGACAAAGGTGACCTAACTTATTTCTTCTGATGACACTGGAACCAAATCCTGTACAAAGAGTTGGACTGGGAGAGAAGTACATTTAGAAATCCTTTTATTTTAAGGCCAGAAAGGACCTCAGTGATCCCCCAATTCCCCTGCAACTTCAATAGTTAATTGTAAAGCCAAACATGCAATACTTAAACCAAATTATCTTACAGGTTTTAACTCTAAAATACAAGGTTTGAAATGACTGCATTTTCAGGAAGGCACACTGGTAATCAGTTACTAGAACGTCTCCGTTCTTATTTATAATTTAAAGTGACCGGCAATCCTAAGTCAGAATGATTTTGCATGAGGCAAGATAAAAATTCAATGAGATTGTACAGCTATCGGAAGACTGTCCGCTTTTTTGTTTCAGGTGTCAAGACCATTTATAGGTAACTCATTGCTTTTGTCCACGACTCAGGAGGACATGATTTATAATATCAACTTTTCAGATAGTGTAAATCAGGAGACTCTAGATGGTGTAAATCACCTTCTAGAACATCTGAGCACATCAGTTGCTCTTGGTTTGTTGGTGATGTTTGTTTTTTTTTTTTTTTTTTATCTCATTAAAAGATTGACCCAAAAGTCTTGAAATAAGCAAGTATACAGCAGTTTCAGACACACTTCAATTCATACTCACATGTGGCTCTTGTTTCTTCAACTCTTCTAAATCAGGGCGCTGCCTTGTTATAAACTCTATCTTTGAAGTAATAGTGTCAATAATTAATTTAATGCTTGGATAATCCTTTACATATGAAATATTGATTTTAGAAGGCTGGTAATGGTCTTTCATGTCACTAAGGCTTTCATTGTCCATTAAGCTTGGATTGCTAGTAAAAGCTCCATAATGGAAGGGAGATGGTATTAGCAACAGGCCATGCTTGGCTCCAGTCAGTATGTAGGATGCCATCACTAGAGTCATTATAATCAACCCAAATATTAAGCTGCATAGCTTCCCTTTCCTCAAGCAGAAAAATCCATTCCAGCTTTCACTGTGATCAGTCCTTACTTCCAGAACTGCAAGCAACTTCATCTGCTTGCTATCGGCGTACAAAGGGATCTTATTTTCTCCTTTGCAAACAGGACACTTCTGGTTATTGTGATTAGGTCCACGGCATCTGAAACACTGTCTGTGCAAGTCATTTGGTAATAAATGTATGCAACAATTAATGCAATACCTCATATTACTACTGTTAAACTCCGGTATTAATGAGCCAAGTACAGCCATAAAAATGTTTCTGAAGCATATGAGTCATCTTCTGTAAGTCTGAAAACATTTAATTCCTTGAGTGACTCTGTGACAACTCCGCAACACAAAAGGACAGGTTTCAACCAGAATAGTTAAAAGTATTCAGAAAACAACAAATATCATATAAAGGGAAGAAACCAAACCAACAACCAACACACAAAAATAGATGTACTGCGGACGTGGCTTCCAAGAATTTGGCTCAGTAAGAGGAAGGTGGGGGAAGTAAGAATCAGCTAGAAAACTGGCTCAAGTTTTTCCCATTGAACAAAATGAAAAGGAATAAAAATCATTATGTAGCGTAAAAATGTGCAAAAAATAAAAATAATTCATTGTCCACCGATTTACACTGGAAAAGCAAATATGGGTAGAAATTCCCAGGTATTCTTAAAACAAGCATGTTCCAAAGAGGACTGCTGCTACTGGAAGCTTCATCTTCCCAGAGATGATTTCATAGACTTGCACTGTACAACCTAAAGAAAGAAAGACAGAGATTGATACGCACAGAACAGCAGACGTAATATCTACATTCACCTTCCTTCAAAGCCATAGCAAAGTACAATCTGCCACAAGTAATTTCACAACTCTCTTTGAAAGATGTCTTCTCTTTGCCCAATATATTAATTACAGCACTCACGATATTAAACCCAGGAAACGTTTGGCTTCAAGTTCACAGCCAGCTGCCCTTTCCTTTCAATCACCCGTC
>JAOXNG010000002.1:35972856-35985308 GCA_028566535.1 Scolopax minor
AAGGAAGGAAGGAAGGAAGGAAGGAAGGAAGGAAGGAAGGAAGGAAGGAAGGAAGAAAGAAAGAAAGAAAAGAAAAGAAAGAAAGAAAGAAAAGAAAAGAAAGAAAGAAAGAAGCTGTTCCCAATGTGTAGTCCATGGATCCACTGGACTCTGTCAACTCCTAATTCCCACAAGAAGCAGTGAAGTCTACGGTCATTAAATTAAATTCAATGCACAAGAGCCCACATGTTCTTGTGGAAAATTTTTCAGTAGCCCACAAGTGAAAAAAAAAAAAGGATGAAAACTACTGAATACTAAAGCAAGAGGAGCATTAGATCTCTCACATGTGTCCTCCCAGGAAAAACCTCCCATAGAAAGCACCAGGAATTAAATCTATAGAAATGTAATACAGCTCTATGGAATTTCCTCCAAAGGCCTATAGAATTCAGTACAGCAGGGAGTCCTTTTCAGAGCCGTTTTTTCAGACAATTTGCAGAAGGATATAATTCTAATGAATGGGGTTTTAAGAAAAGTCATAGAATAACAATAATCTTCTATTAGATTATTTTTCCATAGGAATATTGACAGCAATAGCTATTAGCACTATTTTATAAAACTGGAGAAATATATTGATCAGTGGATCCATTCTGCCCCTCAGACATGGAGAACTCAGACAATTTATGTTGCCATTCATTGGCAGGCAGAGGGTTTTGTTCTTTCTTTTTTCAAAACATCTGGACTCCCATGAATAATTACTCTAATTAAAATAAGAGACTATTTTGTATGCCCTCCTTGGCAAGAACTCTGCCTTCATGCTATCTGGAAAATCCACTATTGCTGCTGTGGAAACACAGCAATGTTTATTGGGCGTTTGATCTTTTCCATGGATTTTTTGTGATTTAAGATTTAATGTCCCCTGGGGATTCCCAGCTCTCAGACTTTGTCTGAGCCTCACACGGGTCACACGAAGAGAACGTCCCTTTCGTTTGGAGATGGCAGAGGGAAAGGGCATGGCTGAGGAAATCCCTTTGTACTACTCTAAGACTTGGTCTGCAGGGAAATTGCTAAGTATTCAGGAATAATAAGGTCAGTCCATCACCAAAACCAAGGAGGCAGAGGGATTTCAAACCAAGAAGGGCAGAAGAAGCTGTGGGAGGACCTGCATAGGACTGAAGAAAATTAAAGCCAAGTGCTCTGCTCTGGAAGTGGGCCAGCCCCACAGCAGCACAGTGCCAGAGGACATCCATCTTGAGACAGACCCTCTGCTTCAGTTAATTAAGGAAACCTCAATCTTTTCTTCCAAGACCTTATTTTCTTGTTTCACTAAAGTCCACCTCCACCTTCTTGTCTGCTTTTGCAGTGACCCAATTTATAGAATTCTTCCTACTGCTTCCTTTACTTTTGGGGACACAATGCTACCCATAATTTTCCAGAGGACCATACCCCCGTGAGGGGCACAAGAAGATACTTTGTGAGTGACAAAGGAAAGGGGGAGAAGAGGGGAGAATACAGGCTCCAAGTTGCCCTGGAGGCCAACACTGCCTCTCAAGGGTAGATTCAGAATATGGGATCAGAAAGAAGAGCCATAAGCTAAACCTTGTTGGGTTGTATGTGCTTAGGAAAAATATACATGCCTTTGTTACAGCCAGGAAAACTCCATATATTTATCTCACTTTTCCATTTAGAAAAACAGAAGCATTTTTAAAGAGTCCCTTCATATATTCAAGGAACAACAAACCAACAGCTCACTTATTCTGGCCTCAGTTAACTGAGGGACATAAACTGAAAAATTGCTCTGTTGTTTTTTAAGTGTGTTTGTGAAGATTTATTGCTACGGGGCCAGATCAAAAGGCAATGATGAAGACTGCAGTGGGAAAGGTAAGAGTGGTCCAGAGGAGCATCCTCTGAAAGAGAAACACCGTGTAATTGAGGCCCAAGGATCAACTCCGAAGTACCAGGCATTGATGACAAGGTTATTTGCCAAAATGGATAGCCCTGAGATCAAAAGGCACTGATTTGTTAAAAATCTGCTTTGAGGAGGAACACGCACAGCTGGTGGAGGCTTACACGGGGCTTTACTGATGGAGCAGTGGTTGAAGAATAGCTTTTGTGCCCTTCCTTCCCTTGTGGACTTGCTTATTCTGCTCCCAAAGGCATAGGCAAGTGTAAGGTTTCCCAGGTGCAGGCTCAGCAGCAGTACGGGCACTCGGGAAGGCAGTCAGCAGAAAGAGCTTTACCCTGGAAGAACTCTGGAATGCACCAGGAATCCAGGCTCATCATGACTTTGCCAGTCAGACAAGGCCAAAGGGACTGAAAATGGGGGTCACTTGGTTCTCAAGAGACGAAGAGTCTAAGGCTGAGCCTACCCTAAGGGGCTGAGGAAGCTGCCAAGCACCAGTAAGGTGACCTCTGCTGAGCCAACAATGAAGGAGATGGGCATGTGGAGAGAGGCTTCCAGTCTCAGGAACTCCTCCTGCCCCAACCGTCTCCCCTTCCAGCTGAGCACTGTGGAGAAACTGTAATGAAAAAACCCCTATATGCTTCCTAGCCTGGAGTTTTGCTTTGAATCTTGAATCTATATTTGGTTTCTACTATTTTCTCTAGATCCTCACTAGTTTTGTCCTTATCACCATCTCCAAGGCTCCTCACAGGAGTCAGTCCTGTGAGGATCTATCAGATAAAAGCAAAAACCTGGGGAAGGGAAAGGCATTTCTGTCTTTTATGATGTAAATGTATCTGGAAAGCATTTTTTTTTATTCGTTGTTGTTTCCTCAGATGTCCTTCATTTTGCTTTCTCTTCCCTCATTGACCTAAATATTGACTTAGTGCAGGGAAGCAAAATGTTGAATTCCACCAAATTTGGGGAGTCAACCGGCATGAGCACACAGGACCCTGAGCATATTTTTTTTCTCTAAATAAAAATGTCTGTGCTCTACATGGTAAACCCTAGTCCCACAGAAGTCAGTGGCAAAATTCCTAATGCCTAACTTCCCTGGGAGCAGGATTTGGCCTGGCAGGAAGGGACAGTGGCTAAGCCTGCCACCTCCCATCCCTGGAGATCTTCCCAGGGCAGCAGTAATCAAAATAATTGATTTGCAGTTCTAAGCCTTTGATGCATGACTGCTGAGAAAGAAGATTTGCAAAAGCTGTGACAAACTTACACCTCAGCTTTCAGAAAAGAAGAAAAAAAAAATCTGTTACTGGAAAATTTGCCAATTTTTCCCTTTAGCCCTTAATGCGCAGCAATCCATTTGACCATATAATTATTACTGTAAAAAAAAAAGTAGGTAAAAGAGGTGTAATTTATGGGGATGAAGAAGGTAACAGATGAGAAACACAGATGAAATATTAGAAGAAAAACACAAAAATAGCCCAGAAACATTGCTGTGTACTGCTGTAAAATGAAAATCAAAGCAGTAAAGGAAAAACGAGATGTTCATGTGCAGAGATTATGCCTCCATCAGTTTCTGTTGGAGGAGGAAGAATCTTGGCAATCAAGATTATCTGATAATTACCTTTCTTAATGCATTAAATTCACTCAGCTTCACCTTC
This sequence comes from Scolopax minor, assembly GCA_028566535.1. Taxonomy (NCBI): domain Eukaryota; kingdom Metazoa; phylum Chordata; class Aves; order Charadriiformes; family Scolopacidae; genus Scolopax; species Scolopax minor. The sequence continues at coordinate 35,976,388 of JAOXNG010000002.1, forward strand.
AGGCATTTAGCTGAAGAAAATAATGACATACAACCTCATGTTTAATGGTTAAACTCTATTTCCAAGAAATTTATTACGTGTGGTGTCAACTAGAAACCCACACAATAAAGTATCTTTAAAAGATGTACTGATAGAAAAGAGAGACTGGTGTTTTGAAACATAAATAGCAGTTGTTTGCATCAAAAAATTTTAACTTGCAGGGTTTATTAATACTAATGAAAGTTTGATTGTCTTTGTTAATTACCTCCCCACCCTCCTTTGTCAGGATCAGCTGCAGAACAAACCTTCTCCTGCCAGCATCTCAGGATGCATTAGACCTCATTAAATATCATTTTAAAATGAACTTTTCATTTAAAAGAGATTAATTTTTAAAGTATGCTAGTGCTTGAATACCAATCTGTAAAATTATACACTCACTGAAGAATATATTCACCTCCTGGTTCACTTGAATTTATATACAGAGAAGTCCAAGATGCTACTAATGGGGTTTTGAGAGCTGATTTGATAGTCCACTGGCTCACAAAGGGGCTTTGCCACGTCGCCAACCCTTTCCCATAGGATGTGCAAACCAGACTTGGGCCAGTAAAGAGATGACCAGACATTGTCTTCCCAGTCATATCAGCTCTGGAAAGAATAAATTTAACCTGAATCTGCTTTTAATCCTTTTCTCTAGATGAGGACATGTCTCTCTCAGGCAGCATCTCCAAGTCCTGGTAGCACAACCCTGATCTGAAGGGAGCAGATGCTCAAACCAGCATGTTCCTCAGCTGGTGAGACCTCCTTCCCAGCACTCCTTCCACAGATCCTTTCCATTGGAGTTAAGAGTTTCATCTTAATTTGCTTTCTGGGTAGTTGTTGGGATATTCTGGGTGTCTGAACTAGTCAAGACAGGATTCAGGCTTCTCGCATGGCTCACTACCATCATCCTGAGTTAGCACAGGAGAAGAAAAACAGAGTACTGCTATTTTGTAAATACATGAGAAGATGGTTCTTCCTATCTGGATGCCCATTAGCTGATGGCAGGTTTCCTCTACAGTGTAAACTGGACCTCTCTGAGACCAAAGGACCAAGAAATTTAAGATATTTCCTCTCAAATGAAGACTGTGGACTCTGTCATGACTTCTGCAAACTCCACCGAAATACGGAGATTGAAACCTTTCGGTGATGTCAATGTGAGTAACTGCTTTAATAGCCAACAGAGGAATTTGTTACAGGATTATAGAAATTCTAGAGTAGTAGGACACCTTATTTTCTCATGTGCTAATACAACTCGGGTGAGTCCTGTGGGTTGCTGCCTGTCACCCACCGTGATTTAAATCAACTCTCAGCAAAGTCCATGAGTACATATGGAAATTTTATAACTTTGCCAAGTTCTCACTGAAGTTGATGAGATTCAGGTGTTATCTTTGGGCACAACAAATACAAAAACAGGCACTGAATTGCATTGCACTTCTTATCATTTTAAAGTGTTCTTAGTTTTGGTTTTTTTTCACCGTGGACTGCTTAATTAGAAACACAGGTGCTATATTTTGCTTCTCAATTTAAAAAGCCAATTTAAAACTACTGATACAAAGTAAAACAATTACTTGCTGTTTAATTGAGTTTACTGAGAGTCATTTTAAATTAATACATGTTTTTTGGGAACCCATTAATTCATTTTAATTACACAATACAAATATTTATATGTTAAGCAGGCACCCATAAAATTAATATAGGAAAGGAATAAGGATACCATCCCTTATTAAACATCACGGTGAGTTACTTTGGGAACGGACAGCCCCTGTCACTATTATAATTGTGTCAGTTACTAATGACTGGCCATTATAACTAGGATGGTTCCTTCTCTTATATGATCCTGCTTTGGAAATGAAAATACTTTTATCTGTGACTGAGAGTGTAATTCTACCTTAGCAAAGTCAAAACTCCAATGTATTTTTCCGTGGCCAAAGCCTGTACAGTTACAAATGATGGGTACAGGGGAGGGGAGAGGCCCTGACACGCAGGCGTCAGGAGCTCTTTGTGCTCCACTTGGAAAAGCAACTCTTGGCCCAAGAGAGACTCTTTATCAGCAGTTCCGTGCAGGGTTTTGGCTACAGAAAAAACCCCAGTAGCTTTCCTTGAGCTCTTACGGGTTGTGCTGGCAACCAAAAGCCATTTTTATCACCTAGTTACTCGCAGTTTATGATCACATATTATCTGCATCCATAGGGGCATTATCTCTCTCTTGTGTGGGATTCACAGAGAATGGCATTGACTCGGGGCTTCGGCTTCCCCAGGTAAAACGGCCCCATTAAAAGCCCAATTCTGGGCACGTTCCTTAGTTAAGCAGATTCCCTTGAGTTTACTGCAGGAGAAAGGCAACCCAGATTTGGTCATTAAATTTCGATTCTTTTCGCTCATCTTATTCACACAGTCAAAAAAGGTATTTGTATCGTTTTTCTTTTCAATAGAAAGAATAAAATTAGCTGCATAACAAGTGCCCTCGGTCACAGACTATATAAAGCAACGCATTAATTTTGACTTCCAAATAGACAAAAGAAGTAAGAGAGTGGATGAGAAAATAAACCTGCCAAAAAAAAAGAAAGGGTCTGATTTTGCATGCGTAGTACAGATCATATTCCTAAAATGGCTGGAGAAATCTGAAAATATTATTCCAAGGGGGATACCCTGGCAGTCCCTCTGATGTACCGGTCTCAGTCATTGACCCACTGAGATTTTAGGTCCCTGCTGGAGGGGCAGTGAGCAGGGGCAGGCGGGTCCATCTCACACAACTACTGCATCTTTAATGCAGTTAATGGAAAACCTGACAAAACCCAGAAAACAATCCAGCCTTTCTCATGTATGTACTTCCTTCTTCCCGATGGCTACAGACAAAATTTAAGCACCTCCAGACAGCAAACCAGTCCACTAAGGTTTAACAAAAGTTCTCCCATTCACTAACCATTTGCAGAGGAATGATTTTTTGAGAAAGAGGCATTTTTTATAGATATTCTAACCTCTCAGTGGGTTTCATTTTGATGAGAAGATGAAAGTCTGCCTCTTTGAGGCCACAGAGAACCAATAAGGAACATCAGGTGCCATTTTCCACTGTGCATCCAGAACTTCTAGGTCTCTTAATCTCCAAGTGTGCTCATGGATCAGTTTAGCAGCAGTGGGGTCTGCTCTTGTGTACTAGTCCAGGGGGCAAAAGCAGGTGGTCCTGTGTTCTAGGCATTGCGGGCAATTGAATTGACCTCCCAAGGATATAATCAGATTGAGAGGGCTCTTGTCATTCCTCCCAACACCACAGACACACACAACTCATGGGGCAGCTGTAGAGGAGCTTGGACAATGTCTGACTCCCTCCAACTGCCCTACACCAGCTGGGCAGGTGGAAGCCCTTGCATTTTGGGCCACGTGTCCTACAATACGTGCCCATTTTATAGGATCAGCATCGATGGATACCAAAAAAAATCCAAATGCAAAACAAAGAACCTAGTTCTGGTTATAAGGTTAAGGGCCCAGAGCAATTTCAAATGATGTAGGGAATTAGAAAATGAATTTAGGTGCCTACCAGGTCAGACAGTCCTGGGCAGGATTGCAGGCTGAGACTCTGGGCAGAATGGATTCCAGCCAATATTAATAATTGCTTTACTAGTGGTTAATTGAGGTTCTTTGTTTAGAATCTAGAAATTATCATTTTGGGTCTGAGGCACCTGTCATTTCCTGTCACAGAAAATCAAAGCACCTGGATGACGTTATTGCTATTTTTCAGCTCTTCTTGAGACACACCAGTTTTAAGATCTCGGGGTTTGTAACATGTTTATTCTACATTCCTCAATGTTTTCCTTGCTTTCTTTGGCCCTTTGGAAGTGATCAGAACCATGAATATGTTCTGGGAGATCACCTTTCACAAGGGGGAATCATTCATCTGTGATGCAACCGATTTTATTTACATCAAAAAGCAGAATGAGAACTCTACGCCAACATTTCTCCACTTTATTTAGGCAATAAGGGAAGAGCACAAACCAACTCAAAATTATGAGTTGGACATGAAGCATCTAATTACATTCTGACTTTACTGCTTTCTAAAAGCAGACCCTAAGTCAAAATACGTGAATGATGAAGAACATGAAATAATTGCAATTATTATCACACAAAATGCACTATGTATCATTTTAGAGTGGTTTTGGGCTAAATTTATCTCTAGCTTATCTCCATGGTATATAGTCCCATTTACACTAATAATACTAACCCCCAGTTGAGAGGAGTGCATCAGAAAGCTCAGTGAAAGCACTCATGCACTCCTATGGTGCATTAGAAACTCCTCTGCTGAAGAAATAGCAGATATTATCCTGTTGCTGTTACCTCTGGCAGAACCTGATGGAAAGCAGTGGTAAAAATTCCTGATCTGGGCCCCGCTTTGCTGAATTTTAATGATTATATATTAAGATAAGAGAACTTTAATTAATTATACCTGTGCAACATTTTATGAGATGTACTATAAGCCTTGAGTTCAATCCAATTGATCTTAAAATCAGCTACTGAAATGAATTTAAAAAAAACAACCCTCAGTTCAGCTGTACTCTTTTATCCTTTATTTATGCTTTGTTTAAAATTGCCAGAGTTGATAGAACTGAGTGCAGTTGCTGTGCACCTCTCGGAAGATGTGTGCACATTAAACATATTGACAATATTTATTTCTTCTGCCATCTGTCCCCTATCCCCACATTTTCAACAGTTTGGCCTAGAGAGGACCAAAAATCACCTGAGCATCATAAACCGAGTCCCTGGCTGTCAGCGGAACACATTGAGACCGCAGCTGCTGTCCTGCTGCCTGATTTAATGAGCTTCCTAAAGTATGTGGACAAGTATTCGGGCTCTTGGTTGCCATGGCAATGGGAGCGGGGAGCTCGGAGCAGCATCCCCGATCGATCGGAATCAGCTCAGGGCCCGGCGGTGGCCGGGGCGATGCCGCTGCCGTAGCCCGTCCTCCTGGATGCGCGGGAGGCCCATGAGCAGCTTATTATTGCTGGCCCTGCGCCTCCAAACCAGAGCTGTTTCTCTCTACGCCGAGAGAAATGGGTTATTTTTTGCTCCCACTGCCCCATCGCTCATTATTTTTGCAAATAATGCAAACCTCACGTTTCTTATTCCCCTTCTGAACTCAGTCACTTCCTCAGGCACCAGGAGAAACTTTGTCAATACCACATTCCCCAAAGGAAAAGGCTTCTTCCTCCGAGGCTGACTCCAACATCTCTGCATTTCCCCTCACTTTTCACAGCACGTCACTACACCGGGGCAGTAACATTTAGCATCTACATTTCTGAGGCCAAAGGCTTTTGTACTGAGTCAATTCACCTGTTTTCACAAGAGAAATATTCATGCACAATCTGTGTTTCATGTAAAGGTTTCTTCACCCAGAAAGAACTGAAAACCAGAGTGGCAATGCAGCGACAGGGAGCATGTCCTGCCAGATAACTCAGGTAGGATTCCCACACAATTCCATCACAGCAGAGAGGAACAGGTTTTTTCCCCCATATTTTAAAAGCTAAAATGTTTCAGGGTTGTTTTTTCTCCTGTACAGAAACACAAAAGGGGTAATTTAGCTATTTGGTACACTCACAGCTCTCAGACCTGAACTGAAGGCTAGCTCACACAATCACTCCCCCCCAAAATAAAATCCCCAAATTAAAAATATTTTGATGACTGGTTCAAATCTCAGTTTAACACCCGATAGCCTTTCAAGATTATTCTTCAGATCCAAAGAAGCTGCTTCTTGCCCCTTTCCCAGCCCATCTGCCAGGACCATTCTGACATTATCTTTCAGCCCAGAATATTAAAGACCGACCAGCACCACGTCAGTGGGATTAGTCACACGTGTTTACACTGCACTTGCCATTCAGCCCAGCTTGCCCTCAGATGGAGCTTAACAATAAAGCAAACACTTCCACAGTGTAACAACCAAAGTGGGTAATCAAGACCTCCGAACAAAGCCAAGAGAGGAAATTAAAGTGTTTGGAGTTTTAGTAGCACAGAAATCAGCATAAGATGTCAGTAAAGTTGGTACCAATTGATGTTTAAGAAAGTATTGTCTAAGGTCTCAAAGAACAGCATAAATATTTTGTTAAGGGGAGGTGGAAAAGCACAAATTTCATCCCTCCAGGAATCACCTTAAAAAATAGAATCCACATTTCCAGTAAAGAATTTCCCCAAATAACCCACTCCTCTCCATATGAATAGGATCAATAATCAGACCTGTTCTTGACATGGTATTTTGTCACTCATTAAATCCTCTGCATCCAGAGAGGGAAAACAAATTCCAAAGGAATTCACACAGGGCTTAGGAATTTCCTTCTGTAAAAACTAATAACATCATTTTTTGCTACAGGTCCGAGCAGATGTTACAGCTTAAGATGCTCACCAAAATGAAGCTTTCAGTGCTAAGCCCTCAGGAAGAACGTTGGAGGAGCGCTGCACGGCGGGCAGCACGGCAGATGTCCCTCTGGGATGTGTCACTCACTGCACTGGGGTAATAGTGCAACCATGGCAAACAAAGCCCATGTGCTGGGATTTACAGCTCACAATTTATTTGATGTGATTTACCAAGGCAACAGGTATCAGCAGGGATTTCTTACAGACTGGATTTCCTCACGGAAATGCGAACATCCTCAAAAACAGAGTGTTGTTTTGTAAACTTTCACATCCAATTTTGCTGTGGCAGCAAGGGTGGCCGACGGGTGTCTACAACTTGTAGTATTGTTTCAATTAAAGGAATTTGTGAAGTTGGAGCCAGTCCATGACATGCTGATCTACAGAAGAAAATCCACAGCAAAAGGTTAGCCACAGCAAAAGGCAAAGGCCCATCTAAAGTCTCCTTAGTTCTGCAGTGCACCACAACGACGCATCTCACGTTGGCAAACCTCTTCTTGGCAAGAAGCTACTTCTGGCAGGGTGTTTCATCTCAAACTTTTCAATCAAATTGGGCTCGATGGCATCCTTGTGACATCTTTGGCTTCCTTCAAGTCATTGGCATGGATTAAGTTAGAAAAAAGAACCTCTGATTCACTTGGAAATGGCACTGAGGGCTGGTTACATCTTACCCTGCAATCACACGGGCTCCAGTGGTTGGTCATGAAATGCTACTCTCCAAAAAAACATCATCCCACTGTGCCTGCAACCCAACACAGGACCTGGCCCCACCAGGAAAAGGCAAGACTGGAAGAGCAGACAACATAACCTGTCCACTCACCAAGATATTCACACGACTCAGGTTGCCCAACCTATCAAAACTGAGTTTGCTTTACCTGCCAGTTTCTGTAGTATTTTCATCATGGCCAATCCTCACAGAAACAAGGAATAAAACCAATGGAGCTGACCTTCTCGTCATTGCAAAAGGCAAAAAACTCTGGTTTATTGAACTCGGGGGAATTTGGTTCAAGGTTCAGAATAGGCCTGAAGGAAAAGGGAGCATATTCCTAACAAAATGTCACTCAGCTGCCCAAGGGCAGACAAATGAAGAACTGCAATGTTGTCTGAGACATTCAGTGTATGGCAAGAGTGGACAGACAGGTAGAAAAGCACTATTAACTGATTTGCTTGTTGTATTTCATACTGCACCATGAGTCTTTCCTTCCATTAGGAGCTACTTTCTTAGGTTAAACTTCTCAGACCAGTCAGACCAGATCATCCACTGGGATGGCAGCAGAAACTTCCTGTAACAGGGCACTAGGACGAATAAATCAAAGCTACCCCTGAAAATCCGTCATTTCCACTGACACCACCAGATAACTGCCTTAAAACTTGGGAATATAATTCTCCTCAGTTATTTCTGCAGTGGTAATTCCCATGCAAAGCATTTCTCTAAAGCTGAATGGTCTGGAAAATTCTGGTTTGAGATTTTTTTTTTTTCCATTTCATGAAATATACGGACACTTTAAAAAAAGTTTTTAAATGTCTCAGATTGAGGTGGTTGTTACAATATACAGACTCCACATTTGTTACAGTAAATGAGAGCTCTGTTCCATCTTCTGCACAAAGACACAATTCTGACTTATCTCCCAGCTCGGATATTAAAAGTTAACTTCAAATCCCTTCAGGAAATGGATGTTAATTCTTGGGGTTTTTATTTGCAATTTTTGGCATAGCGTGATTTGGTTTATATTTACTTTTCCCCACCATAGCTATAATCTCCTCTTTCAGGATAGTGAAGTGTTCTCTAATTCGCTTTTATTTTGCTTCATACACTCATTGCACCTCATAACAGAGCTCCAAAGAGCTCCCATTCTGCTGAAAAAGTTCCTACGGAGGCTGTACTTGCTATAAAATATGATGAAATCAGTTAAGCGATACGATTCCCCAAACACACATCACTGACATCAGCCTCCACGACTCCGTATTACGGGGAAGCATCGGTCCATAATAAGACCATACACAACAGGGAGTGATGTGATCAGAGCATGTCCTACTGAAATACTTGTTCTTATGAAGTCCATGAATATTGCTTTTAAGTGTAAAAAAAGTAATCTATTCTAGAAAGAGACTTATGAACAGAAAGGGGGAAAGAATACTCTCTGATCTCTTGAGCCGAGCTCTCAAGACATCAATGACTATGCATTCATTTATAATCTCCACTAATTTACTGCCTGCCCTAGAGACACACTTTGATCTTTGGGAAGATCTACTGTATCTATCTGCTTTTGCAACAGGCAATAAAAATTGTAACCCCTTATAATAAAGTGATCTAAATAATGTAGTCGTAGCATCTAACCCCCAATCCATCAAGGAAGATGCCACCTTCCACTCTATGTTCATGGCATAAATATTCATCACCACCAAAAAGCTTGGTTATAGACAAGTTTTGCAGTAGATGTCCTTTTTCTGCAAGAACCTGTGCCGTGTGAAAGTCTATAGATTTGGTGTCCAGGATTACTGCCACATTC
>JAOXNG010000002.1:36006759-36017273 GCA_028566535.1 Scolopax minor
GGAGGGGGGCTGAGCACTCGTTTCTGGCCGTCGCAGTCAAAGGTTTCTACCGTGTGCCTTGAAAGAGGAGAGGACTGGAAACTGGGAAACAGGAAACCTGAAACACCATTTCCAGCAGGGAGACACGAGCAGTGCGAGGAACTGCCACTCCGTTTCTCCTCTACTGCTGAAGCCACAAGCCCTGGAAAAGCCGAGGCTGCCGTTGGGTGCTCCTTTGCCTTCGGTGCTGAGCCCTGATTTCCAGACCTCCTCGTCCCTGTGCAAACTATCGGTCAAACTCACCAAGTGCTCTTGACTCGACCTGGCCATGAAATGCCTCTCCCCAGGATTTCTGGGGGCCTTTTTCCACAAGCACTCACGTTACACAGAAGTGAACTCTGGCCATAACCTGTGGGGGGGTTCTGGTACCCGCGCTCGAAGCGATACTGTGCGTAAGGGCTGAAGCCCAGGCCAAAGAGCTGCGGAGGAAACGCTGGTGGCTGGTTTCTTTGGGATTACCATTCGCTTGTCAGGACGAGGGAGGGTCCTGGCACGTGGCTTTTCCTGGGGATGTGGCTTGTGAACTGGACTCCACCTGGGTTTCCTGTCGATGGTTTTGCTTTTGTGTTTTTATCATTTATATATATATATCAGTATGTCTTAGGAGACAGCATTGTAGCACTATTTAAATTTGGCTCACATACAGACAGAATTAGAGCTTCATTCCTGAAGAATCTACAGTTTTAATCCCTATAATTCAAGAATTGGAAGGAATGCTGGATTTATACTGAAAATATTGATTGAATTGTATGAAAATTTCAGCTAAAGATGCTCAGAATTAAATATATTGTCTACACTTGTAATCTAGCTATTTATGGAATATAACTGAGTTTCATTCTAAGCTTGTACCTGAAGAATGCCTCATAACAATTTTTCTATGGTGGTATTTATCTCTTTTGCTAGAGAAAGGTGGCTTTTGTGTTCCGATGTTACTGTATATCTTAAAAGAAATTATTGAAGCTGCTTTAACTGGGAATGCCGAGTCAGATGAAGTGGCAAATCTCTTCCATGCTGTACAGACCATCTTCCAGAAAGTTTTAGAATGTGTGGCACGTAGACTCAAGAAACAGCAGGAAAAAGGGATTCAGGTATCACATTACACTCAAAATACCTCTCTAATGTGTAGATGAATTCATATTTTTTTATGCAAATATGTTAGACACTTTGAAGTTATTATTTGAGTTGACATTTGGTTAAATTTCAGTTAAATTTTCTAAATTTCCTTGTTATCAATGGGGTTTTTTAATCCATTGTTGTTCTTGTCATGACAGAAAAAATAGTAATTTGGAGAACAATACATTTTGTGATTGATGATACTGAACTACCCTTGTACTTATAGGTGATTACTCATATCTGCAATTAAATGAGCTTGCTCAATCCAGAGCAAAGACTTCGATTATGATACATTATGATCTTGGGAGGGAGGAGAAATTGTTGTTCTTTTATTTACTTATTTTGGCCTAAATTATATCAGCTTCAAAATATGTATGATGACCAAGTGTTCTTCAAAACGTCCTGTTTTCACAGAAAAGTTAGCTACGTGTATTTTCTAGCAGATGTTAGATAGTAGTGAGATGGGTGCATCACTCTGGAAAATGTGATGTTCTGCTTTTCTGGACTTCTGAAAAACATTTCAGGGTTTTTTTTGCTACAAATGTTGTTTAGTTTATTTCTCCCAAATTTGAGTAGACATCCCATGCATGTTTCTGATTCTCTTTCTCATCCTGGGTGACTAGAATTCCTCAATAGCTTGCAAGGTGTGATCTTCATGGGGAAGCTTGCTTAAATATTTCAATTGCACTCAAGCAATCTGAAAAAAATGATCTCTTTTTCTTTGGTTTTAGTTGGTTCACTTGATTCAAATACCTCTTGGAGAATTCATACATGCAGTCCAGTGCTGGCATTCATCGTGCCCAGCAGTTCACCAAGGTGTACTCTCTACTCTCCTGGCAGCAATAGTAGCAGAGATAAATTATGTGCTACAGAAGGTAAAGTTAATGCTGACTTTTTACACCTACTGCCTTTTAAACATTTTGTTGGAACTATAGAGCTGTGTTCAGAAAGGGTGATCTTTGTACTGTAGATCAAGATTTTGTGTGTGTTGGCATGGAACAAACAGGAAATTTTATTTTCCATAATTTTATGAATACAACCATGTAAGAACAGACTTGTCCTTATACCTAGTTCACTATCTGCCTCTGATAGAAGAATATAGAAATTAGGCAGTGTTGGAAATGAATGGCATGGTGTTTGAGATGTTTGCTCCATGTGTATTTTGTAGTGGGTCTGCCTGGGAAGGAGTTAACTTTCCCTACAGTGCTGGGCTTTAATATTGTGGCTAAAACACAGCTGAGGGCACAGCAGTTAGTTTAGGCTGTTGCTGAACAGACCGTGCAGAGTGTCAAGGCTTTCTCTCTTCCCTTCTTCCCTCCCCTAAAAAATTAAGCAGGTGGCCAACAGCTGAGACCATTGCCCCAAACTGGCTAAGGGCATATTCTGTACCATATGAACATTTAATTTCTTCTATGATGTCCAAACATCAATGTGTATTGGTTCCCCCAAAGCTTCACCACTTTTTTTAACCTTCAGTGAGTAGCTGGTCTGTTTCATCTGCAAATTTTAGCATCTTTTTGCTCATACTATACCCTGGAAGTTAAGAGATTGGAACCCTGGGGATACACTAGAAGTTGACTGTTCTTCTAATGGTGGGGTTTTTTCTGATTAAAAAGTAATTATAAAACTGAAGAAAAATTAACTCTCCCTCTGACAATATAGTTCTCCCACCAGCTTATCACAGACATTTGAAAACCCAAATTTACTATGTTAACTAGTTAACAATAATAAAAATTTTACTAGACCAGAAAGACATGATTTTCAAAGCAATTCTATTTTTCCCAAAACTCTCACAGTGCAGTTATCATTAGATCTGGTTGGAAACAGAAATTTTCCCCACAAATTTCTTTAATTTTTTTCTTAAGACAGAAATATGAACTTTTCATCCAAACCTCAAACATTCAATTTTGAACAGAGAGGATCCTGATGGTGCTATTGGGAAGGCTGGCAGGAGCTGAAATTTTCCAATGGAAAAAAACAGCTTCTGCACCCATACAGACAAGATCCTGTCAAAAATAAAAAAAAAAAAAAAGAAAAGAAGGCAATTCTTCATTAGTAGAAAGTTTTGCATCATTCCTACTCATCATTTCAAGTTATTTCCCTACAGCAATAAGAGGTTTCCTCAATCACTTGGGTGTTTACTTAAATGGACACACAATTTTTATTGCGTGTCCATAATAGAGCATTGTCCCCAGCAGGTAGGAAAGAGTGGATATTTTAATGAACAGTTCCAACATTTACATGTTGAAGTCCATCTAGTTTAGCTTATATGTTGCTTTTCCATTTTTTTGTTTATTTCAGCTCTGTCATTGTTTGACATACCAATTTCCAGCGCTGCCTTTGTCCCTCGCTCTCTGCCAGACTTGCTTTTGATACATTTGAAATAATTTCTTATTTATCTTTCTGTCTTCTGTTATCTGCTCTTCAATTTCCTTTCTAGTTTTGCTTGACTTTCTCCTTAATAGTTTGTTCTTTCTATTGCACCCATTTGGGCAGGATTTCCATTTTCTCTATTTGGCTTGAATAACCTCTTAAACTTTACCAGCAGATGAAAAATCTGCTGTTCTGATTGAGCAATTAAGATTCTTTAGGCATGTTAATAAAAGGACACTGACAAGTGACTGAGATATATATAATCATGGCCTCTTAGAAAGTGTCACCAGAAAACCAGTAAAATAAATTCACTAATCCTACGTCTTTTAAACCCCATTAGAGAGCAAAGGCTATGAGATAGCTCAACATCTCATCAGGTCGTCCAGGTTCTTTTCTGGTTTTATCTTCATGATGAGCTTCTCGTTGCCGTACGTGAACTTTCCAGATGAGATTCACTCATCTGATTATTTCCCTGGGGGATGGGAAGAGCACAGCCCTAATTAGCAATCTACTTTGATATGAAATAAATATTAATTGCCTTTTTTAATCTGAAGGTGTCTACAACCCTTGCCTCATGCCATTACAAGAACCACATTCTTTTTGGTTTGGGTTTTTTTTTTTTTTAAATTTGAGATGTTTGTTTTGCTTTTACTATTAAATAGGCCTTAAAATTGCCCAGGCAATGTATCACAGTTAAAGGTTTGCTTTGTGGTATTATTGAGAGAACACGGGGTTTTTTCAATTCCTTTCAAGTAATTTTCAATGTGTCTGAGCACATTGAAACCGGGCGTTATGTTGTATTTTGATGTCTTCCTTACCCATTATGCTTTCTATGTTTCCAGTAAAGTCAGAGCTTATCCAGCAACAATAAATGCTCTGTGAGAAAACAGATGCAAAGCTCGGAAGTGGTCAGACTCAAGGCATCACTCAACCTACTCTTCTGATCAGCAGTTCAGGATCCAAAAATTCAGTATACACTCCACGGTCTACTTTGAGTACATCTGAGTATGTTTTGGGGGACAGAAAGTACTTAATCAAGACTGTACCAATCCAAAGGATGAAGTGCATAAAAAAATCTCCGTAAGACGAGAAACAACAGCTTTGTCAGATGCCAGTTACTGCACTTAAAGGGCAGCTCAAAACCATCCAGATACAGTGGTAATGAGCTTGATATCAAATTCACCAATAAACAGAAAATCAAACTGTATCCTCTGTCTAGTTCAATTCTTATTTTTAAACTAACGTTCTGTGGTGAATAGGTGTTATTTATTATTGAAAGGGAAAAAAAAGCCTAGCAAATCTCCAACAGATTCTGCTCTTTTATTGTTCCTCTTTCTGGTTTGAAACAACCCTAACATGAAATAATATTTATCCCATATTTTTCAACTTTCCAATTTCTATAAAAATCTGTAGGATTGTGTTTCTAAAATAACAACCAAATGTAAATACTCACTTGGTTTCTTTAAAAGTAGATCAATAAGAGTAGGTATTTTAGTACAGTATTTTCAAATACTTTTCAAATGTTTAAGAAATATGGACTTAGCCCTGTGAAATACATGTGTGGGATTAATCTAACAAGTGGCTGTTACCGCTGCTCAGCATTTAAGGGATAAGGCACCATTATCAGGAAGTCAGAGAGGTGGCTTTCTAAGAAAGCAGTTAGAAGGTGTCAGTGCAGGGGAATGGTTAATACCGAGGACAGGAAAGGGGACACAGAACTTTGCCTTGGCATGAGGAGCAGGGGTGGAAGAAGAAAAACATGCTACCAAAGAGAGAAAATGAAAGTTCTCAGTTCCAGCCTGGTGCTGTTTTTCCTCAAGTGGACCTTTCTTTTTTTTCTTTGCCATGTTTTCCTTTTAAAAACAGTAAAGAAGTTTCCTTACGTGACATCCACAGAAATCATCTTCCCGTAAGAAACCTCAGGAATATAACATTAGCTCTTCAACTCCTCTTTTTCAGTAAGAGAGTAACAGCAACCTGGCAGAAATACGAGGCAGGCACGAAAGCCCAGGGAGGACTCCTTTCTTATTATCACACCATCGCATCTGAAATAATTCCAGGATTCAAGCCAAGATCTTTGACACAAGTATTTGTAATGTTGAGCTGAAATACCAACCCAAAATGCAGTCAAGCGCTGTTTGCTCAGTCAGAAATCCTCCTGCAGGGTTTCTAGATTTATCTGTCTTCAGAAGATGAAAGCAAAAAAAGAAATCCAGAAGTTTTTTCTGAACTGACAGAATCGAGCGTGATCTGTAGACAGAACATTTTGCAAGGCTTTTTATCCCTGACATGGCAGCCATTTCACTTCAATGTTCTATTTCTGTAGCCACGGGGGATTTTTAAGTTTGCTAAAACAACCGAACACATTCTTCAAAACAATACAGTGGGTCTCTCTTGTGAAAGCAAAGCTAATCAAATACAGCATCCTGTGCTATTGATGTCAGCCAGCGAGCCGCTCATGGCACTGCTATATTCTCTGCTTTTAGGCCAACAGGCATATTATGGACTGTTTTTTCCATCTGTTCTCAAAGCAAATGCCAAATGGTCAAGGTGTCAGAACATCCCACTGAAAATCGGATCAAAGAAGTGACCTGTGTAGCTGTGCCAGGACTCGAGTCTTTGCAGAAACAAAATCCATGGAGATAAAATACGACAACAAATCTAGAAAATGTTCATCAGATAATTCAATAGGAAAAATCCTGGTTGGATTTTGAGGCTCTCAAATCCAAACGAATCAATGAAAGTTAAAACAAATGGTGAAAAGAACTGACTGTTTTACAACACAAAGTTTAAAGCAGAAATTGTGTGTTTACTTATTTATTAACACTGATAAACTTGAGTTCTTAAAATACATCTTCAGAGCTGGTGTTGGTCTACTGCAGAGGCAGCCCATTGCCCCAGTGGAGACAGCACCGTGGGTGACACAGCCCCTCTACACACCTAAACAGCCCCAAAAGCCTTATCCCAAAAATCCAAAAGATGCAGTTAAAGAAATAGATAATATGATCAGAGGGCACTGGTTATTTCTCAGAAAAGTCTGTTAGCCTCCCACATGGCTACAGTCAGCGTTTTCTAACCTAACATTAAAGATATTCTCATTACAGAAAGAAGGAAGAAAGCTGGAAGATGGAAACAGGATGGGTAAATGAGACAACTCAGACCTTGAGAGGATGCAAGAAAAGAAAAAGAAGGGAATTGAACAGGAGGTGGTGACTGATGTGGACACAGGACAAGAAAGAAAGGAAACTGTTGGCACTGCCTGCCAGGAACATCAAAGTGCCATAAGCAAAAGAGGCAGCAGAACCCTGGCCAAACCACCCATACTGACTGTGACTTCACTGCAAGAGAAAAAGGAGGAGAGGTGGTGGCTACAAGAAGGGAGATGACCTTCCTTTTGGCAAAAGCAGACACTTTTGCAGACACAAAAGCACCACATCACTCCCCCAAAGACAGCAAGAACAGCAAATCCCAACTGGTAGCTCTGTCCACCTCTCCCCCCCTCACCATAGCAGGAGGATGATGATGGGACTTCACCAGAGGTAGCAAAATTCAGTTTTACCATCACAGACCTGGATCAGTTCCAGACTACGGTGCCCCAAAAAAATTATAAACTGGTTGCAAAATCTAGATCTTCCAGGCAAGCACTGAAGCTTTCAGTGAGTTTTCTTCTACAGCGACAGCCAGAAAATGCCTGTGGATTCAAAGCTTCCATTTAAATGTAAAGCACTGCATTTCCCTGACTGACCAGAATAGGCTATTATGATTTGGGTATTAAAGCCTTGTGTTTTCCACCTATCGAGTGCATAAACAACAGTTTAACCTTTATCCCAAGGCATGTACACCCTTCTACTCGGAGAAAAATGAATTCATGTTTAGCAGTCAAATCAGTATCAACCTGACCTTTAAACACATCAGTGTTTCTTGGAAAAATATTATGGCTGAGATGCCTACTGTGGTAAACAATATTAGCTGCTCCAAGCCATTGTTGAGCCATGCTGTGCAGAGCCTTATCAAAATAAGGGGGTGGAAATCAGCAGGGATCACAGATCTTCTGACAAACTCCACAGGATATGAAGAACAATGTAAATGTACCAGTACTGGCAGATATATTTCTATATTACTGTTCCAGAGATAACAGCTAAGGTGAATCATTTCCCACCACCTACAGCACTGAATTATTTCAAAATCTGAAGGGACCATATTTATTTCATTGGTAGGTAGCAATTTACTTAGCTGAAGATCATTATATTTATGTGTCTGTGAAATCCTCACAATAATTATATATTTGAGCTGTCTCAGAAGTGCTATATATATTCTCATTAGTCATGTACTTCCAAGGATATTATCATTTTTTTTTCCTTCAACAACCTTTGCAATCTGAGTGTGAAGTACTGCACTGCGTATGAACCTCAATTCTTATAGTTTTCTTAAACTCCAGTTTAATCAAACAGCAGGGTGGCCTATATTCAAATGCAAATGCTAAGCGTGCTATGAAATATCTTCATTTCCTTAAATGACTGCACTGGAGAGCTTATTTAAAACAGACCACACTGTGCAACAAAACACTGTGAGGAGGACATGGAAAAAAGTCCTCTCTTCAATATTACTTTTGCAAAACTTTTCCAAAAAAGGTCATAAAAAACTTTAGAGCAGGGTAAAGAGATAAAGGCGAAGGAATTCCTTGGTTCCAATCCTATCTTTGCCAAGTAGTTAATTAGACCTCTCCAGGGTGGAGAGAGGTCCATTTATTCTCTTCAATGCACTTCAGAAGTCTCATGTGAAAAATATTTTCAAAAGGCAAAACGTTGTATGAGTCTAAATGTAAGTGGCAGTCCCTGGAGCTAGAGGTTAATAAACACAAGCAGTATCACTCCTTTGAGTTGCAGAAGATGTTGATGTTAAAACTTCCAGCTCTCAGACCTGGGTGAGGAGATCGTGCTTTCCTTTACGCCCCAGCCTGTTACCCCCCAGCAACATTACTGCAGGTAATTTTTATTTATTCCCTCCTTTTTTAAATGCAACAATGAGAGGAGGTGCCAGGCTGACAGTTCTGGAGACTGAAGGTCCTTGCTTGTGATTAACATTAATACTCCAACCTTTTTTTCAGAAAGTTTGAGCCAAAGAAATCCAAGAGCTTAAAAAATATTAATCACTGGCATCAGTCCTCTCATTCTGTCTTGTTTATTTATTTGAATACCTTCCACAAGCAATAAGGAAATGGCCTCAATTGTATTTTCCTCTACTACCCTTGCCAAAACCAGATAGAGTTTGTAGTTTGTTCCTCCTGGTTTGGCTGAGGGATTTTTTTTTCCCTTTTAAAAATAAGTGATTACAAAAGAGATGTAATGTAGAACTTGTGTGCAAGGTACATCAGGTCATACCAATTACTAATTAGCCTTAGACCTGCCAAAATGACAAATTGCAGTTAAAATAAACAACTAGCATATGTGGAAGCCTCCACGCTGTATCTCATGCGTGTGATATAGTAAATGACAGCAGAGAAAGCAGACCCAGCCAGAGTGAGCTCGTTACAGTCCAGCAGCAATGCACTACAATTACCAAAATCAGGAAGGAAAAGGTTAGAGGTTAATGTCTACCTCAGACTGTGTAAGCAAAGGTCCAAGCAAAGATGAATAGTCCTCACTCTATCTTATTTTTAAAAGAAAGTTTCAAATCAGATCACTGAAGAATTAATTAAAGAAGAACAACTACAAATTTTCCCATAAACCATCCTTGTAGCAAATGAAAATCAAGAAGTAACTGACTTTGGGAAACTTGCTGTACCCCTCACCATATTATATATCTACTGTGGCCAGCCCAAACCACAGCATCTATCTCTATGGAGATATATAGATAGATAGATAGATAGAGATATATATATAGATATACATACACACAATCCTGTTGATAAAGTGGGCAGCTAGGCATAGGAACTACCATTTCTCTTCAAGTGAGCACCTATTCTCACCAAAGGATTTATTTTTTTTATTTTTTTTTAACACACCATGGTTGTGAAAACAAGCATTGAGTAAAGGTAAATAAGCATGACTTGGCAAATAGATGTACCCATCATGAAACCCATCCACAGCAAATTAATAAATTTAAAAGAC
The DNA here is from genome assembly GCA_028566535.1 of Scolopax minor. Classification (NCBI taxonomy): domain Eukaryota; kingdom Metazoa; phylum Chordata; class Aves; order Charadriiformes; family Scolopacidae; genus Scolopax; species Scolopax minor. The sequence goes on from JAOXNG010000002.1 coordinate 36,016,395, forward strand.
TCTCACAGTTTGAAATTCTGCCTCCTAACCTATGATTGCTACCACACTTATTTTATTATGATATAAAATAAACATCACACCTTTAAACTTTTCACATGGCTAATAAATCAGCTCAGAGGGGATGACTCTGCCGAGAGGATGGTGCCTGTGGTTAGCAGAGTCCCACAGCTACACAAGAGATGCAATTATGCTGGAATAGCCAATCCCACAGCTCTGACACGGCTTATTATTTGACTAGCAAACAAGGAACTTTTTCAACTTAATTGCAGCCTGGCTTTTCCACCACTGATCTTTTTCATCCTTCTTCTCCTTTAACTTTGGCCTTCATAGAATTCTGTTTAATTTTAATCCTTTGGTTGTTGATGTGCCTGTGCCTTGGTCTGTTTTGTACTTCCTATGGCTACGCGCAGCTTCCGAGCGAGGTAAGCAGTAGTTGCTGAGGAGATTTATCCCATCACAGCTCGGTGTTAGAAACTTGTGATTCAGATTAAAGGAATTCGCAGAATTAATTTGAGCCCTTCTCTGATAGGGGTTCTTCACTGCAGTGGTACAACCCCCATGAAACCTATGGAATTGAGGCTCTTGCTGAAATGTTTATTTATGGGATGCATCTTCAGATGGTAACATTTCTTGTATGGTAACTTACATATGTTTGATAAGGAATTTAAAACTACAGAGGGCAGCACTAAATGATATGTCTCAGTAATGATCTATTAGTGTGTGAGAAGAGCTGAGCCCCCCCTGGGGTTAGAAGCAGAGCCTGTGCCCCCCCAGCAGCGCCCTTGCTCCGTGCAGCTGCAGGTACCAATTGCTATTTTGGCCACACGTCAAGGACACAAACGTGACCAAACATCACTTGTGTAACACTTCCACTGCCCT
>JAOXNG010000002.1:36189820-36205849 GCA_028566535.1 Scolopax minor
AGTCCAACTGCTATTTCATAGAATCATCTAGGTTGGAAGGGAACTTTAAGATCATCGAATCCAACCATTGACCCAACACTGCCAAAACCACCACTAACCCATGTCCCTCAGCACCACATCTGCCCGGCTTTTATTCTGATCACTGACAAAACACAACCAGCATATGTCACTGCACAGCTTTCCATGCCATAACATATTGCAACGCTATTGACAAATCTCAGCTGGTATAAACGACTGGGCAGTGAATGATCAACTAATCTAACAGGCTTTGTGGTACCCCTCAGATGACAGCAGTACACTGGCTTTGACTTGAAAAGGTATCACTAACATTTAAGAGTGAAAATGAGAAAGATAACTGGGTTAGAAAGACATTTGCAAGCTGCTTGCACTCTATTGACTTTAAACAAGAAGATAAGCCTGCTTCCTCCAACCTTGTTACCCTGAAGAATGAGTGAACTGTCAGGAAAGCCTTATGGCTTGTGTAAATCCAATACACTGTATAGACAGGATACAGCAATATCTCGCTCTTTTAACTGCCCTGATCTGTTTTGTCTGTAGAACCATATTTATCTCCGGAAACAAATTCCTCATCTGCTGATGAGGATATTATTTAATTCAGATAATCAGAGAGAAGTTCAACAGAGCCAATGAGCATGGGAAGCCAAACGGATAAGGATGTCAACTCGGATATTATTTGACCCCCAGGTTTTGCCTATCTCCACCTGATCTGAGCAGTCCTCTGACACATTCACGAAACCAAATGGAACGATTTTTGAAGTAGTAGCAATCTTTTGGGGAGGCAGTAGAGGCAATTTCTGTTAGTAATTGGTTAGCGAAAAGAAAAATCTCATCGCGAAGGAGGGCAAGGTCTTGCACCTAAAAACTAAAGCTGGCTACAATGAAAAGGTACCTAAGCAACATTAATATGTATATAAATATTTATATTTGCATTAATATTAATATATGAGTGGCTTCTTACATATGAAAAAAAAACTTCAATTAACACATGGCATCTTGAGAAATTTGAGTCATGTTAACAAATTTGTTTTGAGTTTAGCTTGTTAGCTAGTACTTAAAGGAATTTCTGCTGTTAGGACATGAGAGTCTGTTGGACAAGCTATGAGAGAGTTTCTTCTCTGATGTTGAATTGAGACCATTCTTAACTAAAGCCCTGCCTGAACTCAAATGCAAGCTGAGTAGAAACTCCCCACACGTCTGAGGACTCTGAGGTTTAAGCTGATAAGATAGAGGCAGAGAAGGGAGAGTTTTGCTTCACACCAAAGAACGTTAAACGTCCAAAGCAATTCTGATCCCTCTTTACTGTTCAAAACCTGCAGCCAGGAGGTGAGCAGCAGTTCTCAGGTAGTGTCTTACATCAGGCTCCCCGCAGTCGCACTCCTCCCCGTCTTCCACGTAGCCGTTCCCACACTTCTGTCCACCAAAGGACTCCTTGACCTCAGGCAAGTTAAACAGGCACATTCCCACTCCTTTTTCCAGGCTGTTTTCCAGGTCCTTTCTACTGCAGCTACTGAATACCATGGGAAATGGATAGCTAGGAGAAAAATACACAGAGACAAGGAAAAAAAAAAAAAGGTAGTTTTATCAGATGAAAACATATCTATCCTGTCACACTGGTGACCTTTTAGCCCCTCTGTGCACAAACAAGAAGACTGTTTTCATTATTTTTTTTAGCCCTTTAACTTAGGATTGAGATACAGCAATTCACTGTAAAAATGGAACCAAATCCATTTATAATTTCTGACAGTAAGTAAGGGAATTTCCATCATTTGCACTTAAATTTGTAGGTGCTGTGTTCACATTTGGAATTCCTTCTCCCTCTTTTGCATGTGTAGATATAGAACAAATTTTGATCACAATGTTAAATAAACACTGGGCTTATAAGGAGGATTCCTGCATTTACAGGACTGAAAACAATTTTGGAAAATTTAACTTCAAATGGCAAATTCATTCATCTGGCTCTGCAGTATGGCAAACTTCCTGCTCTTTTCAGGAAAAAAAGAAAAACATTGGGTTACTTGATAAAAGCCTGCTGCTGCAATTCATCACAGTTGAGCTTGGGAACTGCATGATTAAAGCAAATACAGCTCTTCTTTGAAAACAGAATGACTGTAAAGACACTACTGAAAATATCCTTATTTTGAGTTCAGTATAGCACAAATATCACCATATAAACTGTGGTTTTCTGTTGGAGGACTTAATTCTAATTTTCTAATGAATGCAGATATGAGACAGAGGGGCACCTGGATCTGGCCATCAGTATCACATCATAAAATCTGCTGTGCCCCCTCTGCCCTGAGACGATGACGTTCAATCTTATCACGACCAAGTCATAAACCAGCATCTCCCCTAAGACTTGGTACCTTCGTCACAGGTCCAGCAGTAATTCAACTTTATGGCAGCACAGGGAGCCAACCTGATAATGACTGGACTTTATTCACTAAATGTTTTGTCTCACTCAAGTGTTATTAGGGCATCATCTTTACAGACAAGCAAGATAATGGATAGAAGTTCTGCACTGCTGAACTTCAGACTTCGATTGATCTACTCTTGTTTCTAATATCCTCAAATGAAAAAACTTGCTTTGTGAATGATGATACCTACAGGTACCAGAAAAGGATAATTTCTATTAAAAAAAAAAAAAATAATGTTTGACAATTACAAACGCAATAGAGTTTCCTGCGCTGACATAAGGAGGTTAATTAGGATCTTCTAGAAAGGTTATGGTTACCTTACAGAACAGAATGTATTTTGTGCCTATTTAAAACTACCTCTTTCACAGATCCTTTTGCAATGAAACAGCCAGCTTATTGCAAAATAACATAAACATGACTCTGAAGAAGGAAATAATTTTTGTGTATCAATATAGGGCTTGTCTAGTTAAATTAAACAGTTCTGTGATTCACTGACATATGACTTTAGAAAGTTAATAGTCATCTCCACATAAAAAGCTGATTTCTGGAAAATATCAATGTTTAGGCAAAATGACAGAGTCTAAGACAAATAAAGAAATTTCAGAATAGCATGAGGTAGGAGTCAGGCTGCTTGCTGCAGCTCGGGGCTCCCAGGGAAGGTACTCAAAGTAATGGAACAGAAAATAAAGGCACTTGGGAAACCTCCTACTGACCATTTTACTTTGAGAAATTGGAGATGTTCTTACCACAAACTCCTGTTCTGCTCTTAGTTTAACTGGAAAAAAAACCCACAAAATTTTGTGTATGTGATTCTGAACAAGTAGATGGACGTATACTGCTATCAAACACAAAAACCTCAAGAATCCCAGATACATCTGACTGATAAATCCTGCACAAAGAGTGTGTGATCAGACATGATCCTCGTATCAAAGTATGAATAAATAAATAGTGCATCATCCAGGCATAATCCTTCCCTTCAGTGACACAGATTTACTTTGATATGCACCGAGATGACATAGGGAGACATACGTACCTCACGCAGACTGAAATCAATTCCAGAACACAAATAATGCATTTTTTCCCATGCCATATATCTAAGCCCCACACAGATCCTGGGAACAACTCACCAGTCAAAACTGCTGATATTTTAGGGTTGTTCCTTTATACCCATGAATGCTCAGGCACATTTACATGAATGTGAGATGTGTCTGTCCATCACCAGGAGAACAGAATCCTTACTCTCTACCAGAGGTGAAATAATGTCATTGTTAATGAATGAGGTTTCTGTTTCCCCCCAAAGGAACTTCAAGCTGTTTCCTATTTTGAACTAAGAGATCCATTCATCTTCTGGCTTTTCCTGCTCTTGATGCTGATTTCCTCAGCTGACATCAGTGCAGCACATGTTATTTGATGAAATTTTTTGAAAATACTTTTTATTTACCAAGTAAGCCCAAAATAAAGCAACACAAAACTGAGATGAACTCAACAAGTGGAAACAAAGAGCAACTGAAGGGTAATCACACCATGCAAGAGAAGATCCTGCATTGATTGATGCTAGTTGGTATTTCATTGGAAATATAATTGATCTTTAATATTCTGACACACAACCTTTTTTTTTTGTTTTTGACAAAAAATGTCCCATGTAACATCCCATGTAACAGCCACAGCGTTATCACATTGTGATTTTGGGCTGCATTTTGCCCATCTATGCAATTTTAAAACTGTTTTATCAGAAATGTGAAATCCCTGGCAGATGGGAAGGGAAGCTGTAGCTATCAGATGTCAGTAGCAGTAGGCAGCACATTCAAGTGAATCTGTAACTTGTGAAAAATGGTGAAGTAATGGTCATGTGAGAAAGTCGACCTCTGAACAAACACAGTATTGTATACAAACTTCCTTGTATTACCCTGATAAGAGGCTTCAGACCTCACCTGGAAGAGCTGCCTTTGGGTGGGAAAAGGTAGTGGGGTCTCCACAATAAAGTCAGTCTTTGACCTGTCTCCAAGATTTCGTAAAGTGCTAAACGGTGATATTAGGGCTTTCTGTGGTAGATTAGACACCTAGCCTACTGGAAAAAAACCTCAGGTACCATCTCATATAGGACATTGGAGAACCTTCCAGAGGTAAAAAAAATCATTAATAATCAGTATATTCCATGACTCAAGACATCTTTTTTTTACAGATCCTTATTTTTCTGCAGCTGGGAAGAGAAAGGAATCTTTAGTCCAACCTAATTCCTATTCTAAGATGCTGAATAGCCCAGATGTTTTCTACACTGTTTGAATCTGTAGATTAAATTCACAATGGATCACTTTTTCAAACCACTCTGTGGGTACAACTCTACAGAACTCAAATTGTGCCCAGCACTACATCAGTCTCTTCAGTAGGATTACAGCAAGGAAAATAATTTCAGAGTCTTTCTGTCTCTCTTGAACCCACAGCATTCCTCAGTGTCTCCTTGGTGCTTAAAAGATGTGCTTCATCTCAAGCAATGGATATCCTAGTTCCCAGCAAAAATAGCTTTGACTGCTCCTACAAATGAGAGCTTCATAGTAGTAAGAGGATGCCTGGTAATTGATTCCTTTAGAAACAGTCTGCTCTTCTCCCATTCATTTATATTTCAAGCACTCAGGCCATTCAAACGCTGGTTTCCTCTACATAGTTCCACATTTAGCCTGTACTAGATGGTTCCTTTCATTAACTAAGTGAAGTAGCATCATCACTGTGTCAAGTCCCTTTTAGAAATAGAGAGTGCATAGGCTTTTTTTTTTTTTTGCATGAACTATAGAAGTTCATCTCCGTCATCTCCATTTCAGAGGCATTCCTTCTCCTAACGGGCTGAATAATAAAAGAGAGTAGAGGCACAGAAACAGAGAGAGTCACTGCCCGAGAAAATTATAGTCTTAAGAGATAGTTCAGGAGAAACAGAGTGGCTGCTGATTCATGCAGGGTAACATGGCAGATCAGCCACAGACCTAGCACCAATCCCACCCCTGAGGTTGATGTGACATGTTCACCATCACTGTTCTTCCCCTTGCTCCACCTGGAAAATGCCTGGAGGAGCACTGACCTGGGCTGCAGGAGATCTCTGCTGCATTTCAAACTCTACCCCTGCATTGCAACAACACCACGGGGAAACCACCCGAAGTGAAACTCCTTTAGTTCCTCCAAATCATGTCTATCAATATCTTTAGGCATCTAAACATTTAGTACCTTGGATCTACCTCCTCTGTTTTCCTTCACAACATATTTTGCTATTTCTCAAGAAGCATTGCTGAAGCAGTAACACCATCAATGCTTCTGGCCATTTTCTACACATTGCACAAGAGGATAAACTGTAGGTTCACAACATCTCAAAAACTAACATTTTGATTATTATCATTATTGCTATCTAATTTCATGGTTATTTGTTATTCAAGAACTCTAGGACTTTTATAAAGAAACTGCCTTGTTCTTTCCAAAATGTTGGAGTATGTACACATACATTATACAAATAAAAAAATTATATATCTATTTATAGGGTTCATTTATTCCAGTTCATATCGCAACCTGATTATTCAGCATTATGGCAATGTTTATACAGAGCCTTTTACCAAAAGGCCCTGAAGTGTTTTACAATTATTCACTCAATTAAAATGCACAACAGCCCCAAAGAGCTCTATTAAGTACCACCAGGCCTTCCTCCCCGAGGTAATATGATAATTGGAGATTATATTAATTTTAAAAGGGCATTTTGATTTTCCGGACCATACTTATTGAAACAACTGTTGAGTAGCTTATTTTCAAAGGTGCAGGAAACTGGGCTTTGTCCAGAATGCTTGAAAAATCCAGCCTGGGAGGCCCTATCTGGAAACAGCCCAGGCACCAGCTGGGTGTTCAAGGAGCACTAAGGTGTTCAAAGACAAGAGGGGACCTGAGTCACAATTCAAGCACCTGAATTTCCAATGTTTTCCATGACAACTCCTTGTTTGGACTGAACCTCGCAGTGTGTCTTTGTGTCTCTCTCAACCTTAGGATGCTTTCAGATTTACAAAGATGAATACTTAGTCTCCTTAGTCTCCAGAATTCTTGATTTTTGGATGTACAGTAGCTCACTTACAACTGGAGAGGAGGAGAGCAACTCAGGTCTCTTTACTGGTGGCAGAAGATGTGAGTTTGAGCTCCTTCGTGTTCAGACTCTATAGAATGACCTACACACCATGACTTATGCTATGGTTTTCTATTGCATATCTCAGTCTTAAATAGGAAGCTAAAAATAGACTTAAAAAAATAGAGTTAGGGTTGCTTTTGCTAATTAAGGTATACGAGATTTTTCCATAGAAAAAAATTCAGCAGCAGAGAGAATAAGACAAGAATAAATCTCTGGAAGGTAGAAGCTCAAAGAACATGGATGTTTCTAGTCTCAATGAGGTCTTGATTTCAAGGAACTATGTCAATTTTCCAGCCTCCTCTAACTCCTGATCTAATTGACATAATTCTTTACCACTAAAAACATCCCCCTTGGTTTTAACCTTCTAGACATTATTACTGCTCTCCATCCCTTGAAAACAACTTTTTATGGTCTCCTAAGAGCTATCAGCCTGCTAGAATAAAACTGAATTTGCTATTAGATAGACATTTTTTGACACTTCAGCTATTCTGTACAGCATGTATGTTAACGATTTGGTAAGTGTAAAGAATCTCACAGAATTAGGTATTGAGCAGGAAAGAAAATTTGGTTTTCTTTGATATTGAAATTGGTGTTCAAATACTACAGATCCCTTTGCATATCAAGTTCTGTCATTATACATTATTTCATACACCCCATGCTTTAATAGCAATTGTTTAAAATTAGACAAGTGCCGTATTTTGTCTTTTTAATTAATCTATTTTTTAGGATTTTTAATCTAAAAATTAAAAAGGGCTTTTTAATCTATTATTTAAACAATGTCTTCATTTTTAAGTACTTTTGAGGAAGAAAGACAAAAATGCACTTGTAAAGTAGATCCCATGAGCACAATAAAGGGAGACCCTAAAGGAATCTCCCACCCAAAGCTTTTGCAAATGGGAAAGACCCAGGACAACTGGGAGGATTCAGTAAACTGGAAATATGTGCAGGCCCTTACAAGCAGAGCATGAAAGAGTGTTGGATGAATTTAGCTAAAAATGTAGAGTGTTTATATATATAGGGTTGAAAGTGGAAGTTCACTTCAGAAGGCAGAAGTCTGACAACTCGTACTTATCTTTCTAGCCTATTTTTCACTCTCTTTCTCCTCTTTTATAATTTTAATCCCTAGAGCATCAATAAAGTAGAGCACGGAATTGGGCCATGTAGTTATGCGCGATATCAAAGCTCTTGCTGTCTGAGTTCATGGTCAGTGATTTAACAACAAGCCTAGATTTCTCCTACAGCTTTTGTCATGTTTACTACGTGGTAGGTTTTACACTTCCAATAAGTAACTGCGAATACGTCACACTAGTGGTTAATTTAATTGATGTGTAGTGGCAATGGCTTGTTGCGCTGCAATGAAATTTCCAGGGTTATTGAAAAGAAAGTCTTTCCAAGTAAATGTTTAAGCTTCTCACACAAATGCTTTAGGTTTGTTTTCCTTTGGCCCTGGGGATAGCGCAGATTCACAGAACGCGTTCAAATACTCTCAGTTCAGGTGCTGGATTGGGTTGTCACAGACCCAGCTGAGATTTGACCTCTCCCATTACATGGAAGGTGAAAATCTAACTACCTGAAATATTCAAAAAGGCAGATTTATAACACTGAATGTGGGGCTTCAGGGCAGAACACAGCAATGAAACAAACAGCTGAATGGTTCAGAAAAATACTTTCTGCAAAGGAACAACACTTAATGGTTTTATGCAGTATGCATTGTCATGGCTTGATATTCCTGCAGTCACAAAACTGCCAAATAAAACATTATTAGCAGTTACTTTTACTTTGACAAATGTATGGTCAGAGAACTTTTTTCCTTGTTGAGAGGCCTGTTGTGACTTTCCTTTCTGTGTTCTGTGGGTGAAGCAATACCAAACCAATTTATCAATCCTGACAGTATTCTGACTCTATGCTGGAGTTATCTGCATTGCAAAAGCTCTGTGGGAATTGAACTCAGGCAACTGTTCTTCCTGTTGGAAACCAGACAGCCGAGGAAAGTAGCTATAATCAGTTTGAATTTGCCTCTGGCTCATCTTTTGCTCTGTTTCCTTTTAGACCACTACCTCATTAATAAAAATTTGCTGGATTGCTGAGAGTTCAGGTTTCACAATCTGCTACTTCGAATTGGAGGTTAATCCAATGCTGACTACAGTAAAAGTGAAAAAAGCAACCCAGAGGGGAGGGAGGGACGGAAAGGCCAGGTCAGGTCTGGTCCTAGGCTAAAGAAAAGCAGGGCAGCAGGCAGACCCTGGCTGTCAACGAAGGAAACTCCAGACAAGAGGCACAACCAGAACACCCTCTGTCTAAAATTGTCACACAGAATGTGTGCAACCACAGCACGTGACAGCAAATAAAGACAAATGGTCCATCCCTCAAAATACCTCATCTGAAGATGAGGTTCCTGCTGATTTCTGGTCAGACAGAAGGACCCGTTTGACCTGGCCTTCAGGCAGCGCTGCATCATGATGACACTCCTTTTGGTTCCCATCAGCTTTTGTTTTAGGGAGTTACATGTGGTTTTCTCCCTTGAAAACCCTTGGGATTGTTTTTTCAAAGGAGTCATGAGCAGACTGAGAGGAAAAATGAAATTAATAATGTGGCTTTGGGAACTCGGTTTTGAAGGATCACTTTAGGGAGAGCGTTTGGGCGAGGGAGAAGAACAAACTAATTTTTAAAATACAAAGGAATATCAACAAAAAGGAATATCAAACTGAATTGTCATATAGAAAACCCAGCCCACGATATTTATTTATGGATATTTCCCCCTTTCACCAGTACAAGCTCCCATCCTGTCCGTGTGTATCCAAAGCAGAACTTGTGACACACTGCACTGAAGAAGGACAGAAACATTCAGGGTTATTCTCCCAGCCAATGCCATCAGCCTGACCACCTTGATTTAAACGCCCAACTATGGTCACTTGCCCTCAGCAGATGGACTTAAGGGAGGATGAGCCTGTACATCAGGTGAGTGAACCAAATAGCAGTTAAGGGAAGAGGGCTCCAAGGAGGGATAAATGCCACAGGAGAGGAACCCAGGCCAGGGAGAAGAGATTTGGGAAGCAGCCCTACGGGCAAAGTACGTGAAGAAGCTGCCCACCAGGAAGAGCAGTAGCAGAAGCACTAAGAGAAATGTAAACGCCAGTCAGTGAGATGTGGGTGCTAGAGAAAAACATCTGAGCCTTGCAAAAATGCTGGAAAGAATATATACCCACAGGACAGGCTCCTATTGATTTCACTTAACATCTGTACTACCCGTGCTCTTAGTAAATCAGGAGTTCAAGACAAGAGTATCTGGCTTGCAAGAAGCATGGCTCAATTTTTTTTTATTTCTTTTGTAAGATCCAAAGGAAAGATAAGTGAGGCATAACAGTGCCAGAGATCACTCTGCATTACCCCAGCTCTTCCACCTTCCCTTTTCTGCTACAAGACATGCACTGGGAAAAAAAAAAAAAATCAGTTTATCTCATATCACTTAAATCACCTCAGACAAATGGAAGTGGAATTCTTAAAAAAAAAAAAAAAGTAATAATTATAAAATAAGAACAAATAATTTTTTTCTAGCTTCCTTTTCTTTTTCGCAGAAATTGAACAAAGAAAAGAAACTGGTAAATAACATCACTGTATGTAATCATTAACTCAAGCCATCAGAAAAGAATGGATTGAGCCATGATCTGAGACTTAGGGATGCTTAAGTGAGCAAATTAAAGCTTTCACTCACAGGAATGAAAAACTCTTGAGAAATCTGAAGGAATCCATAGGTACCCTGATAAAATTCTGGCCTTATTGAAGTCTACAGGAACCTTCCTATCAACTTTGAGGGAGCCTGGAATTCACACCTAATGCTGGTCAGCTGACAGGAAAAATCAATGACCAAAATGAACACAATTTCCACGCCATGTTAGAAGAAGCCGGAAAGGCTCCCTAGGACACCAAAGTTATTTCAACTCTTTATTTTCAGTGGCTTCACACTAAAATATGTGGTTGCTTATCTTCATCTCACCGCCGGAGCTGTGCCATTAATTTTTAAAAATCTGAAATGGAGCCTCCCTGCATTTCTGCCATGAGAATCCCACAGCAAACGCATCAGGGACTTTGTAATGGGCTTTGACATTAGAAAAGAATGACTTTGCAGGAAGCAATTGTTGGGGTAAAATAGACATCTTCCCCTCTCTGAATTTTAAACATTTTGCACATCTATCCCAGGCACAAAAGACTCTGTGATTCCCATGACAACTGTGGCAAATGCAGCTGTAGGCATCATTTAATTACAGTGATTCAGGATTCCAAGTCAACATCAATTCCTTAAAGCGCTGCAGGGCATACAACACATGTTCAAAAAGGAGCATTCATGTGACCTTAAGAATACGCCCTTTAAGGTATGTTTCCATTTATAGTCTGGGAATTTGGAATTCATTAACACCAATTAAAACTGGACATTGTGTGCCTAATTCTCCATGCGCCGCACTGCAGACTCATCCCTGCAGGTTGAAAAGTTGTTGGGGTTTTTTTGATGAAAAGAAAGCTAAGATAAAGGAAAATGTCCTTCTATGATTTGTTCTCATGGGTCATGGCAATAGCAGTACTGCAGGAGAAAAATGTTCCTTACAGAGCTGTAATTTCTATGGATATTACACCGACAAGACAAAATGCAGCTGAGCTCCCACATACATCCAAGCCCAGTAAAACTGTACCCGTCCTGGATACATCACATAGTAGAAAACAGGACTTGTCCTTAAGTATCTGCTATAAATAATCACACCAAAAGTAAAATGTGTTTTCATTTGAGAGGTAACCTCTCTCCTTGTCAGCTTCGCTTACAGAAAATGCGTGCTGTAAATCTGCACCACTTCTCCTCTAGAATACACCAGAAAAGCCAAATATTTTCATTTCTAGCGGCACATCTACTGAAATGTGAAAGACTAAACTAAAAGTAAAAGAGAAAACCAAAAGGTTTTGGTTTTTAAGACCTACCCCTTAGCTCTGTGTGCTAATTGTTAACAGTGACCCACTCCTGTAAAGGACTGGGAAACATGCAATGTATTTCAACCAACGTTAGTAATTCTTCAGTGGAGAGCTTATTTACTTCAACAATTAAACTTATCTGTAATGTATGGAAAATATTAACAAAAAAGAATGCCAAATGCACTGCAGACATGGGGCTACTTGGAGTTAAGTGAAAGACTGACATAAATCTATTCTGTAATCTCGTGGCTGTTTCCTACTAAAGGAAGGACCAGAATGCAATGTGCTCAATTACTAGGGCATAGGGATATGTTCCTTCAGTTTGTTTTTTTTTTTTAAAAAAAAAAGCAGTTGCACTGCTGGCACAACAGACCTAGCTCTGTCACAAGCAATTTATTACATCAGTATATCAACTTTATTAAAAAGAAAAAGACAACGAAGAAGCCTGTCTTTGTGCAGAGCTCAGCTCAGACTGGTTTGGAAACATAAACAGCTTCAGAGTTTAATTAGAAACTGTTTACATCTTAAAGATAATTTCATTTTCTTCAAATTGTAACAGAGGTAATTCCAGATAGTACCGCTGACTCCACAGTTTAATGTCTCTAAGCTGCCAGACTGAAAAATGCAAAGCGAGGTCTGCACAGCTGAAAACAAACAGAGAGGGGTCAGGAGATACTGTGCTAACTACTAACGGTTTGATTATCTAATGCTTAACAGCTCTGCAGCTACAAGATGCTGAGAGATGTCTAGAAAGAAGAAAAGGGAACCAGTCAGTAAATTAAAGTGTCCTTTCCCACACTGTATTTCTAATTTCTGTCCCATTTCCAGCATGACCTCTTGCCCTTCTTTTTCCCCATCTTTTTTCAATTATTATGCTTTGGGTTTTTTATCTTGTAAAGCATTGGAATAAGTAGTTTTCACGTCAAGTTGATTTGGTACCTAAGCCAAGATGCTGTTTTCATGGCATATACCTGATAGTCTCCTGAAGCTAACATGCTGGAAATCTCTGGAGGGTATATGTTTTCACAGCCTGGTTTGGTAGTCTCCAGTTCAGAGTCTGAATAACCAAAATCAAGGTGACCTTATATTCTGCTTCCTTGAGTTCATTTTTCAAAAAGAAGAAACGTGATTGAAACTAATACTTAATACAGTAATGACACATATGATTAGCACTTTTCTAAGTTGTCCTTAATAGATTTTAACTATGTTTTGTTTATTTAACCACCTTTTCATAGTGTGGTTAATTATTTTTTTTTTTGTATGGCAGTTTAAAAACAAAAATCAAACAAGACTCCCCACAAAAGCCTTTGAGAGTCAACCCTACTGAGCAGAACAGTTCTCTAAGATACATCAGCCAGCCATCTATCATGCAAATATATATTTATGCATTATAAAATCAGCATTATTCTTACTAGACTCCTTTTGATGTGTAGTCCTGGAGCTCATTAATGGTAATGGCTGATACACAGGGGGAAGAACAGACCTTCAGCACCATCAAAGGACATCAGTTGTGTAAAACATTTAATGATAGGGTGCTGTTCCCCCAGATGTTGCCCTGGGTGGTGAAGAAGCTGTGAGTATCTCCTCACTCTGACCCAGTCCTGCTGGTCATGGTTATGGGATGACTGTTCCTGAGCAGATCACTAAATAATCCTCATTAGTTTACATTCTTCTGCCCCCACGAGCCTTGTTTTTAACTTGGATGATTTCCACCAGCTGGATTATCATGTAGCCCCACAAAACACTATTCCAGCTCATCAGAAGTAAACTACAGCACAGGAGCAAATCAGGTTGGGGTTTAGATCCAGAGGCCAATTTCTCTGCTCAAATCCATATATCACAGTGTTTGCTCTGGGTGTAATGTTATAATCAGAAATATCTGATGGCTTTTGCATAGAGACCTTGTACATAGATTCTATAACTCTCATGCTCATGACCTAACATTTAATTTTACTTTACTGTTTATTTTACTGTTCTCTCTACTTTACTGTAGAGAAAAAAAAACACCTAATACAAGTTCTAACAGCTCAGTGACTGCATCACCAGGAGCATCCTTAGACCCCAGCAGTTTGGGGAAGACACTGACTACTGGAATTCTAAAACAGCAGCTACATTCAAGTGCTAAAGCTTCTGCCAGCCCTACCCTTACATTGAGCATGAACAGTAGAGAAATCCTAAAAGTCTGCAGAATCTGAATCAAGGCATTTACACTAGGAAAGTCAGGAAACAAAAGAAAGACCTTCAACAATGTGAAAGTACCATGAACTGGGGATGTAAGAAAGAGAAGAAAGCAAAGAAATAGCTATTTTAGATGTCTCTGATAATATACTTGCTACCAGAGAGGGCTGCCAATAGACAGTAGCCGATAAAACCAAGTTTTCTCTGGCAGCAGAAACGGATGCAATAAACGACACAAACTAAAGTGCAACACACATCCCCTTGGCCACTGAAGTTAGCACATAAAAGCAAAGTGTCAAATATAACTGTTTCTCACTTGCAGGAAAACTGCCTTTCAAGTATAGCTTCTTCTCCCAGATCATAAACACTAGGCTTTAAAACAGTTGGGAATTGGCCTGTAACATGCAACAGAGAACAAATATGTCCTAACCTAATCCTTGGATGCTTGAGCCAATTTTATAGCGAACCTATATAGGACCAGGTTAACAGCATACTTGGCAACTAGGATTGTTCACATTTATGATATCTTCTGTGAAATTCATGGCCTTGCTTGATGTCACTTTTTAGCTACTCATAGACATCTGATACTATTACTTAGGAAAAAACTCTATGTTTCCACTTAAATATTTTATTTAGCCTTAATTGTAACTAATGCACTCAGTGTTCAGTGCAGAATAACTAATAGTTCCTAGAAGGAACTAAAATATAGCACATACCTGTGCTCTTTTTCATTTCTATCTAGAAAAGCCCACCCAGTGGTCCTTTCCATCTTTTTCACCATTTCTCCTTAGCAGTACTTAGATCAAGCCACTCAGTTTAATTTGGGACTGTCACTCAGCTGACTCTTAACAGATTATATTTTGCTCTCACTCTCGTTCACAAATTCACAGCTTCCCATTGGCTATCTGTTTTAATTCTAGCATCAAGGTTTCAATTTTACTTAAAAGCATGCTGATAACAGTGGGTGGTTTTTGGATTGCTGAAAAAAAAAAGTCTTCTCCAAATTTCAACAGTAAATGAACCCGTATTTTTCTACATATTTTGCACGATTTCCACTATGTGCTCTTTGTGTGTTCCTAATTGTTCTCCTCCCCCAAACCCTGCCTCCCAAAAACTCAGTAATTAAACTGATATTGTGTACTGAAAGGCAATTACTCAAAATTAGCTGGTATTTTCTACTGAGAGGCACAGTTCCATAAAAAAAACCAAACAACCTCTAAAATGATGATCCATAGCTGAGATGTTAAAGAATTTATCTCAATTCCATTTCTCCTTTTCCTTCGTTTATGATCACTACACACAACCTGGTCCCCCTGGTTGGAGCAGAGCCCCAAGCTGTCCTGCAGCCCAGCACAGAGTCATGGTGTCACAGTCCAAGCTCCACTTTCCTGGGACGTACACAGTCATATTTATCCACCTAAATTTTATTTAAAACGTATCCAAATCAGAAAGATATACTGACTTTAAATTCCAACTGTAAAAATGGTAACACAACATCCAAGAACACCAAAAAAAAAAAAGGCAGGCATAAACGGATTCAATTCATTCTTTGACTTTTCAAAAAGAACATCATACTAAAAGGAACATGATGGAGAAGGGGTGTTTTGCAGAAAAATTATCATGGAGAAGCTATTTCCTTTTTTATTTTACTGGCCCAGACCTTCCTGCATGGCACCTTTCTGTCCCTAAGGCTTCGTGCCATCTCTAGGGTGGAAACCAGCATGTGCCTTACAACTTTGGGAACAGAAAGAAAAAAACCCCAGGTCTACTAGGGACCTAGATTGAAACAAAATTTTCTGAAGATATGTTCTTTCATTCAAAGTTGGTTGAACAAATAGCAATGGCCCTGCCCTCTCTCACTCAGTAGTTTCTGCACTTCCTAAACATATATCACTCGTTTCATGGCTTGAAACAATATCCCACATTGTATTTTTCTTTTCCTAAGGATTTTTTATTTTCAGTTATTTTGCACTACTTTCATCTCTTCTCCATCATGGTCTGTGACTAGAAGCAATTTACAGCCAAGGCAGAAATAAGTCAAAGCAGACTTACATGATGCGCTGCCAGGCTTGGCTCGGGGTGCAACAGGACTTGGAAGACTGGATACAACGTGATGGTGCTTGATGCTAGAGTTCAAGGGCATTTGAAGACCTGCCCTTACAGACAAAGTCATAATTCCTCAGCAAAAAACCATGCCACCTTTCTACTTTTGTATTTCTTTGCAGGGGCAAACTCCCAGCTGGTTTGCATTTTCCATTTGTAGTTTCAGTGCAATGGGGTAAGTGGGATCTGCTGGATAGATGTATAAACATC
>JAOXNG010000002.1:36217143-36232641 GCA_028566535.1 Scolopax minor
GGTGGTCCCTTGGAAGTACACCCCGCTGCAGGTGGGAGGGAAAGGAGAAGAATCACAGAGTCACCACTCAGTGCCAAGATACCACCCTATTATTTTCAGTCTTGTATTTCTGCCAGCCTCTAACAAAGATCCCACTTCAAATGTGTCAGCTCCAGACATTTGCAGGTTTAAAACAATGAAAGGCACAGATTAGTCATGCCGAGTTGCCGAACTGACAATGACAGCATCTCTGCTTTGAGAAAGATACATTTGATCAATGTCCTTTGGGTTTACTGCTGTAGCAGGACCCTTTTTCCTTTCTTTTTCCCTTGACTGAAGTTGGGAATAGAAATAAAAACATAAAAATAATGTCTCTAGCTCAAAGAAGGGCGATTTTGATGTAGTGAGAAGTTTATATGCTGCTCGTTTTAATAAACAGCCTGGAATGCAATAATTCTAAACAAAGTATAATTATACATAGAAATAATCAAATATCTCATGAGGGATAATTGGAAGGGCTCACTCTATTCTTACAGAGATAATGTAAGAATATCTATGTAATGAGTAAAGAGCTTCTTTTAATTACTAAGATGTCAGGTTTGTTTATCTCTATAAAATAAAGAATAGTTAATTGATTAAAAAAATACCTCATTCAAGAAAGAAGTATTTCTCTTAAGTGCATTTTTTAAAGAACGATTTTACTTTGAGCATGTTCACCCATTTACTTTAATCCAGAAAACAGCAGCAGGGTAAAAGATGTGCATGATTTAATTTTTAAGACACAAATGCAAGTGAATTGTCCAATTCAGCCTGCATTTTAAAGTTTACTGAGGTTTTCTACTAACAAACAAGCTTCACGTAGCGCCCCCTTAGCTCTTTTTGGACAGGACTGTCTTTTTCATTAACAGTTTAGACTGAGACCAGCCTAAACTCCTTGTCAATTCATACTGTAAGTATTTACCAGCTTGTTACTCATCTACACTTCTACACAAGTTGTATTCAGGAAAGGTCTGTAAATAACAGGGCTTTGCTGAGCTGTGGAAAGAAATTCTTCTGAATTCTTCTGAAGCATCTGCTGAAGGGCTCTGCAAAGCTCTTTGGTGTTTGCAGAGGGGAAAGACAAACCCTCAGGAGCACAGATGTTCCTCCCAACAGCTTAGCAACTGGGAAAGAATTCAGTCCAGCTATTCTCCAACCACTGAAATCCTGGCCGATATTACATATACTGTCAAGTCTACCTTATCAGCTGTGCATTGTCATGGGGTTTACGAGGTAGTAGTTTTAGCTTTCTCCAGTCCAGAAACTCGTGGAGGCTGGTGAAAGGGTCTTGAGAAATAGAGCACTTATCCATGTCATTCCATACTTCCACTCCAACCAGGGCTACTCGAATATTTAGTGGCCTATAGAACTAATGAGAAAAGAAAAATAGAAGCATGTCTCTAAAAGCCATTTTAGACCACATTGGATTAGAATATTTCAATGGAAACATAATGTGCATATGAATCTTTCTTGCAGAGGCTCAAAGTGTCTTTCCTCCAGGGAAAAAGTGAACATCTGATATAACAAAACATTTCTATGACTTAGAGAAAACAGTTCTGACCTGACTAAATATCCAGAAGGCATTCGAAGACAACCAGAGATATGTTACTTCTCTATGTCCCACCCAAGTTTGGTATCTTCCTTCCAGGTGAAACTCTGCAACTACCTTTACATGTCCTTCACTTCTGACCAAAATCATTGCTATGGCAGATGACTCTCTCCACAGCTGCCCACCATGATTAGAGCCATTGCCATCTGAGAGGGAGAGGCAGCTGTGCTGTACAACGGCTGTGGTTCAAAAGAATCACTGAAAATCTGCCTGAGTCATCGAGTTTTGCTCACAGCAGATAAACCCAAGGATTTTAGCCCTGTGGTCTATTATGTATTATCACACTGGTAAATGCCACTGTTGCTACAAAAAAGGGAGTGGGAACAGCATTAGCAATGGAACAGAGATAAAAATTCTAATGTGAGACTAATGTGAGGAAGGATTCGAGAATAGATCAACTTCCAGATTTTGCTGGCAGTCTGAGAAAAGCATGTACTATATCTCTGTCTTGTTTATATGCATTACAGTCATTTGGATAACATTGCATTTACTGGGCATAAATTAAGCATGAAACATAAATATATTATAATATGCAAAATTAATTTTGAGCAGGTAACATATAAACATGTATCCTCCAGTAATAAGTTAGCAAGACAATTATGGAAGAGGTGGATGTGTCTTCAGCAGCTTGTTTTTAATCAAGAATGCTTCTACTTGAGTTATTGCCCTTGAAGTATCACTTGATAAGTTCTCAGCTAAATTAAGACTCCCTCAGTTATAATTTCACTACTGGACTCCTAATTTTTCTAATCATATAGCACAACAAAAATAAACTTTAATTTGTTCAAAACCACTGTAGAGGACTCTTAGCATTTATTGTTTAATGTCAAGGAATTGTGTCAAATACAAAAAACCAGCATACGTCTCTCTTCCTGCTCTCACCCAGCCATCAACTCCCTCTTCCTTAAATACTACATGTTTTTAATTTTGCCTTCTTCCTTGGACTATATACGTTATTGACTATGTCTTCACAGGCCCTTTGTTGGTCTTTGCCTTCCTGCTCAAAGGACTTTTTTCTCCAAATACCTCCTCAAAATCAGCCTTTTTTTATGGGCTGTTCCATACATGATTATCTCCACCCTTTTCCCAGGTTAATAAAATCCTAGGACTAAATGGTGCGTCTCCTTACGAACACAGATATATGTATCCCATATGGTTCATGACTGGGAACTGGTCAGAGCAGAGCTCGCAGCTTAGTAAATTGAGGATTTAAGTTTACTTTTTGGGTTTTACTGGTTGGAGAGAAGAATTGCTCTGAAATACTGCAGTATTAGGAAAGCAGAAGGCTTAGCTCTTTGAAAAGGTGAGTGCATAAGCTGATGTGGCAAAGGTTGTGAAATCTGCTGATCTGAGCAAGGTGACTTTCTTAATTTAATAGTAGAAGAAACACAGATTTCACAGCAACATCCCTGAGAAAGTGTAGTAAGTTTGGAAAAAGTGAAATAATACTCATGTTCTTACCTTATCAACATAGTTTGCAATTTCTATCAGCCTCTGCTTAATTTTTTCCACATCCTTGCCTTGTCTCTGAAACTTGGAATGTAAAGGATCAATGCACTAGCAGCACAAATATTGTAGCATTTCCCCCCAATAACCACCTTAATCTGCCATCATTGCCGATGATGTTTAAAGATTACACAGTGCAATCAAAGACTCCTGTTGGCTTTATGGAACCATGGTCTGCTGCATAATAAGCATAGACTATGGGATAGGACTTTGGATCTCACAAAAAGACGTTAACATCCCTAAGTCTTACATCAGAATCTTTCTGGGACCGATTTGTGAAAAGAAAAGGCTCTTCTGCAAGTTTTTTCAGCTCTGGCGGCAGAGTGATTGTAATTTCCTAACTAGGAGTGTTCAAGGAGACAAAAAGTGTAAATAGAAAAATAATTCAAACCCAGATTTAGGTCTTTGGTTGCCATTCAATTCACTGGAGAATTTCTGTAGTCAGTCTTGCTCACTTGCTTTGAAACTTTGCACACCGTCAGGAAGGCAGCTGTGCTTTGTGAAATGTAGTGGGGAAGTTCTGCTTCAAAAGCAAGTGCAGGACCCTACAGTGTCTACCAAAGGTCCCACCAAGGGCAGAGTCAATGGAAATGAAAACTTAACTAGATCAAGGAGATCACAGAATCATAAAATGGTTAGAGTTGGAAAGGACTTTAAAGATCACTGAATTCCAATCCCCCCACCAGACCAGATTGCTCATAGCCCCAGACAGCCTGGCCTTGAGCCCCTCCAGGGATGGAGTCAATATGGACATCTTAATAGTGTCTTCCATTGCTTAAGGCCTAATTAGGAAAGAAGCTTTACTTTTGAAACTTCCCATGTTACTATCTGGAGCTAATTACTCACAATATCAAGGACTGAGCTACCTGTTTCCTACTTGCGCTTCCCATAACTTTTTAGGTTTAAGTTTCTTACCTCACGATTATCTGCCACAATAACAAGCTCCACATACTTCGTTGTCTTCAGAGTCTCCCTCTTGTACTGCCAAAAAGATGCAGATAATAATTTGTTTTTGCAATAAGTGACCCTTGGAATCAGCTCTCCCTCCATCCAACAAAGCACTTGCGAGAGCAGAAACACAACATTTCAGGTTCTCAAAGGTTTCACTACATAAAAATTCATATTATGTTCCTTCTCCTGATGGAAGTTTTCCTTTTATTTACCACAACAGAAATATTCTACTTGGTACTTAGAAAAAAAAACAACCCAAGATTTGATCTCAGCAAGGAGGAAAGTGGTGCAAAGTCTTTCTCGACCTTTCAGCTTTCTGCAGTTGAAATGTTTGAGTTATCTTTCCTCACAGGACAATATCATCTCTAGCAGAAAGACCTTTCTTATTTCCAAGGCTCATTTAAAGAAATGATGAGATGACTTTTAGCAAACATTTCACACAATAGACAGACTGGCTATTGTGACTAAGAAAAATGAGAGATAAAGGGATATTGAATGAAGCAGAGAAGAGATCAAGTGATCAACTGATAAATTATGTAGGAAGAAAAACCCCAGAACAAAAACTGCAGAAAAAAAACCAGAATGTAGAAGCAAACTAACACTCTAAAAAGTGAAGGCATACCTTTAATTTTCTATCTATATATTCATATCAAACAACCAGGCATGTTACTTGCAGTTCTATATGAAGATCTAAGAGAATCATAATATTTAGCTGCAAAAGATCCCTGAAGAAAATGAAATGGTTTTGTAATAGAACTAGTCATAGCGTAGCTCCTCTGCTACCCTAAATTTAAGTGACCTATTAATGTCTGCAAAAATTCTGTGATTTACAGCAGCTGAACAGCTACTCTGTCATTCCTCCCTTGTTTCTGGAATAAGACAGTTAGAGAAAAGAGGTCTCAGCAGTATATCTGATCTTCATGCCAGAACTGAAGGAGCTTAAGCAGATGTATGACCTACTAATGACCATGGTGTCTTGAACTAAATGAATGCTCTATAACCTAAAACATGACTAAAGCTTTCCAAAGCAAACTATTCCAAGGCAAACAGTGATCCCTGAAGCTCAATCAGTGCTGGACATCACCTTCCAGCCAAATTTCACAAAGTTTTCTTCACATTACCAAAGTGTTCCTCTTTGTTATCTGCAGACTAATGATTTTGAATGTTTTACAAGAAGCAATATGTTTAGCAGAAAATGACAGATGTAACCTTTGGTAACTCTGACTTTCAAACTCATATTTAATAGTGTTTCACAGCCTTTAAACTACAGTAACTGGAAAATAGTTGAGTTCCATTTGGACAGTATTTATGAACTGAGAAAGCAGTAAAAGCTATCCTTAATAAACTAAATGTCAATAATACAACGACTTCACAGGATTACACTTTTTAGCAGGTCTGGCAAATGAGATCAGGTAGATATTCTTATAAGTTCTCCTGGGATTTGGGTTCTCTGTCAACTTCTTGGGCAACTGTCACCACAGGGGGGTGGTCCATGGGGACTTGGTGGGCATGCCCACACCTTGCCTGCCACCCAGGTTATAAGCAGTGCCTGGTGATATGCTGGTTGGGAACCAAGACACCAAGGATTCACCATGTCCCCTTCTGCTGCTCCTGGAACAGCAGCAGATGCAGTACAAAGGGCCTGCCATGTCTCAGTAGACCTCAGCTGGATCTACTGTGCTCTGGCAGAGCTTGATTTATCTCCCTGCAAAATATACCAGACATGAGTGAGATGCCATGTAAAGCAAATGACCACAAGGGATTTGTTTATGACAGAACTGATGTCTCACTAAAAGTCTAGCATAAATAAAATAAAAGTCTAGCACCTGAAATTTATTATGCTGTCCTCATCAGAGGTGTACCCCCGAGGTGCCTATAGTCTTCTTCCAAATAAAGAGTAAAAGATGAGACATGAAAATCCAGATACAAAGACATAAGCAAAGCTCTCTTACATCAGTCAGTTTAAACCATGTACTTTTACCAAGAGTAAAACTGTTTGGGCTGGAGAGGGTTGGCCTGAAGAGAAACTGGTTAGCAGGGTATAATCATGTAACCCTCTGGTGAAAGGCTTGCATAACAAATCCATTCCTGTCCAAAGGCTATGGGCACTCCTTGGATACAATAGTTATTTATGAAATGTCCCTAATTATGACTTCTTTCAGCTTGCTTTCTGCAGCCAACTGCATCAATGCACAAACCATTGCCTGAGTTAATCCTTCAGAATTAAAATGAAGAGTCAATGATACAGTCGTGATAGATATACATGATGGGAGACATACTGTAAGGGCTGTCTTACACAGGTTTGCTTTCTGTAGGATCCTATCTCAATGGAGCTCAAGTGGAAAACACATTCCCTGCTGCAATTTGAAGGTCCACTGAGTTATGAAAGGACCCAGTATTTATAGAGACTCAGGTCCAGCAGAGCAAAACCTGTCTGCACACATCTGCTACATGATGTGACTTGCTATTAAATCCCATGTTTGGATCTGGGAAGCTGAGTCTACTGTTTGTCCCATCATTTATCTGTATTTCAATCTAACCCACAGGCTTTTTGATATATTGATCTCACAATTCAGCTCTGCTCAATAAGCATTTTGTGTAGGTAGTTGAGTAAAGGGTCAGGGGAAAAAACCAAAAGCTTCCATCAAACCTGTCAGGAAACCAAAAATTTTCATCATGCCCTGAATCTGAGATAGATTTTTGCTAATTCTGTCACCCAGGGTAATTTGGAACAGCCTTACACCTCCGTACTTTACAGGTCATCTCTATACAGTATGTCCTGACAGATTACTGAGATGATGACAACACTGAAATGTGAAAACTCACTCCACACATTACAACTGACAACTTTCAAAATTCATACATTAGAAGTGGATCCAATATACTCATTATATATATATAGTACCTATCCATATGATGGGACTGTTGACAGGTTTTATAATTATGTTCACTCAACCACAGCAAAAATATTTTTCAGATACTTAAGGTCAAGTCTGACATGTAGCTGAAGCCATCAACGAAATGTAAGAACTGTGAGGGTAATAATAAAATTGCTTTGATTGTATCAACTAGTTGGGTGCAAACATTCTATTTCAGTTTCTTAGTGTTATATTATTTCAGTGAAATTCAGTCAGAAGTCACAAAGATTTTGGGGCAACCTTAATAAAGTTGTGAAAGCACTTTTCCAATGCTTTTAACCTACATACATTGTCAGAAATAAACTTAGCCCAGAAAATTGTGTATGAAAAGGCATTAGAAGTAATATTTAATATTCCTAAAATGTAAAATAATATAATTCCACTACATAAATCATATCTAGGGATGGCATTTAGGTTGCTTTCCTTAAGAATTAACTTGATGCAAGGGCTTAGCAGTACATATAAGTATAAACCCTAATATGGGATATTTAATAAATGGTGAGGGCAGATTTGTATCATTGTATAATTTCTGAACACCTAAACCAGTATTTTCTACAATCCCCATCCAATATGCAGATGAAATTATTACAGTGTTTCCTCTTCCTGATTTTTAGCTCATTTAATTTTCTACAGTTACCATTAGCTAGATGCATTTCTTATTAAGTGCATTTCTTTCTACATAGAAACAACTACAATAATACATCTGTAATATGGTGAGATTTTTTTTTGACTAGAATGTAAAGGCTCAAAATTTAATATTAGAAAAGCATCACAGCTATCAGGTTCTCTTCCATCTTGGGTGGGCAAGAACTTTTCCAGACATTGCTCAGCGTTCTTAGGGGAGTCTTAAATTCCTGTTATAATCATACATAAACCAAATGTATATTACCATACAATGAAACCATAAACATTTCTGTGCTGTCTCATTACAAAAAGAAAGTAAAAAGCAAGTTATGCATGCAGGATCAAGAAAAAATAATAAAGCTTTAGCAAATTGTGTAGGTATATGTTTAATTTTCATCATGCACTTAAGAACATGATGTCAACAGAAATCCGAAAATTGAATGTTTTGCTCTGGAGGTGCTCTGTAACAAAGAGTTTTGGTGGGCAGTAACATGAAAATGCTATCAGAGTCAGCAAACCAGAAACCTAAAAGTACATCATTCACCTTACCCTGCCAGCTTGAGAATGGTATGAGGTGTCATTGTCATCAGCTCGCATGGTGGAGATGCCCAGCTGGTGGCCACAAGATCCCGGGGCTATTTTCAAATTCTCTGCTCTATAGATCTTGTGTTCACCTGTAGCACCTTCTAATGGCTCCAGAATGTAGCTCTTGTTTTCAAATACAATAATCCCCCTGTTACAGAAGAGAACAGAGTAAGATGCATGGATTTCAAGAGCTAATGCACGTTTGCCTGCACCAAAGTTACAACAGGTTTTAATAATGATGGCATATGAAAAAGCAAAACGCTGATTTACAACGTCATGGTCGGGTAGAGCAGGAAACATAAAAGCTGTATATTTGTCATTGCAGCACCCTATACTTTAAAAGAAGCAATGGCTCAAAGAAAATTTTCCTTCTCTGAAGTGCTGTACTGTAGAACAAAATTACATTTGTTTTTCATGTGTTTTCCATTCTCCCAGTGATGCATTGCTATTGCTGAATGGAGTCACGATGTATGTGCTTCTGAGGACCCATGACAAACTGTAATGAACAAAAGCGTGGTGAAGTGCTTTTGTAAGAAAAGGTACGGAGTGAAAGTATTCATTATGATCTGCAGTGGGCATTATACGCTTTAAACCAAGTGCTGATGTAAGCATCAATTCTGCCAGACGAAAGATGCATTGCAGTATTAAAATGGATTATTAAATATTTCACAGTGGGGCAGCAGAATAAAGCTTGGTTATATTGACTGGTGGAATCCTGTTTAACACATTTTGTTACCCATAATAATAATTTTTACAGCAACATCACCTACTCTCTGAGGATCTCAAATTTTCCATCAGTGAAAGCACTCTTGTTGCTTTACTCTCAACTACAGCATACAGAGGAAAGAGGGGTTTAGGAAGAGATGGAACACCTTGCTCCAGGAATATATGGACGAACATAGGACACATAGTCAATTCTGGGTTTCATGTGCTGCCTCCTAACTTAAAAACATTCTCCTAGTATGCTCCAGACCACTCACCAAATAAAACCTGTGCTTAGATTCTTGTACTAGGTCCTGCCTAATTATTCTGATCTTCTACAGTAAAATAAAGTTGTCAAAAGGTTGAATATCTTTCCCATTCCTCCTGCTGAGGAAACTGCTGATGTATGGCTGCTCTTTCAGCTCAGCAGAGGAATATTGGCAGCGTGTTATGGGTGTCTGTGGTCTGCACATGCTGGAATAGGATTTCTGGTGCTCTATGGCATAAAGTAGGATGATGTCCGAGGATACTGCTGGAATTAGTGAGGATCACAGAGTAAAAAGACTGTTCTTCTGTACATGAGGACTGGCACAGTGTAAGAACGCATGACGTAGGTTTACACATTAGTGAGCTAAGGTAGAAATTACTATAAAAGAAATGAATTTAATATTCAGAGTCTAACTGGCATTCTGAGTGCATGCTGCCAACCACCCAGGAGGATCCTAGATAGCTCCTACATCAAGCTGAACAGCAGGTTTTATTGGGTAACTAACTGTGTGACCAAAGAAAGGCAGCCTTTTAAACTCATTTCTAAACTAGGAATAAGCATTTGCTTATGGGCTGTTGTAAGCCTTCATCAATTAGATGCTACACTGCATTGTGCAGTGCAGTACTAATTTCTTCTCTGTCTTTAAATTATGCAGGCATTAATCCCTAAGAAGTGGCAAAGGTTCAGCAGCAATAATTATAATCTACCTCTCTGGAATTTCTATGGAACTTTTAATCGGCCAAGGCTTTCTTCCTCAATTTCTCCTCTAAACTGCTCTATGCTGTCTATATATGGTCTTACAAAGCAATCACTTTCAGCCCCAAACTGGTCCAATTTTATTAGTGTGTCTTCTTGGTGTATAGGAAGTGTCTGCTCTTTTTATTTCTGTCTGTACTGCAACAAAGGTAAGATACTAAAACCATTTAGAAATTGATATGTATCTCCATACAATTCTTCTACAGAAAGCTAAAAAATAAATGGAAAAAAAGAGGAAGGACCCAGAAGGTTAATGACACCATAAAGAATGATTTTAAAATAAAAAGTAAAATTATCAGAAAAAAAACTGCCCTAGCTATTCTATTCTTAGCAAGATATAGTGAAGAAACTCAAAGCCTTTGTCTCCTAACCAGACCGTAATTTGCATTCCAAGCTGACTGCACAGTTTTGCTACAGGACAACATTAACATTGGCTCAGCCAAGCCAACAGATGACCATTTCACTGCTCACTAGAACAGCTCGAAGTCCAAGAGAAAGAAAAAAAGACTGGTAATCCATATTAAAATGGCTGTGCAACAGCATTTGCAGACGTGTGACCTATGAGAGACCTCTGAGCAGGTCACCCTGTGAATTCAATAACCTTACACTCTACAGTTCTAAATTATCTTCATCTACAGTTCTAAATTATTTTCAGATTTGCCTTATTCCTTGAAGAATGTAGGAAACTAGGACAGCATATTCCCTTTACTCCAATAATCAGCAACTCTGTAATCAGCCAGCATAATCAAATAAGGATTGTTGTCTTTCCCTTGTGCAATTAATCATTTGATTTTGGAGGCAGCTGGAACCAGCAGTGGAGGCAGAAGATCATTAGTCATTGTATGAAATGGGCCAGCCTGACCATCTCCCTTTACTGACAACTCCAAAACAACCTACAACCATGAAGGGTCTTATTTTTAATGTTAAACTTTGTCCTGCTTAGAACGTTCACTTAATAAATATAGATCTCAATAATTCAATTTAATTATTTACACTAGAAAAGGAGAGACTTAGTAAAATCTTTTTACTGGGTAATGTGCTCACTCTTCTTTTTTTAAGTTAAAAAAAAAAAAAAAAAGCCAGCATCTTGGTGTCAAGAGTTCACAGTCAAAATATGCTACATCAATGCCAGGCTTACAATGTAACCCTTGCATACCCAGCTATGTCCAAAATAACTAAATAACCATTTCTTTACCACTCATTTTCTATAGCAGCAGAGGATATGGACAAACAACCAAAGTGATAGATTTGGTTTCCTACTGAGCACACCAGAGCCAGGGCAGCCTATTCAACTGACCACTGATACTTCCATCACAAGATGGCATAAGTCTTTAAGAAGACTTTTTAAGAAGAGTTTCACCTTTGTATGAAACAATCCCATGGTAAAAAATTCTGCAGATTTGGCATACAGGAATATATACTTTCCATTTAATGCACACTTATCCTTTGAGTGCTGCCCACAGGATATCAGCACCTGGCTTGTGACCATCTGTAATAAGATAATGAATATCAAATATGAATTATCTTGGCCAACTTGCTGGTTTTGTCTAATTTTCTTTTCCTACAATTGCATTTTTCCCCCCTTGATCAGTGCCAAGCACAGCACCTTAAAAATGTCACTAGTCAAAAGCTATAGTTTCTTTATTTTTATGGTGTGGCAGGATGGGAATAACAATCCCTACCAGTCATTCAGTACTTAGAATTTGATGCAAATAAAATAAATCCAGAACTACTTTTTCCTCCCGCTTTTGTCAGGTGTTTCAAAAAAGCCTTTGTTACTCCTACACCATTTCTATGTCTTCCTCTCAAATGGTTCTCCACACTCCTGAGTCAGCCTGTTTTCCCCAAATCCCAAGACAATACAGCTTTTTCATTTTTCAGGAGGCATTAATGTTAAATAATATGTTTTCCAATGTGGCAAATAGGCAGTAAATTAAACTACAGATCTCAAAACAAAAATGATACAAGGAACCCCAAAGGGATTTCAGCAACTCTGAAATATCCCAAGGAGTGGCTATTCTTTAAGACCAACCTCTCCTACTGAAATCTGCAGGATTTCTAACATCTAGCAGACAACAGGCTACTAGAATTCCTTATAAATATTTGGGAAAAATGCAACATAAAGCATAAATTTTTTGGCCACCAGGTATCTAATTCATGGCACCTTTACTTTCCCCAGTCCTAAATCATAGTGATGCTAGGAAGTTAGAAAGATCTTGTGAATGAGACAGGCAGAAAAGAAAAGAGACAATTCAACCCCTACTGGGCCATCCTTTTCATCACTGGTAGCAGAAAGGGAGGAAAAATTAATCTATATCATACAGTATGTCCAGACATCAGTTCACAGGCTTCAAGCCAACTGGAAGCAGCTTCAGTGTGGTCTTGAGCTAATATTTTACTCTACCTCTCAACAGGGTTTGAACCTTGTTTGTGTCTGATGGTCAGCACCAAAAAGACCCACATCCACATTTCTGCTAATCAGCTCTACACACAAATGGCTCATTGGTGTTTGCCTATGATAGGCCATTAAATGCTGTATGGACACAAGAAAATGTGTCTATAAGATGGCCCGATGGTGGGACAACTCCCTCCAGCTCAAGGAAAAAGAAATTAAAATATACATTAAATAACTTTTTTTAATTAATTGCTGTATAGCTTCCCAGGAATCTCTCAATTAGGGAAGTGAAATTTGATGGAGTAATTCCACTATTTAAATTGTTGATAAAGTAAAATGTGATATTTTTCCTCTTAGAAAGAAAAACCAAAACAAAGCCTAATGCAAGGCCAATTGTATTTCATAAATCAACAGGCTTTAGGAAATTTCAAAATATAAATGGGATTTTTCTTTTCCAGCTTGTCAGCAGAAGCAAAGGCCCTGCCAACATAAACCATCAATGCATACTTGTCTGAAAATTGTGATGCTGAAGTAAAACTTGGCTATAACAGCATTATATGAAACTGTGATATATTATTCTGCTGTACTATACAGGGAAAGTTAAGTAAATCAATAAATCTGATACCCATGAATGCAATTAAACATTTGGTTTTAATGAAGCTCAAAGTTATACTTATTTCTAAACAATAATCATAAAAAGCTCTATTACTACTGGAAGAGGAATGTAGATGTTTTCAGTTTGTAAGAAATTAATTAGACTATAGAGGGCTGTCATGCTTACACACCACATATCCACATGAAGTCTGTCTCTGCCCACAGACACAGAGAAAGGCTGTGCAGCCCTCATGTGCCACCTCAAACCCTACAGGACCTTAATTAATTCTACAGCTTCTGAAGCAATGGCTCTGATCCCACAACCATACCACTGATTTAAATGGTAGCTTTAGGTGAATAGAGAGCAGAATTGGGCTCTTTTAGCCCTGGAGTATTGTTCTCTTGCTGCTGAGGATGGAGCTACAGCAGTTACTCGCTGCTGTGTTTCTCAACACAAATGATATCAGGTGACCTGTAAAGTGATAGGGGATTTCTATTTATTTTTCTTACCAATTCTACATTCTCAGGGCTTTGTACAACAGATTCCCAGGCAATTAAGCAGGCACACAAACAAAAGAGGAAGAAAAATGAAGTAATGAAAGAAAACTTAACTTTTAGCATGTCTTAATAAGTTGCAGATGAATACTATTGGGATAAGTGAACAAGATGATCTATAGGGCTTTTTTCTAATGGCCTAGGTGATCTTTAGATACTTTCCAAGGGATTTGTTCATTCTTTAACTTCACAGTACTGGGAAAGACCGAGAATGGCAGCTGGACTCAAGAAACAGAAGTACTCCTGACTCCACCACTGCCTTGGACAGGCAATTCTTGTCTTTCTGCATTGGCTCCCCACCTCTGAAATGGGGTAAATTTTATTAGCCACAGACAATAATTATCTATTGATGAAGAGCATCACACAAGACCCAAGTAATACCATTATCCTCCTGCTGCACACCAGGATTCTATTAAAATAACTAGTCTGACCCAAATCAACAAAGGGCAGCATCTCAAAGGGAGGTTAAAGCAGTAGCATTATTGGGTTTACAAGGTGCAGGCATGGTAGAGGTGTTCTCACACAGACACATCATTAGTCATATAGGTTTTATTCCAACCAATGCCTTTCATTAACCTGAAAATATATTCTATAGCACAGCATCTAAAATGTACCAGAGACGTACCCAGAGACGAGTGTAGCACACACTTAATCCTTTCTCAGAGCAAGACAGATTTGCCCAGAGTGAATGCATATTGGGCTGCAACTTTGATGCCTGGAATTTAAGCAGGGGGTTACTTGAATCGAAAGCGATAATGCAATTTCATGTCCAGCATTTGGGTTGCAAGAAGCAGTAATTGTGTTATCAGAGAAAGTGTCACATGTGAGCTCAACTGGGAGGGTGACAAGGCAGACCGAGGGAAGCAGAGAAAAATGAAGGAAGGAATTGGCATCAGTGCCAATTTCGTGAGCACATTTCATAGCACTCTGCAGCAAATGGCATAAAAAAAAAGGCTCGATTCAAACTTGCATCAAGGCTCATAGGATGCTTTGTCAAGCCACACAAGGTATTAACATATTTTTAGTTTGTTTTTTTCTGTATTTTTTTTCTAATTAAATGCTGTCGGAGACAGACTTGATGGAGAAAAGGCAGGCACAAATAGCTGGGTACAGATCATTTCTCACGCTTGTGCCAGCAGTAGCAGGGATGCTTGGGGGATTGCTGTGCACCCAGGGACAGCGTGCACACAATTGTGAAAGAATGGAGATAGTGTTCATCTCAGAGCACAGAAGTGATCGTGATCCAGGAGCCTTTTACCACTTGAACAGGCAGAATACAGAAGCTATGAAACCCCAGAAGCTGAACGCTTTCTAACGTTAAGCTCAAAAACCTCCAGTAGTTTCACAGTCAGCTAAGTTGCAAACCATGCGAGATGTTTATATGAGCTAAAAGCTCTTCAGAAAGCATGGAGAAAAACACACACATCCAAACCAGTGCTTTTCTCAACTGGGATTTTCTCCTAACTTCTTTTTTGGATGAAATCTCCCCTTCTGTGGGAAATCATGCTTGAGAAGTTGTGAGGAATTTAAATCTTTTTCTCGCTGGTTTCCTACTTCCATTCCTTTTTAAAATAGTTGATGTCTGGAGTGTCATATTTAAATCCCCTCTTCAGCTGACTGTGTCTGGGATGCTGTGAGCTCAGCCAGATCATTTGAAAAATGGATGGCTCCAGTATTGGTGGCCTCGTGAAGTACAACTATGTAATCCCATTAAAAAAACTGTCTATTTGGTTTTGGGGCCTTATCCCCATCACTGTTACAGTGGCCACAGCATCTTCCAGGCACTGATGAGGTTGGACAATGACTGAATACTTTTTGTATGTGTGAATGGGCTAATTATCTAGCAATTGGGTAACTGAGGTATTCTCAGGATTTTCAAGAGCACTTTGGTGTTTCAGAAAGAAAAGTCTTCCTGGGAGATTTGTATCCTTAAACTACCGTAGAGAAAGGTGGAGGCCAAAAAGGTGTGGAAGACACAAAGATATGAGAAGCCCGGGAGGAGGTAGAAGCCCATAAG
>JAOXNG010000002.1:36244834-36265493 GCA_028566535.1 Scolopax minor
GCTGGCCACACTCTTCCCTATTCAGCCCAGGATTCTGTTGGCCTTCCTGGCCACAAGAGCACACTGCTTGCTCATTGTCATCTTGCTGTCTACCAGGACCCAACAATACCACAACTTTCTTATTTATTTTCTGAAGATGCAGAAGTGCAATTCTTGAGTCAAATTACTTATATATTAAGTCACTGTGTTTGTCAGCACTGTGGAATTTTTCACATTTCCCAGAGCCATATTATCATGTAAAAGTTTCAATTGCCCAGAAGGACGAGTTTTATCCCTCCAGATCTACGACAAACACAGCACAGGCTTCCCCATCCTCTGTAAATCAGCAGGAAGCTTACCTGTCAGATTTGCTGAAACATTTTCAGGTGTCAAGCAGCTTCCACTAACCTAAGCCTCAGGGAATATGATGAACATTATTCAAACTTCTAACCCTCACCTTCTTGGCCCCCTGTGATGTGAAATCCTTGGCGGTTTGTTTGGGGAAGGGAAAAAATGTCCTGTTTCAAACACATCAAATTTTTTACTCAGTCCATTTAATGACAGGAATGGTAATTTAACTCACTGTCTCTTGCTTGCAAATGAGAAAATCATTCTCTGCTCTCCAGGCACCGATATATTATTTCAAAAGGTTATAATGATATTTCATCACCCAGGGAAAGTCAGAAAGATAGAGTCACAAAAGTTAGAGATGGAAAAAAATCTAGTGGATCATACAGATGGCCTCCCTGGAAGCCAAGCATGCTGTAGATCAAATTAGGTTCCGTCTCATCGAGCTTAAAATGTCAGAAGCAATGCTGACCCCCCCCACTTTCAAAGGAAGATTGCTTTACATTCCAACAGCTGTTACTGTCACGATGCATTTCCTGATATTCAGCCTTTTATATTTTTTTCCAGTTACACTTCTTTCACTAGCTGAAACAATTGCTTTTCCTTCTTGGCACATATATCATTCAGATAGGTGCAGATTACTATCAAATTCTCCCTTAACCATCCATGTGCCTGTAGCATATCAGGGTATAAAAAATGACAAAAGTTGTGTACTTCTTGTGTTCGTGCTACTCAGGAAAGATCTAAGCATCATCATAGTAGGAGCAGACAAGGGTTTCCCTTGGTAATACAGGAGAAATGAACAGAAAAAAAACCTAAGGAGTACATCTCTTTCTACCAGCACATAGGGTTGTTTTTCCATCCGTCTTTTAGGATGAAACTTCTTTGGATGCCCTCCCTGTTCCAGGTCATCCCCCTGCAATACAGAGGTAAGGGGGAAGACACCAACATTTTTATCCTTCAAAATGGATCTACAAGTCTCCTCAAACTGCTCTGTGAGACTGAAGTGACACTCAGCAACTGAGATTCAACAGCACTGCTTTAACAATATGGTGTCTGGATGGTCTGGTACACGTTTCTTCAACAGCCAGGAGTGTGGCTCACGTGTTACACATCTCAGAAGGACTATGCCATGCTCTGGCATGACATGGAGCATAGAACTTGACCTTTCTTTTCACTAGACCTGGTTGCTCCAAGCCCCATCCAGCCTGGCCTTGAACCCCTCCAGGGACGAGGCAGCCACAGCTTCTCTGGGCAACCGGGGCCAGGCTCTCACCACCCTCACAGCAAAGAATTTCTTTGCAATATCTAATCTAAAACTACCCTCAACCTATTGAGTTTCAAAGAGGAACACACACTTTCCATGGTCTTAAGTTTGCTTTTCTGCTTTCCTTTGGCTTTGATTAATACCTCAGTATAGTCACTCTACTTTAAGAACTGGTGCTTTAGGAAAAACATTAAATATTCCTGTGACTTCTTAAATGATGACAATCAACTGCTCTGCCTACTCTGCGGGAGCATTGATCATAATAAGCCACTGGGAGTGCAAGGCTGACTCAAATCTGAATGTGCTGTTTTCCTTCTCCTCTGATATGGTGCCTGCAGCTCAGACAGACATCTGACCTTTACTTATACTTGTTACTCTCCTCCATCCAAATGACAAAGTGCCTGTTTTCTCCCCCGTCCAACTACTGCCTCACTCTGTTACACAAATTCTTATTAAAATCCCCCTGGCTACCCAGTTTGAACTTTTCCTACAAACAGGGGAGGTGAGGAGAATGACACAGGATGGCATATAGTCAGTTATAAAAAATGTCATCTAGACCTCTGCCTACTGACACCAGCATACTCCATTAAGTCTTAAGCATCTCAATTCAGGTCATTTTGACCTTTACACTGGAATTAGTTGTTATTTCTTCAATTGCTCTATTTCTTCACAGGTATATCCATAGGAATAATCAAGTCTATTAAACCTACCGCTTCTGCAGTGGTTGTCTCAGTGCAAGTACCTCCTGATATTCACAAAGGTGATATTCACAAAGGTGATATTCACAGAGGCGTTTTTCAATTCTTCTTTTTCATTAAAATATAACGAATGAGTGAAGCATGGGTAATGAGTTTCCCATGCACAGGCACCTAACATCATCCTATTCGCAACACCACCACATATTCTTTAAACACGCCACATTCTTTCCCCATGTTTAATTATCTTAAGTGATTTGAAATGCTTTTGGACGTTTTCCCATTGAATGTCTCCACTTCATAATATCCTATCTGCTACACTCCAGTGTGCTGCCATAGAGGGACTGCAATGTCATAATTGAAGAACCTGAGAGATTGAAATTTGCAGTGCTTAATTAGCACAACAATTCTGAGGAAAATAGGGGAGCAAAATAAAACTATAATAGCTAGGAAATCAACCAAGCATCCAAAGTTTCAATATTAACTCTATGGTAGTAGCCTCTGGCCTATTTCACATGGTCTGTAGGCAGACAATTTGAGTTGATCACATGCTACATTGGAAAAATATGTCTCCTTAATTCTACTCAGTTCCTTTTGAAAGGAAATCCATATAATCCTGAGTTAGCTGGAGAGCATGCTAAAATCCCACTCCCATCCCCTTGCATGAGTGGAACAGTATCTCGCACAAAGAGAGCAAATTCTCATAAACACGTGCTACAGCGTCAAAAGCAAGAGCCATGCTCTTGCCATGCTCTGAGGTGTTCAACACCCGGAGAGTGTGTTGAAACACAGGAACTCTCATTGATAGCTGCTCTCTGGTGTGCTGGGGACAGGGAGACAAGAGGATCAAGCACAGCTTTTAAAGCCTACAAGCACCCTGTCCTCACAACTAGTCACTACATGAGGTTGCAGCGTATAGAAACCAAAGAACAGTCTAAGCAAACAAATCTGAACAACTAAGACAGAAAACCACCTCCCTGGCTGGCAATCACTGAATGATGGAGAGCTTTCTTATTTCCTGACTGCTTGGAAAATAAAACATGAACCTCACCTCCCCAGACTTCAATAGAAAAAGATTGACATGAAATTAAGCACGTCAGCGGCCTCCCATGCTGCTCCAGGCTCTCGGCTGCACATGCTGCTTCCATCACTCATTGTAATGTTTATGGCAAACATTTACTTGCCAGAACTGCGGCATTTATTTTTTCGTTCTAATTCCAAAGCGTTAATGAAGAGACTACTGCTAACTGCTGTTGCGATGAAAGCACGTTCTCCTTTGGAAGAAGATAAACAATGTGTTTTCCAACCAAGCAGATGGGTAAAAACAGATTCTCTCCTTAAAATGGCTTAAGCTGGGCCAAACCCCCTCAGGGTAGTCTTAATGGGATAGCTTTAGGGACCCTATACCTCAGATGGACATTAGGAGAGGAAGTGACCCTCATGGGTATGTGGGGTAATGAGAGCAATACCAGCAAGGTTTGCTCTGTCTTCTCAAGAGAGCTTGGAGATATAGCAGAACTTTTTTGGCAGAAAAGGGAACAGAACCACTTTGGTGAGCTTTGACTAAACCTGCTC
This sequence comes from Scolopax minor, assembly GCA_028566535.1. Taxonomy (NCBI): domain Eukaryota; kingdom Metazoa; phylum Chordata; class Aves; order Charadriiformes; family Scolopacidae; genus Scolopax; species Scolopax minor. Next base: position 36,248,699 of record JAOXNG010000002.1, read on the forward strand.
ATAATCCAACCACTGAAAGCCAGAATCATCAGAACTGGTTTCCCAGCATCCCGCCCGCGTCAAACTCAAAGATGTTCTGATTTTGTTTTTCACCAGCCAACTCCTATAAACCAGAGCAGCATTTGACATTTTTCAGCATCTCTCTCACAGAACTGTCCTAGGAGAGCTCCTTGTGAGGAATATTTGAATATTTTGTATTACCTCCACGAGCTTCCCTGTGCAGTGGAATAATAGAAATCATGTTATCGGTTCCGCTGGGCTGCGGGCCATGGAAAGCAAACACATTCATAAAAGCACCAGAACAACATGAGCCACAAATTGTTGTCAGCTACAAAGAGGTGACAGCGCTTATTGGCTGACTGATTTTTGATGGAAAATACAGTTCTTTACACTTAGGCAAACCATGTAGGCTGACTGCTTTAGAGATATTTTTCTGTGTGAGCTATATTAAGTAGTTTTAACTTAAAATATTGTGGCTGTGAAAGCCTGCAGCAACGTGCCAGAAGTAAAGCTTTATGCTGGAAATAACCACTGAACTACTACACCTCTGAAGTATCTATGGCAAAGATCAGAAGTAATGTGCAGTGCTACGCTGCAGGCTGATCCCCGACCAATTTACGCAGCTCAATATTCTGAATTGGCTTTGGCGAGACGAAAGACTAACACGGCTCTGAAAGTTCTGGCTTCCCTTCCATGGATCTGTTCCTCAGATGACAATACTGTGGTTTCTTATGAAATCCATACTTCCTATTACTATGCTCCCACTACAATTTGTACAAGATAATCTAGGGCCTTTGCTTTAACATTCTGATCTTACATGTAGCGTTACAGATGTAGGCAACACAGACAGGACGGTAAAATCGTGGTTCAAAAGGTTCACTAGAAAACATTGAGATGCTTCAGAAGCTAAGAATTACATATATCACAAGTGGCAGTCATAATATTTTAATGCATTCTTTTCTAACATAACAGTACCGCCTTTCATAAAACAAATCCTGTAACACTTCTAGGATGGCACATTTTCATTCAATAGTAAGTTGGGAGATACTGGGCTGGAAAACTGTCAAGGTCTATTTGAAATGTTCTATTCAATTAAATATGTCATTTGTAGCTGAGTAAAATTATGCTGCTGAACAGATGTCATTGGACAAATTGTCTAAGTGTACTTTCATCTGCACATTTCCAGACTAGTACAGAATTCTATTTAAAACATCCAAGAAAACTAATCCTAACACAGAAAATTTATAAACATGGAAACTTAAGTAATTCCAATGAAAAATCAGAACTTATTAAAATATAAGTAACAAAGTGTGAACAGTGCTGTGGGATTACAAAAGGTTATATGCAAGCATCTGCAATACTTACAGAAAACCAGGCTCTTACATTAATGAAAAGTCACTGAGCTTAGGTTTATTCTTAGACTCTAACCAACAATCACATCCTCTCCATACCCTATTCTTGCTTTTCAGTGTGTGCCTGTAGGTTTGCATTTGCATTTTTAATTTAAATCAAGTTGTTTTGCCATTTCTGCCAGTTTGTTGAAATAAAATAGTACTTTTGTTTTACTAAACTCATAATTTTTTCCTTGCCACAAGAATAATTTGCTCTAAGTGGGTTGTACTCATATTTCACTTGCGGAACACCACTGACTTCTACAGATACGCCTTCATTTTGCCCTATGCCTCACTGTCTCTCTCTCAAACCTTTTAAAATTCTAGATGGAGAGAGCAGTGCCGTGCAAGGAAATTCTTCTGTGAAATCTATGTTTAGGCTTCAGGTCTGAAGCCTACAAATCTGCTGTGCATGTTCATTTAAAACCAAGTAGATGCAAATACCATTAGATTGGCTGCAGGCTATTAGACAAAAGATCCACCTAGACCTATATTCTGTTTCCAACAGGGCAGGCTCCATGTTCATGTTTTTCAGACAGGAAAGGAAGAATGGCCAGTTAAATCAGAACACTGGGGTAACCAGGTTTTTTACCTTTTTCCTTGTTTTTTTTTAACCTCTCTCTCTGCTGCACTCTTCCACTCTATCTAATACCTTGACTCTACCGTGTGTCAAAACCCTTCATGAAAGAATGGAGCACATCAATTCAGCAGCAAATGACTGCAGGAAAACTTCAGATTAACACCTGTGGCTCTAGGGAGAGGAGCTGGCTCCCTGCAGACTGCCACGAGCGTGGCAGAGCTGCATCAGGCAGACGTGGAAAGGAAGGGCAGGACCAGGGAGCTGGGCCATGAGGATCCCATCTCCCTGCTCCAGTGGCAAGCCTGCAGTCAGAAACACAAGGAGAAAACCCCACAGCATCAGCTGCTTCTGCTTTTACTTATTTAGGAAGTGATTAATGTCAGAAAGGCATTCTGACTTCTTGCTACAATAAGTTTTTTTTCTGGCCAAGGGGTCCAAACTTGCTTCTCATTCAATTTGTGGGCATCACATTGCACTGAAGTCACTGGAGATACGCTGGTAAAAAATCTGGGTGAGAGAAGGATCAAACAGTTTCTTTTAGCTCTTAAGACATGAAATCATAATTTTCTTTTCAATTCAAGGAAGTAATTATTTTATAATAACATTTAACATTTAGTTGCTGACAGAGTATGACACTTACCTCACATAAGTCATTTTAATTATTCCTACTAACCAAGACCTCAAAAATATTGTGTAGCCTAAGCTAACAATGCCTTTCCAGATATATTTGTTTCTACTGTCATTTAAAAAATTGATGCCTAGAGCATCAGCATTTATCAAGCTCATTATAGATTTCATCTGAGTGACTACAGATAATTAAAAGTATGCTTCATTTTTATTGTAGTGTTTTCCCCCCTAAAACTGCAAAGTAATTCATTTGTTGCTCAGGGTTTTAGGAATTAATGTATATTCATCTACCAGAAAATAAAGTTCCACACCATTATATAAAAACTATTGGATATAAAGACAAATATGCAGAAATTATGTGTAAGTACACACACAAACACACATAAACTTTGGAGCACTATATGCATTTGCACATACATAAAATACTCTTAAAAGTGAATGGTTATTTCAGATATACACCTTCAGATACTTGAGTAACCATCCTCTGAAAATCAGTCTTCACTAAGGCACTTGGTCAAGTTGGACGCAAAAAATGCCTTTGGAAAACATTTGTCATGCTTATATTTATCTGTTACTTATATGAAATATATGCACCTGATGCCCCACCATCTTAGACAGCACAGAATTATTCACATTTAAATAAAACTACTGCTACTGCTGCAGGCATGATTGGAGAAATCTTGGCAGCTTTATTTTGTGTAGGTGTTACTGACTTAGAAGATGCCCAGAGTGAGGAAACAAACCTTTTGAGAAACTGTTCAACGGGATTCTGGAGAGTCATCCTTCCCTTCCTGAGTTAACACTTAAGTGATATACTGAAAGTTGTTTAGTGATGTAAAACCCATTAGGAAACTTCTGAGCTGACTCAGCTTCCTCTGCATTGGGAACTTAATCATTCACCCACAAAATCTGGGTTGCTGTGTAGATGAATTGCATGCATTTCCACACAGCGCTGAAAATTGAAATATTTTTCCTGCTATTTACGTATCAGGCCATGTCTGTCATACCTGGAACTGCCATGGTAATTGTTAAGAATGCTCATATAAAACTTACATGTGATTTTTATTTATATTTTTATGAATTTGTAATAATTAGTACAACACTGTGTTTGCCTTGCATAAGAATAATATACTGCACCTACAAACCTGCTTCATTCTAGGATCCTTAGCAATACTTCAATTAAGTAAAATTATGTATGATGAATTTTCCTTGGCACACCTTTATCATCAAATACTTTATGTATTTACATGGCTTTCCAGGGTACTTTGAAACTAAAATGGCCTATAAATAGCAATGGCTTTAAAAAGCAATTACGGATACATGCCTTTTTAATGCCCCTATTATAATCCACATTCTGGTAAATCAGAGAGAGACTATTTAATGACACAGAAGAAACACTAATGATTTAGTATAAGCACCCATGTGAAGCAGGGCTAGCACAGGGTTGGTGGGGTCGTTTCAGCCTAAGGTAAGAAAGAGGAAAAAAATATAATGAGTAGAATCTGACATAAATATTGGGAAATTGATCTAAATTTTATAAAGGCCATTTTATCCCAGACAGTTTAGGTTTCCTCCCACTCACAGAATGAATTCACAGTGAATAAACCCTTGACTCATGAGAATATTTCACATGCAGATTTGGATTTTATGTAAATTATTTAAGTATGTTTTAGAAAGTTTGGGCAGTGATGTAGAAATGCTCCCCTGCCTATGCATTTCAGTCAGAGTAACAGCATTCATCACCAGGGAATTCATAAGGGTAAAAGTTTTGCCAACAGGCTTAAGAGCAGACTATGACATGGAAAAGATGAGACTATATTATTCTATCCCTTAAATTTGTCTCCTTCTGACGACAGGAGGAGAAGGCAGTGCCTTGGACCGGGCTCTGCCATTAGGACAAAAACCTCTGCCCAGAAAAACACATAGCAAACTGGAGAAACCTCAACCCAGGGAACGTGGAGACACACATTAATGTCAGTCAATAGCCCAAAGGAAAATTTTGCAACCTTCACTTCTGCAATACCAAAAGAAAGGTTAATTCATTATATGAAAGTAAAAAAATTTTTTTCTATTTTGCTTTATGTCCTGGTTATTTGCAAACCACTGAGAATTATCTTTATTTTACCTGAGTTACACTCAAGCTGGGACATATTCCCCCATGTTTCAGTGTTGGATAGTATTGGAAAAGGCCAAGAGATTGCTTTTAACAACAAAGAGCTGTTAAACAACAAAACCCCTAGAGTAAGTTCCTCCAAAAGAATTCTCCAAAGAACTCTTGTGACACTACAAGAAGCTCAGTGTAATCAATATATAATTGTCCAGTGCATTGCAAACACCAAAAATTTCAGTTTGCTTTCTTGCACGTTGCTGAATTTTAAGCCTAAGTGTATTTATGTCTCAAAAAAAATACATATGATATTTAATTGTTGATTATCCTATCTAAAATGTGGTGTGACTTTTTTAATCTAAGGTGGACTCTGCCATAAGGTCAATACCAACAGGGAAATCTTGAGGCTGTTTTGTTTGATGAGAGATGTCACATTGTTCTGCACCAGAGGAATTAGCGACAACCCTTCCAGAGCAAAAAGCAGGATATAAAATGTTGTCGTTACCATTCCAGCCTTTCAAACAAAGCAGCATCCACTGAAAGTGCATGGAAACTTTCTACCACTCGCATATCTCTGCTACCCAAAGCTGGACAAGCCGACAACAGCGTTGTCCACAAAGGTTAGAGAAAAAGCATGATGTTACAGAAGAGACGACAGGTTGTCAGGGAGATCTAGATGATACTGAACAAAAAAAACCTGTCCTCCATCTCAGGTAGGTGAGGGAACAGAAGACACAATCAGAGCTATTCAGAAAATAGCAGGGAATTCAACAATTTGGGAAATGTGTAATGGGATACTGAGCCTTTCCCCTCTAGACTTCTGTTTTTAATTAGATCCTTGTCCGGAATAATGGAAACAGTTTTAGCAACTGGTGGCTGATGTGTAGATTGCAAAAAATGAGCCAGTCTCAGTTTAGACAGTGATATCATAGTACAATACACTCAATCTTGCCACGTTCCCCTTTCCCCCCTCAATTCTGCCAACTGTCACTTTTGTTATCAGCCTGAGCAGGAAGGAGACACTGTATAATTTCCCAACCATTCTCTCTCTATTAGGAGAGAGGAGGCAGAGCACGGCCGAGGCAGACAAAGTGGGCAGGGTAGAGAGGAGTGCAATAAGACCCTCTTGCATTGCATCCAAAGCTCATCAGTCCCAGGGATGTTAGTCTAGTACCTCAGACAGCTAACTCATGCAATAAGAAGAACAAAAGAGAAACAGAAATAGATAAACACCTAGAAAATCAAAGCAACAATGACCCAAGAAATATGTAGAATTTTCCCCTAATATTTGTCGGTGTTTTCCAGTTGCCAGTAATGCTTTAGGACAAATTTCTACTGCTTTGAGTGCTGTTCTTCTGTGCTTCCTGGCTCTTTTTAATGGGAAGTGTGTGTTTTTTCTTGATTTATTTTTCATTACATTCATATTTTGGCCTAATTTTCCACATAGGAACCAGGCCCATCATTTCACTCATTAACCACATGTACCTTGCCACGGCTTTTAGGTAGAAGTTTTTACAAGAACCACTGTTACCAAAGCCCTAACATTTTTAGATGCATTAATGAAAAACCTCTACTTGATTCTGCCCTTCAAGGCCAGTCTGCTTGGTCCTGGATTTCCCCTTGGTCTGTTCCAATTTGTCATGCTCTGGAGAGGACTCCAGCTGTACTTTGGAAAGTGCAATGGCTAGGATTTTGCATGACCTTCTGAGACATGCTGTTTCTCCATACTGTGGCCTGCCAAGAGAGATGAGCTTTGGTCTGCAGCCCAAGACTGGGGTTTGTCAGCATCAAGAGCTATGAGGAACTTTTCCTTGGAAGATGGTTCTCATTTCTTTACCATGATCTGATAAATATCTTTACTCTTAAAGACTGCACCAACTGATGAATGTACATACTTGGTTTCATAAGTATATTTTGGACACACCTAGAAAGTGCGCGGGAAGCAGTGTTTTGTAATTATTAGTGCAAATCAGGAGAACCTCATTATCTCTTACTGAGTTACCATGATTCGTATCAGCTAAAAGAGATATAACAATAAAAAAATAGAATGCAAAATAGACTGGGTCCTTCAATTAAAATCAGGCAGCAAGCAAATGAAGCCGAGTTTTGAACTCAATGCAAGAAAGCAATTATAGCTTATAGAAGAAGAAAAAAAAATCACAGCACTGGAATTCCAGAAATCTGCTCTCTTAAGAGGAAATTTTTCTTATCCTTTCTGATGGATGGGAGGCTCAAAGTACAGTGTCACTGAAACAGGAAAGCAACTGCAGCTACAGAGACCCAAATCTGCCAAGAGACAGAGACTGCTGCCAAAAAGGCATTTTAAACTTTAACAAGACCTGACCGGAGACTATTTGGCTTGTCTCAGCTTCCTAATGGTTAAAAGCTGGAAAGGTAGCAGAACCTCAGCAAAAATACCTGGAAAGTCTAGGTGGGAGGAAAATAGCCAGGAATGTGTCTGGAAGAGGGAAGACACAGGAACATCTCAGGACAGTTTGATAATATCTGCAGAGTTTTAAAAATACCCTTGAAAGCTTTTCTAAAGCTGGATGGATAACGCAACATATCAGCTCAGCTTGTGACTCTACACCTCGACAAACTGAAGGCAAATCTTCCCACTCTTTCCAAAATGCCCACCTGCATCTCACTAAGATATTATTATTATATTTCTTCATATATTTTTTTTGCTTTCACAGACTAGAAGCAGGAAAGTCTTACAACTTTTTGAGATGCAAATGGTTCCACTAGGAAAGGAATGACCAATCAAATCCTTATGAAAGGATCAGCAAGAAAACGTTGACATTTTGTATATTTGTTTGTATTTGAAGAACCTCCATTGCCAATCGCAGTTGGCTGCTGTCAGAGAGTGTTACCCCTAACAAGATCTCTAGAAACACACAATGAACATGATCTTGAAGATTCTAATACTCCAGATCAGTAGAAAGCTTGAGGACAGTGATATCGTGCTGCCAACAGCTGTCATAAGTAGTAGAGTTTCATCTTGTCGTTGGCCTAACAACTGTCTTTTCCTCTTCTATTTCGTGCTTCAGCATATCTTCAGCTGTCATAACAGATATGTCAAGCAATATTACCCTCCCAACAATATCAGTTCAAATTACTTCCCAGAATGTTCCTCTTCTGGCCTCTCAAAGGCATGAGTCTATTTTCTCAACTGCAGTTGGTGCTGTAGTAGGCTAATTCCCTCTATATCAGTGTATATTTTCCACAACGTGCCAAAATCAAGATGTCAAAGGCTAATCCAAAAGGCAAATTCATGTAATGCTAAATCACAGCACTTATCTGCTGAGTTGCTATGGAAAACTTCCCAGCTGAAGGAAGAAAACCCTTTTGCTTTCAGCATCAACGCCAAGGTAACAGAAAGATGTGCTCTGTGGTCCAGACCCACCGATCACCTGCAGGCTTTTGCCCACCAGCAAAATTTTTAACCTTGGCTTCTCCCTAATAATTATCTGCTCCTGAAATCACAGATGTGAAGAACCGTTTTGAAGAGAAATACGCAAGAAAACAGTATTTCTCCAGTACTAAAGATTTAAAAACATCTACCAAAAAAAATCATGTGGGACGGGGGAAAAAGGGAGCCTGTTGTTCTGAGGGCTGCAAATGCAGAAAAAGCTGACACATGTAACAAACACATTTCGGGTCAGCCCACATTCATTGGTGCAGCTCTTGGTGGACTGTTCAAATCTCTTTTTCCCCTGGTGCAAACCCCGGTGTTTAGGAACACTGGTCTTTTATGAAGACACAGCTCTTGCTGTAACAGCGCCTTGAACCTACCGTGTATTTATTGTCAGGTGCCAGCTGTGGGTGGCAAGGAGGAAGAAAGCTGACAAATCCTCTTTCTTACCATCATGTCTTTATGTTAAGAAAGCAGGTGTGCCATGGAATGAATATTTTATTTCCACAGAGAAATTGTTTCCTCATTATGACATTCTAGCTGCTCGGCACAACTGATTTCACACTTGGTTGGTGTAGATGATGCTACGGGTCGTACAGTCACTTCCTGACACACAAGATAAAAACCTCTCTGCTGGAGTCAAAACCCAAGCTGTCTTCATCAGGGCCAGTATTGCACTCAAATCATTACAGCAAATATGGTTTATCTGTAGGTAGAAGAAGAAAGGAGTAAGCCAGCAGACAGCATTCAATCTAAGACTTCCAGAAACATATCAGATAATACATAGGAGAGCTAAATTGTGTCTGCACAGAGGTAGACACATATTGAGTATCCCAACAGCGATCTGCCGCCAAGAAAATGAAGTCTAGTCAATTGAAACTGCAGTGAAGAGTATTTTCAGGTTTTCTCTTTTCCCTTTATTCGCCTGCCAATTGTGTGTGTGTGGGGTACAATTTCATTTTCCTGTTTTGAAAAATATCTCCTCCTCTTCCTAATGGGCAAAGCCTACCAAAACTAAATAGGAAACTGCAGAATTATGGCTAGGATCCAGCTGAGATTTCAGCACCCATTTAAGTAAAAACACATGCTTATTTCCAGCTCTCTTCAGAGAAGTCTTTAAGCACATGGTTGATGATTTTAAAGTGTTTGTTTTTTTTTTTTAACTGTTTGATAAAAGTAAATGTTAAGCAATGGAGCCCCTCAGAAGAGAAGCAGCACTCAAGTGTGCAGGTTTTAACTGGGACTTGTACAGCACATAAGCCTAGGTTTGCTCAGGGCACTTTCTGCCAAGAAGTTTCTATATCTGGAAAGCCAACATGCAACAACCAGGAAGAAAAAAAAATGAATTGTACTTCATCTCCTTTGAGCACAGCAACTGTTCAAAACATCCAGACAGAAGTATGACTCTTAACTGGGACCCACTTAACAAACGAAGAAATCATCTGTAAGACACAAAGAGCAGCAAAGTACCAGCACTCAGTGTACCTATGAAACGTGTGAGCACGGTTTGGACTGCAGCAGCTCTTAGATCTAGGAACAGACAGGGAAACCCTGGCTCCCCTGAGCATGAAAGCAAATCAGGCATCACGAGATGAGAGTGCGGCGAGTGCCACCCCATCCTATCATGAAGGAAACATGGACAAATTCACAAAGTCATTTGGCAGGTACAGACAAGAAAACAAATGTTTTCATAAAAGAAAGTAATAATCTGGCTTCTCTGTTCTTGTTACTTCAGTTGTTCTCTCTCTCCAGCTATCCTTAGGCATACAGCCTAAGTGGCTCAGAAATCAGCATCCTCTGAATGCCAGGCTGATGGACCACCAGCAGTTTGGTTTCAGTGATCCTCATGCTGCTGCAGGATCTGGACAGCACACAAAGCTTCTGCTTCCCCCAGGTATTCGTGATCATCCACAATTTATCAAATGTTTTCTGCCTCTCATCTGATTAGCTGCCATACAAGTTTGGAAAACGCCACAAAAAAACTTCATTAAAATTAAGGGGATAACTATTGAAAAGAGTTTGAAACTGCCACGTTAATTACAGTTCCAATAAGCAGCTTCTGTACTCCAGGCAGAATGAAATCCAACAAAATTCACCAGAGAAATGTCAATATATTTAGAGAAAATGGAAGAGACAAGGACCACGGCTATGAAAAATCAGAAGACTGCAGAAACCTTAGAAATAAAACACAGTTTATAGTGTTCTCAAGTTATTTATAGCAACTTCAAAGTATCTGGAGATTGCACCACAGAAACGGGTGGGTTGTTTCTACAGCTCCTCACTTGCCTGTCTTCTCCAGGCCAGCACCACATCCTACCTAAGCCAGCAGTCTGCAGCAGCACGGGTCTCCACAACATTCAGACTCACCAGCATCTTAAGCCAAGCAGTGCAGAACAGCAATAGAAATTGAAGTATAGCACAAGGGAGGGTCATTATCCTGTACAAGTGGTCCAAATGGTACTCGGAGGTGTCAGTGGTTACACAATTTCCAGAACAAAAGCATCTTTTCCATGCAGCCTCCAAAATGTTCACAACCAGTTCAAGCCAACAACTATAACCTATTAAACATGCAATTGCAGCTAGTTCACTATTTCTCACTACTTTGAACACTCATGTTAATATCTCAGGCTTTAATAACACTGGACACAGTGTTAGACTCCTGTGTAAGTTTGTAACATGCTGAGTCACTATAAATGAATTTAAAACAGCAACTAATAACAACGGGATTTTCAATGCAAGCATGAGAAAAGAAAGAAAAGGAATGACAATGGCAAAAAGGGCCATTAGTTTGACTGCTACAGACTGAGGAGGGTGTTCATCCCACGTAAAGGCTATTGTGAAGGTATCGATCCATCGTTATAAAATGAAATAAGTCAAAGGGTTAAAGTATAAAGAGGTACTGGCAGACTTTCATTTATGGAACTGCAGTATGATTGCATCTCACGGTGTGAAGGTGAATGAGTTTTGCTGTTTTATGGGAAGACTGCTAAGGAAATTGAAGAGTATGTCTTTTGGCATAACCATCAGTCAGTCCCTGCTGAGGTTTGGTTACACTGAGAAGCACTAGGATAGACTTAACCCTTCTCCCCCTTACAAGAATATCCACCATCCCTGAAACACACACTGAGGCTTCCTTAATATGATGAAGAACAAGGGAAAGGGGAAAAAAAAAGAACATCTGGTACTTAAAGATTGACCAAAAGAGGAACATCTGAAATAATACTTGAGAGCAATCAGTAATGAGGGAGACAAAAGAGAAAAATGAGCTGCAAGAAAGAACCCCTTGGTCTATCCCTAACTCCTCTGCTGAAGTACCTTCAGGAACTCTTTTTGTTTGTCTGATTCCATAGTTTCCTTATCTGTGAAATGCAGTTATGCTCTCATGCCCCAGTACTGCAGACCAGACAGTGGTACCTGTCGATATTCACCACTTATATCACACAGCCCTATGGAGTCTGGTGCTAGAAAACACATATAGTTCCAGGACTACATAACACAAAGAGTTTCATACCTAGTTTTATCAAACTATGCAAGATCATGAAGAAAAATAAAATTCCTAACTAAAGCGAAAGCATAATTCAGACATTTCACATCAAGGGAGGAATAATGAAAATAATACTAAAAATGGATCAGTGTTAATATCACGCATATCTTTCTACTTGATAGTTTGTTTTAGAATTGCATTAATACTTCTGTCTTTACCTTTCCAATAAAACTCTACTGTAATCTTGTTAGATCTGTCTTCAAAAAACTTATGCTGTGTTGTTCCGCTGTCAGGTATTCAGGTTTTAGCGGTTTTACACTACCTCCAACAGCTATGATACTCTATTAAAATACTTAGTATTCATTACCTTTTAAAAAAGTTTTTAAAAAGTAAGAAACAATGAGGAACAGAGTGAGCACAGATGAAGAAGTGGCAGCAAATGGCCTATATTTTGTTCTGTCACAGTAAGTTTCCAAGCACTGATCTAAAGAGGTTATTCTTACATTTACACTCTCATCCATCACCCCTGTCCCATTTAATCAAAAGGCAAAGCTCCAATTCAGTGATGAGCTACAGGTAAATAGCAATTGCCATTTATTTCAAGTGTAAAAAGTGTTCTTACATAAAGTATTAAAAAAAAAAAAGAAGAAGGATATCTTGCAAATTCATTTATTTTTCAAAGCCATCATCCACAAAATGCTAGTTTTAACATCTGTTATTTCGTTAAAGGAAACTTAGAGAGGAACTCAGCATTACCAGCTAAAATACCTTAAAATTATAACTCACCTTTCCTATCTTAGCATTTTAATGCACATTTTTAATATCTGGTTAAAATCATACCCTGTTCTTTAGGAGGACAAGGCTTTCAAGTGCTTTGTAAGGTGCAGACATGTGCAATACAAAGGCAATACAAAGCAGCCAGACCTGGATGCTGACATCCCTTAATGGCTATTTCTCCAGCTCTAAATTTTGCAATGATTCTACAGAGAGTGGCTTTGGTGGTACTCACACTTACAGACTGTGATCTTATCGTCTTGGCTGCATCTTAGTGAAGAGACCTCTTCAGCTTCCCATTGTACTCTCCATCTCAAACCTTCAGCATTTTATTCTCCTCAGCCGTATTCCAGCCTTTCTTCCACTCACATATTCACTATTGTGTCTACTTGAATGGGACCCATTTTCTCCACGTATTAGGAAATGGAGGTTTTAAAAGGGAATACGTGATGAAAGTTCTGTCACCGATACCAAAAAGCTCAGAGTTTGACCAGCTGCGGTGTACAACTGAACCAGTGAGGCTGTTCAGCAGGCTAATAGTCACAGGTAAATGATAATGATCATAATATGACTGTATTTCAAATCAAAACCAAAAAAAAACCTGCTAATGAGTCTAATGCAACAAGCAAGAGAAATTTAGATGGGGCCATATTAAATCCAGGATGTTTAATGTCCTGGCCTTTATTAATGTAAGAACATTTTTTAAAGCAGTAACACAGAGGCTTCCATGTGCTTTATTTTTATATCAGGGTGTATGTCATACCTCTAATTACCCTTCCTTTCTTTCCCCCAATATCAGAGGTCTGCAGAAGACACGGAACCGAAATGACTTCAGCTCACCCACCCCGCTTTATAGAGCAATATTATAACATCACGCCTGCAGGGTTTTCAGTGTGAACTGCTCTGCCAATGAAGAATGAAAGAGCTTAACCTGGATTGAGGACAAAAGCCACTGAACTAGCATTTTGAAAAGGCTGAGACCTATAAAACAATTATAAGAAAAATAAAATTTTGCAAGTGAATCTTTGTCAGCACCGTCAGGGGAAAACAGGTCATGTTGTTTGATATGATTAAATGCTTGGTTTTGAGAAGATGATTACATGGTTTAAACAGTTGTAAAGCATTTAGAATCATTTTGGTTGGAGAAGACCCTTGGGATCATCGAGTCCAACCATCTACCTTACTCTACAAAGTTCTCCCCTATACCACATCCCCCAACAGCACATCTAAAGGACTCTCAACAACTTGACTCTCAACAACCCTAGCGCATAACAATTCTTCCTCACTGTCTCTGCTACACTTGTATTTATAACTCTGCCAAACAACACCGTTAAAAAAAACCCTGATGCATTCACAAAACTTCACAGTTCAAACAATTAACGAGTTCAACCAAGATTAATAGCTGCAGGGTATCCAGTTCCTCTCTGGAGAGCATCAGTCAGTTCTATGTTGCTTCTGGTGCTTTAAGACATGATTTAAGACTAGATTATCTCTAAGAAATTTATTTTCACAAACAAGGTTTTTTTTAAAAAGAGTTTTTGAAATTTAAGTCCCACATTCTGCCTGTATCTGCAGCTTTTATCACCTCCTTGCCTCAACAACCATCTCTCTTTTGCCACTGACAAGCAACCTTTGCAAGCACTGTTAAGAATTTTAGCAAATATAGCTTAAATATCAATACAATAATTTATGACCAAAGCATATTTAGCCGATACAGAAATCACAACAAAAGGTAATTCCTAGATAAGTAATTAGCAAAACTGAAAACGTAACACTTATGCATGACTTAATACTATAATTTTTATCAAGACTAAAAAATATACTCTATTTAACAATTTTGTATATGTTAAGAGTTTGGACTGCTTCTTTGCACCTAAAATAGGGATCACACTTGTTTTAATTTTATTTGAAAGCATATTTCCTGCTATCAATGCATCAAATAATAAACAGGACACAAACTAATTAAAAAATTGTATACACATTTCAATAGATGCTTTAATGTAATTTAGGTACCATATTGGTCCTAACCATGAGGTCCCTTCCATTGCAAACCATTCTATGATTCTATGATCTGTCAAGATAAACTTCAACATAAGCAGAACAAAATTCTGTAGTGTCTTTTCAATATCTGACCTGGCTAGTTTAGGAGAGTGCACTGAACTATGTGAAGTCCAAAATTCCAGGAAAAGGAGAGTCAGTTTGAAAGTTCTTCCTTGAAATGATCAAAGCAGAAAAGGGCGACAAACGATAATTTTCTGCATTCTCAGGTGTCACTTTCATTCCCAGTTGGGTATGATAATCCCATCCCAGGTGGTGAACAATAAACCAAAAGTATGAGACACTCAGCTGAGCCAGTAACTACCACTAGACTCATCCATAATCCACCAACTATATCCCTGACTTTGGGATGGACCATCCTTCGTCACTGTTTCTCAGGTCCAAATAAACCTATCTTCACCATCAGACCTGGCCTTCGGCACACCAGTTGGCCACCCTGGTTTACTTTGGCACAAAAGCTGTCAGTCTCTACCTCACTTTTCCCAAAGTACATTTTGGAAGTTAGAAGTAGCTAAGCCAGTGAGCAGCACAGGCCTTCAACCTGCCCACCACCACACAGAGGACCCAGAGCACAGCCTCACTGCCTGTATGCTGAAAGCCCCTCCAAAACAGACACACCCCACACAAGAGTTTCACTTCAGTAAGAAACCACACTCTGGCAATGCAAGACAAGGAAGTTCAGTAAATCAATTTGTAATGAAAGTTGGGTACCATATATATCTGAAAAGAAAGACAACCTAAGAGATGAAACCATTTCTCAAATTAACTTGGACAGCTAAAGATGAACATTCTGCAACATCCCTCCTGTCAAAAACACACTTAGAATTATGTACCAGAGCAAAAGGTGTGCAATAGGAATGGATTGGTAGAGTGAAAGACTACTGAGAATCCAAACGTTCATACCAGAAGTGTTTTCAGGGATTTTGCTCAAACCCCTGAAAAACTAGCTCTAGTCTGATCCCATTGATTAAATACCCATGAGTAGTTGGAGAGCATCACATTCACCTTCAGAGCACATTACTCATTTTAGTTTCATTCAAAAATAATTCAGTTCACACACTCTGAGATCACTCAACAATGTAAAATGCAGAAAAGCATATTCAGGTTAAAAAAAAAAAAAAGCGCCTTAATTCAAGAGAGCACTCATGATGTGAAATAAACAATAACAAGAGACACACCCATATTGTAGGTCTCCTGATTTAAGAAATATTTTTCTTTTACACAGAAATTGAAAACTCGCATTGGAAATATGCAAAAATACACCTTACTGTAAAACAACCTACACCACAAACAGAAAGGGATTTCCAGACTTGTATCTTTCTTGTTCATTTGTTCTTGAAAACACTGTATACTAATTTTCATTTATTAGATTGGTAAATTCTTAAGTGTTAAAAAATATTTTGACAAAGTCCAGAAAAGTGGTATGGCTTACGCATTTCTGATAAAGCACCATGAGAAGAGCCATTCTCTTCTCTCAAACACCATTATGATATATATCGATGTCACTTGTAAACACTGTCCTACTACTATGATGCAGACAACTGGGGAATAAACCCAACATCACCACCAAAAAAAAAAAAATACCCAGAAAAGATATCAGACAAATGAAAAATTTTAACAAATAATAAAAATGCTATTGTTTCCTTTGAAGAATTAATATGTGATTGGAGATCTGTCTCAATTTTATTAATTCTTATTAAATTATAATTATTAATTATTACTTATTTCTCAATTAATCTCTTTATTTTCTCTTTTCCCATAGAATTCACAATGGGAACACTAAATTAACTTCAACATTTACGTGCTTTTGCAGCAATCTTCTAAAGATACTCTGTCAAGAGATGCACCATGTAATCTGTAGAGTGTAACAATATTTCTGCCTTTTTTACATTGCCACTATTATTTCATCTCAAGAGATCATATCTGGTTTTCTGTACTCCAATTTTTGTACATGTGCTTAATTCTTGCTATTTTATGCTTTTTGATATTTTTAATTAATTCTGATAGCTTCCCCATCTCCCCCCTCTGTAATCACACAACCTGTGATTAGGGATGATTTGGGAAAACAATATTTAAAAAACCCACACTGAACTTATTACAGATAATCTGCTATACTGACTGGAACACTACATTTGTAATTACAAGCAATAATTAAAGCATTTATTTCAGCAAATAATTTTGTACAACTTCAAATGTAAGAAGTTGTAAGATGGAATGTACTCTCAGCAAGTCTGCTGATGACAAAAAACTAGGAGGAGTGGCTGACAACCCAGAAGGCTGTGCCGCCATCCAGAGAGACCTGGACAGGCTGGAGAGATGGGCCAAGAGAAACCTAATGAAATTTAACAAGGGCAAGTGT
>JAOXNG010000002.1:36265593-36276266 GCA_028566535.1 Scolopax minor
CTCAACCCCCTCCCTGGGCAGCCTGTTCCAATGCCTGACCACTCTTGCTGTGAAAAATTCTTTCCTAATGTTCCATCTAAACCTACCCTGTTGGAGCTTGAAGCCATTGATTTCCTTAAGCAGGTATGACTGCAACACATACCCACAGAGTGGTGAGAAAGAAGCAGGGAGCTTTTTCTTAGAAAACATTGATTGTAAAATAAAACAGGGTTGTACATACCAACATCAGCCATCCAAGTCTCTGGACATGACAAAAAATGGACAAGGGAAGGAATGACCCAAAATTGGGAGAATGGGGAAAAGTGCCCCCAAGGAGCAGAAAACAGATAATTTGGTGAGCAGTTTGAAGGATAATTACAGGACCTTTAAGAATATAGCAAAGAAGAGAGTGCTCTCAGGACTTCACAAAAAAGAAAAATATTGAGGAAGATTCTTCTGATCTAGCCTGGGACTGTCTGGAAGGTCTGGGAATGTCTGCACTGCTCTGCCAAGCAAAAAACATGCCCCAGGTAGCTAACTCTGCCAACCACGCCAGCACGGGCATATCTCAACAGCATCCAGTGGTCTGGAATAAATAAAAGGTCAGGCTAGAGAAAATAACAGTTGGACCTCATTTTCTGTATGCATCTACCATGGAGGTAGAAGGAAACGTTATTAGTGACATTCTTGCAACCAAGAACAGAGAGATAAGATGCAAAAATATTTCAAGGAGAAAAAGGCTGTAGAGAATGCACCTCCCAGGGCAACATTGCAATTAGGAGTCATGGATTCAGGATGCTCTGGCCTTTTTTACTGTACACATGGAGGTGACAGACAGAAGCATATTAAATGGCTTGGGGAATACCAAGGCACTTTTGATGTTACCCAGCACCAGTGGTTTAAAATAAAGTTCATAATAGTGAGGTCTCAACTTCTGTGTCATACCAGATCTTCTGAAAGCCACACATTTCTTATGCAGAGAACACAAAGGTGAGAAGCATTGCAGGCAATACATCTGCTGACTGCTCCTACTCGGAGGCTTCCTTGCCTGAAATTACTAAACATCCATCATGTTACTGTGATGCAAGTTAAAATATGGGGCAAGAAAAGCTCGTTTTTAAAAAGTACATGTATTTTTCTTTAAATTATACTGTGGTCTGAAAACACAGTTAGTCCAATAAAGACTTTTTGCTCAGAATCAATGCAAATTCTCCACAAGCAATACTTTTTTGTTTGGATAAACAAATTGGACATTATTTTTTGAAAGGATAAGTAGCAGATAACAATGTTCAGAGCCCCTGTGGGCTGCCTGGGAATGCAAGGTATTCCAGAATAATGAGGTATTGCAGAGCAGGAGACTTGATACTTCTTTAACAAAAATGGCATTTCTCCAACTGAAGTCTTTCAAGGTTAAGTATGTAGAGCAGCTAGAACTTATTCAAACAGAATCTACCCTGCTTCTCTGAACTGATCACATCTATTTTTTATCTCATGTGTAATCTAAAAACATCAAAAACATCTGATTTCCTTCTTCTCCCTCCTCCCCGCCCTTTACTGAAAATCGTGGTTGTGCTTTCAGGCAAAGGTCCATGAAAGCATCGCTGTTGCTTGGAGTTCACTTGTGATTTTTCAAGTGTGCCGATTTTGACAATGTTTTGGTTATCTGTTTTTTGTTGAATATTTGAAAACCACTGAGCCACATTTCAGTATATACCTCTCTAGTGCAAAACTCACCAAGGAGCAAGTTAAATAAAAAAAGAATTAAAGAAAATATCTATATGTGCAAGAGAAAATAAGTAAGGTGCAACCACTGTCTGTTACTAAACACAATATGAATCAATAGTTCAATTTACTGTCTTTCTACATTACCCTCCCTCTTCCAATATCCCTCCTTTCTAAAGATTGCCCCTTCACCATCAAACATGGACCAGAAACTCTTGTGCCATTGTAAGTTTTGTCATAATTGAATGTCCTTTAAAACACACCCACTCTTCCTACATGAACTCATTGAAAACATGATTTATTACCTCACTTTTCATTTCATCAGCCAGTAATCAAATTCTTAATGTGATAATATTAATGCCAAATAGATTTCACAGCAAGAAATATGAAAACAATTTCCATATGCTCCATTATTCCTGTTTCTTGGCTCTTACTAGCTGACAGGGAGCAGAAGAACCCCAGCAATCTGAAGGCAACGTGCGATGCTCATTTTAAAAGTTCTCAGTGGTGACGTAAGCAACAAAAAACCTAAGAAATAAACTCAGCTGTTTTCTGGCTACTCTAAATACGAAAGCTTAAATGTTGTAAAATCATTAAATCAAGCCAATATCTGTGCTATGCAAGGCTTCTGGAGGTATGTATATTAACCATCTATTTACAAGACAATTCTGCATTCAAGTCACAACTGAACACCTTGGAAATGAACAGATCTCCACTTACGTAAGTGAAAAATTTACAGGAAAATATAAAATACCATTCAAAGGCACATTTGCTCATTGTTGGAAGATGTCACCTGAAATATGATGTCAATAAATGCATTTCATTCCCTGCTCTACATCAGAATAAGTAAAATCCGTCAGTACATTGGCACAATGAAGTGTCAGAATGCAGAATGGGAAAAACTAGAAACGTAGCTGCCAGTGTTTAATAGAAGACCCTAAATTTAATATCGTCTCCCCTTTGCTGGCAAGGAACACAGGAGGGTGTGCAGATGCAGACACAGTTTCCACTGGCTCTTTCAGTGAGACATTTGCCATCTGGTTTGTGGAGGTAAAGTGAGTTGAGAGAAAAAGCCAAGACCTCCCTTTGAATGTTAAATGAGTTGTTTCTGCTTGAGAGTAGATATTAAAACTTAAACTACCTGGGTAGAGAGTTCTTTCTCTTTCTTTAAACAGCCATTCGGTTGTTAATACACTATTCAATTATCAGTAATGCAGCATATATGAGAAAATCTAACGACACCATAACATTTATAAGTTAAAAGCAAAGGATTCATATGCTGACAATGAATTGCAATTTTTATCTCCAGGTATGTATGCTTACCCTTTCCAATGTTCACTTTCAATTCTGTAAACTATTTTTTTCGCATTTCATGTATATTTATGAATATACTATTACTGCCAAATTCCTAGCTTAGCTATCCTTGCAGAGCTTAATACATATTCAAAAGTCACAGCTGTGACTAGGAGGAGATGAGTATTTTTGTGGAAACCAATTTTTCTCACATATCAAAATGTATTTCCTTAATTTATTGTCACATGCTTGTTAAGCCATATTTTAGATTCTTTTCCTAATGCATACTTATGCAGACTATTGCAATTTAAAAGACTCCTACAATTGTAGTCCATACTTACTTAAAGAAAGATTTCCTTCAATTATGAAATACTGTGGGCAAAACACTGGCAATAGTTTTTGGTGCTTAAGAGGAACATTTGGAACCTAACCAAAGTCAAAAATTTTATTAACATGCAGAGAGTGTTGATGATGCTCCTCTGATAACTGTAAGAGTTATGGCTGCTCTCAGAAATGACTGATTAAGTAACTCAGTAACAACAATAAAGGATGATAACTGAAATAGATTTAATTTGTGATAAAAATCCCCCTGTATATGCCAAAATATTCTTATGCTTTATAAGTCTTGGGAAAAGGTGTCTTCTCAAAAAAATTAACTGGGAAATTTACTGTTTATCATTCAGTCTTAACTGAATAAATGGCTGAAAAACCTAGCTGTAAATGTCTGAGGCATGTGACACTCTCATAGGTAGAGCTAAGGGGTACTGCGCCCTTTGGCAATGATCCCATATGAAGGGAAGGTTTAAATAGTTTTATGGAAAATATTGATACAAATTTTCTCTGCATCTAAATGTTTAATTTAAAATGTTACAGATTTCAGTTCAGTAAAATGTAGGTTTGTCCCTATAACAAAGTGGAAACTTTCAGCCAGTCTTCCCTATTACTGATGAATTTTCATTCAGGCAAAGGCTATGAGACAAACCAATGAGACCAGTGAGGCCAGCAGAAGTGGCTCACGTAGCTAATTAGTGCCTGAGCCATTTTTCCAGGTGGCAGAAACTCCCACGGTTGTCCTGGCTGGCACCAAAGCTATGTTTTTGCATGCTTTAAACTCAAGCATGGAAAAAACAAATGAGTTAGATGTAATTTAGGCCAATATGAATGACCAGAAGAGAGCTGGTAGATAGATCAACGAGCTAGAACCTCCTCTGCCTGTACCAGACAAGCATTTACCTAGTGCATCTAAACCACACATTTCCTTCCCTAGTCTGGACAAACTCAAAGAACAATAATTGTTAAGTTACAGCAAGATATGCAAAGAATAAAACATCTGGCATTACGATACAGTCTGTTCTAGAAAACAATATAGATGTAATGCTTTTGCATACTTTGCACATTTATAATGGAAAGGCACTATCTCTAGAGCATAGATTTTCCCAATATCATTTTCATCTGGTGAGTGAGCTAGAGCTTGTTAACCATCTGCATATGTGCAGTATAGATTTTAAAAGTAATTATTTTTATAGCATTCCAAATTGCTATTGCATAAAATGGCATATATTCTTCAATTAAATAACCAGAGGTTACGTAAGTCATAAAATACCGTTTTGCATCATTTTTGTTTAGCTGTTTTGCACCTAGAAGATTTTGTGTATATATTTTTACTCATTGAAAGGCAAACATTTCGATTAAAGTTTTAAGGTTGTTGGTGACAATATTTGAAGGGAGAGGTTTTGTTGTTTTAATTTTATGCCTTTAGGGATATGCTTGGGATAATGTCTGTCATGACCAACGTCCACAGAGATTTAATTCAGATGGAAATTGTTCAGGTTTTGCAGGGAAAGGGGTTTCATCCTTATACATGACTCTCTTCTTTCCTTCTACTTTTTCCTACTGAATGAACACTACTTAAATTCTGATTTACAAAGGAAAAACCAATGCCTACAACACCCATTTAAGGCTATCTATGGCTTGTGGTTGTGCTGTTCCTTGTTCAGGAACACTTGTGTTTTGGAGGAAGAGGAAGATTCGGTCTAAAGCCTTGTGATGTATAATTTGGGAATTAAGTCATTAGAAATACCCTAGGTTTCTGAAATATTTACAAATATAAATAAAACAGGGCTAAATTTCAACTGAGAAAAAAATGACTTGGCTTCAAAAGATAATTTTCAGTAAGCAGGTTCATGGAGACAATAAAATCAATGCTGTAGTTGAACCTTCCTAACAAAAACCTCCACTGAAAACTAAGCGGAGTCTAATGTGCACTTAAATTTTTCACATACCCAAAGACAGAGTAATTTCTCTTCAAGTTAGCCATCATACCCAAAACAGCTGCCCAGTGCAGCCCAGACTGGCTGAGCTGCACGTTCACTAGGACAAGCTACTTCACAAGATTTCCAATTATTTGAAATGTCAGAATGAGACTGAATACCTCAAAACCACTGAAAAGAATACATATTTTACTGAAGGCTCTTATTTTATTTTTATTTAGTTTTCTTTCAGAGAAGAGCATGGCTGAGAGTTAAAGCCACAGAAGAATTCATACAAATTTAAGAGGCTTCTGATAAGTGAGTCTTGCAAAATACTACACTTTTTTGGCCTCAGGCAAACAAATTTTTTCTGGTGGATAAACTCAATATCATCCTACTAACATGTGTAAATTCTATTCCTTCATGCACAAATTCCATAATTATTTTTCAGGCTTTGATAAATAGCATGAATTCTGTATTATGCATGGTCCTCCCCTCTAATGAATAAATTTGCTTTTAAAAGTCTGCAGCCCTAACAACATAAATAGGAAGTAAATAAGAAAAACAGAAGTAAGAACTGTTTCAACATGCTGATTGTAAAGGTAAAAGAAAAAAAAAGGAAAGGCAAAACCCCTAAAGTGTATTCAAAGTTTGGTAATGATCTCCAAATGAGACTATTCTAAATGTAACACCTTCAGACAGCTGTAAATTTGATCTACAACAGTAACAACTGTAGCAGTGATTTCTAATCAGAAATTACTAGCCCTATCATGTCTGGTACATTTTTTATTCATAGTTTTACATTTTTCTTTTAGCATCCATTTAAACAGTTGCATATTTTTTTGAAATAAAATGACAAAAATGTACTGTGGCTCAATCAATTTAAAGCACATACAGAAATTAATTTTTTCTGCTTTTGAAATGCCACTGCAATGGAATTCCTTTTCCTTAACAAAATGTGTTCAGCAGTGCCAGGAAAGTCTGAAGAATTTCAATCCATTTCTATTATAGGTACATGCAAATGTCTCCACTTCCATGCCCTCACCCACATACCTCCAGAGCAACCCAAAATTTTATCAACATAGTGACATTACAGACAATAAAGATCTGCCTGTATGATTCAGATTGCAGAAATTAGGAAATTGGATTAGGAATTAAATAATATAAAGTGTATTAAGCATACGGACATTCACAAGCTAAACTTCTCTGAACTTTGAAGGTCATACCTGCTGATTTCACCACCAAATTTGGTTGTGGAAGAGTGCATGTGGTTTTTTTTTTTTTAATATTAGGCTTGCTTTCTCCAACTAGATACTTGCATCTGTAACTATGGGCGTGTGAAAAGCACCACTGAAATCAACATTATTGAAATAGTCAGGGTTTGCACAAGCTTCCAACTTGGTCCAGGATACAGCACTTTGGACTGGAAGAGAGCAGAATACTGACTTTTCTCTGTTTTACAGAAATTTGCTTATGTTAGTATACTAATTATTACTTTGAAAATAAAGTCACCTGGAAAATAAAGGAACCTGGGCTCAATGTGAAATAATTTTATCCTTGATGTTAAACAGACTAAAACAAAGGGTTCTACAGAGCTTTCAGTCAATATCTCTGGGCTTTATTTCTTTATCATAGATGAGTTCCATTAAAAAGTAGAGCAATTATAGACACCAAAGCAATTTGCACACTGTATGACATATTTTAAGAAGTATTTAAGAGAAGGAAACCTTATTACTCCCACCATTTGGGAACCTGAGGTGGTTTCATGTACCTGCATCTTCTCGTCAGTTACAGTTACTGCAAATCAACAATTTCTTCCACTTGTAAACCAATTATTTCTCTCCAAAATTATTTGAAGGTATGGAAATAACATGCAAACAGTTGCACTCTAAAGATCTAAATATATTAGTTAAGACCATGTATTACAGTCACCTAACAAAAAGATGATTTTTTAAAATCAAAATATCTCTTTTTCTGCTTACATCTATGTAAACTGAGATCTTGTACTTTGCCCCTTCTGAAAAAGTAGAAAAAAAGCCAGGAAACAACAGTTACAAAGCTGGTGATTCCCACCTGGCAACTACTTTGAGTGCCACTCCAAAAAGCTGCCATGACAGTGTCACTGCTAATAATATTTTATTTAAATCAAGCTCTAGCTCAATTCCAGCTGCTCTCTATATGATCTGTTTGCTTCACTGGAGTGAAAGGATTTCCCTCTTTGTATGTTTAAGGAAGACCCTGAATATTCAGCAGAGCAAGATGACAGACAATTTGACTTTTGCTCAAGCAACCCCATAAATCTCTGCTCACATCACCCAGATTGACATAGCTCTTAAAAAACACTGCCTTTTGCTGTTCTCCTCTTTTGGTTTGCTGGTTGTTCTGGGATTTCTCTTTCTCTCTCTCTCTCTGAATACAGTTGTATGTGCATGAGGAAAAGAGTAAGGGAGGGTGAGGGAATCTTGCATCAATAGCCACACTTCAAACAATGAAAGAAGGTTCAGAAAAAAATGCCAACTCTGACCTGTCATCTTGGTGGTTAAATCCCCTGCCTGCAGAAGAGTAAGATCCACGTTTGAAGTCATTACATTTTTAGACAAATACACCTGACTGCCTGTTCTTTTGAGGATGCCCTAAGGACCGACAAGTGCTGAAAACCTAAGTGAAGAGATAATTGTAAAGGTGCTCATTGTAAAATCAGTCAAATTTACAACACTGCCTCAACACGGACAACAACAGTCATCAGGAGGCTGTGCAAGAAATGGTCATGCCCCACCAACAAATGTCAAGTTGGAAGTGCTGGAGCAACTACCAAACCCTGAATATCTTAGCCCAAAACCCCAGATTGCAATGGTCTTTTTTGAATTCCCCCCAGCACAAGTTTTTTGCTCCGAGGACAGTGGAAATGCCAGGTTCTCTCTCCTCCCTTGTGACCCAGCCTATTTTCTCTTGGGGCTCAGCCCTTGGAGTGATTCCAGCACCAGGAAAGGCAATATGCCCAATGTGCCCCGTCACAGCTCCCTGCCCCAAACCACCAGGTTTCTTTCTGGAATCCAGTTGCAAAATCAAGGTCTTGTGTACCACACCACACAAAGCTCCTTGTTTCTGCAAAACTATCCATCAAAGTATATAAAAAATTATTACAACTGACAGCTACTTATGTATGTGGAAACTGCATTCTTTTTTTTTCTGGTGTATTTTAGCCTGCAAGCCAAAAACAATTCTACGAATGTCCAAGGGTATGAAGACTACAGCAAATTAAGGGCACTTCACATCTGAATGAAAGCATCTGCTGAAGGGAGGGTGGTAAGAGTGGAATGTAGATATTTTCACTTCGCCTGTATTAACCTTGTATTTTTGACTAATTTGTCTTAACTTTCTGAGCTTCCCTGTGTGGACAAGTCCCCAAAGAGCTTGCAAGAGACTGTCATTCTCGCTGCTGTAGCAGCTGCTGTCACTGGAGGGCACACTGCTGCTGCTTTCGCAGGCTTCCACACCCTCATCACAGACATTTTTGGACAGATAATCTTATTTCCTTTTCCTTTTTAAAAAATATTTTACCTCCCCAAATTATCTGAATGCACAAGTCTTCCTTTTGTAGAACTCCTACTGCTAAATTGTGCAAGAAAAAAACAAAACCCCCCAAAATAAAAAGCAAAAAAAACCCCAACCCAGAGTTTTTATTTCCTGTATAGCGTTCCAGACAGTGTAACTATTCATTAACTTTAAAGCATACAGTTTAAAATTCTGTTTTTCTTTTGGTCTCGGCTTTATATCCTGGAGCTCATTTAGACCAAAACCAAATCCCTGGCTCTGATTCTACTCTTAATATTAGGAAAATTGGGCTTCCATCCATTTAGGCTGTTATGCTTATTCAGCATTTCCTCTAGATACTTGAGGAAAAACCTGACCCAGGTAAAACTCCTTCTTTAGGGTATGCATTGAACTCCAAATAAAATCCTTTTTCATTTTGCCTGTGCTGCTCTTGGCTGTTGAGTGTCCAGATAGTGTGAAACACTGAGCTATGGTACAGAGTAGGAAAGAATTAATAAAAATAAGAAAAAAAGTAATATTCTTCCTAAATGTTTTAAGCTTACACGACAGAAATCTTAAAGCAATGAATTCTCTGAGACTACCTGTCTTCTGCAACCCCTAAGCATTCCTGCCAGGTCCCTCCACGTGACACTCCTGCTCCACCAGACCTGAAGAAGGAGACCACAGAGGCAAAAGCACAAGCAGATTCTTCTGAAATGGGCCCTCTGTGGTTTCTCCTTCCTGCCACAGATTACAAGATGCAAATTTGAGCCACCCAGGGCCAGGAAATATGTTTCACAATGCTGACGGGCTCCTCAGTACTTTTGAAATCATATTGTGACCCATGGCTTGGAACGGTTGGACACAACTACTGGAGAAGCTTTTTGGAAAGTAGTTTCATTAGCATACAATATTGGCCTGACTCTGCCTGAGAAGTCAATGGCAAAACTCAAAGTGATTTTAATGAGAGAAGAAGTAGGTCAGTACTGGAAAATCTCATGCACAGCCTTTATGTTATGTCACTGATTCCTTGTGATCCCCAGAGAAAAAGGAATAATTCTGAATCTCCACAAGCAAACAGGGAAGTCAGTTTTACAGCCCTAGCTGGGGTTTTGTATGATCTGTAGAAAAGTCCTTTACAGCATAAGAGTTTAACTGTGACACTTGCAAATAAATGGCAAAAGCTCCTTTGCTGTTGTCACAATCTTTCAGACCATCTCACTGTAACAAGTTGCCTTAAAAAAAAAACAAACAAAAAACCCCAAAAAAACCCAGAGTCCCAAATTAATAGATTTTTGGATTAAGACATCTTAGATTGCAGTGTAACAAGTTTCACATAGATGTAAAAGCTGCTGGAGGACACATACGAGTGTCAGCAATTCAGTGTCATCCCTAAAAGGATCAATTCTTAATTCCCTGACCAAATGAGGTTATAACACAGCCTGTACTGTTCAGACTCAGAGGGTTTTTTAGCTCCATTTACAGTCTGCGTTTGTCTTTGCCTAGAATGTGTGTTATTCGATCCTGCATACCTCCCAGCCCAGACCCTGAATGCTTCATTTATTAATCTGATATTATTTCCTCAAATGAAAGGATTCACAGCTGATGATTCGGACTGGTTACTAAACAGCTGGGTCTTCTTCCAAGCCTTTTTCATGCTATGCCTTTTTGCATGCTTGAGAGTTCAGCTTCAGCTCTATTATACAAACTTTTCAGCTAAAGGAACAAATTAAAACACTGGAACCCAAACCGCTTTAGATTGGCAACTACATGCAATTGCTGAATCTCCCTAAGCCATAACAAAACTGTGGTGGAGATCAGACCCCTATTTCCAAAGCCCTCATGGAAGTTTTCCATTCTGGCCCAGCTTACCACATGGCTGACAGGCAGTGACAC
>JAOXNG010000002.1:36419289-36434406 GCA_028566535.1 Scolopax minor
CCCCATCTCTGGTGGTTGTCCCTGACTGTGTCCTCAGCTTTCTGTTCCTCCTCTGTCTCTCCAGATTATTATCAACCTTATTTTTTCCCTCATTGCACATCAACTGGTATCATATAGAGAAAAAATCCTTTGCTCACACATATGTATGTGTATATTTTGGGTAGGGCATGCATATATGTGCACAAAACCCTGCTATTTTTCCTCCATTTTGTAGCTTCCTTTATATGAATAATTAAACTTCTATGCTGATTGAGTACTAGTGTATCCCAGCATTTCAAGATCTAATCTAACCTAAAACAGCTTATGTTTTTATACATGCTTTTTTTTTTCCCCCCTCCCTTTCACAAGCTACAATCATATAATGATTAACATTAAGCCCTTTCTAAGGCAGTTGGTAGAAGGCATATGGATAAGCTGCCCTCACTACCCGTTTCAGTGGAGCAAAAGAGGGAAATTTTGGTAAGCACAACAGCTAAATGTCAACGGCTAGAGGAAATCTGTGGGAT
The DNA here is from genome assembly GCA_028566535.1 of Scolopax minor. NCBI lineage: Eukaryota > Metazoa > Chordata > Aves > Charadriiformes > Scolopacidae > Scolopax > Scolopax minor. The sequence goes on from JAOXNG010000002.1 coordinate 36,419,796, forward strand.
GCTCAGAACGCAGTAAATGTAGCCAGTGTTTCTTCTGAAGTGCAGAGAAGTAAATAAAGATATTTTTTGTGAACAAAGTTTACATTCCTCCAAAAATTGTACTCTTTTAGAGCATGCTAAACCTAATACCTTGCTCATCAAGTTGTGGTCTTCACCAGATACATAACACCTACAGCTCTTGACGACCCACTCTTCTATCACCAATGTCCATAAGTCACCAAAAATGGTCATGAAAAGAAGCAAACAATATTAAGTATCTATAAGCAAAGATGAGCTCCTAGAAATTGGCAGTGCCCATAGCCAGGTTCTCTTGGGCACTGGAGGATGCAAACACAAAGCTTATATTCATCTCCATTAATATTTTTAGTCAAAGCTCAAAGAACAGTAAAACAAACTAATCTGTAAGAGAAAATACATATTAGCATTTAGATTAACAGTTATTATCTCCAGTTCCCATCACCAGACAACAGTGAAATTCGTGATGATGTTTTAAGATTATTTTTTTTCAAAAAGATTAAGGGTTCCCCGAATTCAAAGGGCTGGGAAACACTGGCCTGTAAGATCAATGGCACTGGCCCTGACATGTGCTACATATCCTCAATACATCTGGACTCTAGCTGGAATTAAAATTCATATTGCAGTAGCAATTAAAAGACAGAACTAGGTCATGAGCTGTTCTTCAAGGCACTATGCAAGCAAAGAAAGAACAGAAAAAAAAAGAAAAAAAAGAAAAAATCCCTGAAGCAAGCAGCATTTGCCCTAAAAAATTCAGCATTGAAAAATTCAGAAATATGAGGATGCAACAGGAAAACCAGAGTTGGGGTGTTTCAGCAATGCTATGCTACGTGCTCACGTTTTTCACCAACCGCTCACCGGCGCGCGCGGCCCCGCACGCACGGGCTGGTGCTGCACGTGTGGTGTGTCTCTTTACACCTACACGCAGCCTTGTTTGCAAGAGTCATTTGTGTGGCTGGAAGATTTTTATAAAAGAAACCATAGCAACCCTCCTAAATCTACTGGAGCAGCAGTTAACAATTTGCTAGGTCCATTCTGGTAGGCAGCTTTTTCTTTCCTCCCATTAAGTTCTGTATCTCCGTCCAACTATTTTATTCTGTATGGAAAGGATTGTATGAGAGATATATCCAGAACGCACTCTATGGTGTATCATACTCCCTGTGACAATGCACATTGTATTATCCACATCCAATTCTAGATGTAGGAAATGAGAATGAAATCCCATAGCTTCTATTCCTTTTTTCAAAAGCGTGCTGTTACCTGCGGGCGAGCAGGGAATTTCACTGCAGACTTCTCTGCTGGCTTTGCAATGCTGCATAATATTATTAATGAAGGTAAGAACCCACCTTCAGTTTAATGGGTCCCTCATTTTCATTCACTCGGTCACATGAGCAAAAAGGTGGTTGAATGAAAATGAGGAAAGCAAAGACCAGCCACATCGTTATTGATTAAACCTTGCTTTCAGTATAATTTAACCTTAAAAGCGACCTGTTAAAGTAAGACTTTGCAGGGGAACTTTGCCTGTTAAATCCTGATATTATTGGGAAAAAAGAAATTTAAAATTACTTTAAAGACATTTCCAAAACAGGAAATAGGATTGATTTACACGTAGGATCATCTGACAGCTGTGAATGTGCTTGTTTCATCTCTGTGGCTGAAATGCTGGATGTGAGGAGAGCTGTGTCAGCACTGCACTGGTGACACGGAGAGAAGAACGGGCTCCTTTCCCCCATCCAAAACACAGCAGTTGGTGATTTCCAAAGAGACAATAGTCAGAAGAGCTGCAGAAAGTAGCTGCCTGTGTGTGGCCAAGGGCTCTGCCTTGCTCTTCCTTCCCATTGGGGATTTCCAAGCCAAGCCATGCAAGCTATCTCCCCAGACTGCCCAGTTGCTGTGCAATCAACCCCCCAACTTTATTTGACATGTATGCAGCAATGAGAGACACTAGAAATCTGGATAGATAGAAGCATAAGAATACATGCAATCAATTAAATTCAAACTGTTAGATTTGAAACACAATCCCAGAGGTGCTCAGTGCTACCCATGAGGGCTGCAGCTAACGTTACCTTCTGCTCAGTCTTCTGGTGTGCAACACTTCTCCTTTTCCATATTCCATGTTTATCCTGAGCTCTACTACAGATACAGAGGAAATTTTATCTCTATTCTCTTGTCTTCATTCTTCACCTTCCAAAAGATGGCCAAAGTAACTGGAAATAGCTAATTTCATCCCTTTCCATTACATGTTCTGTACCATTACGTCCTCTGTCCCTTATAAAGCCTGCACCAATGGTCTTTAATCATCAGGGAAGGTTTATATAAAGGAGGCAAAGGTATATTTTTAGTTGTTCGTGACACAGTCCTGTGCAGGACCCTAATTATTAAAGGCAACACACCATCAAGTCAGGATGCAACACTCAGCAAGGGGCTGTGTATACTTCACAGGAAGTTGAGGAAAGATCATGCAAGTTCAAGACAGGCGGTGGTTGTCGCCATACACCCCACAGGAGTTTAGGCTGAATTTTCCCAGTTGCTGTTGGTGGACTGGCTGGTGCCAGACAGTGCCACAGGAGGGGGGTCACAAGCATAATTCCACAGGGACATCAAAGCTCTTCAGAGAAGTACTGCCAGGAAATGAGAAAACAGCAAAAATGACAAAGTGGATGCTACAGAAAAACACTGCAGTGTTATTCAGAGTAATTCACTCAGATCGCTTGACTTTGACAGCAACAGAAAAGGTTTTTTAAGATTCACCCACAGCTGAAGGGAGTATCTTGCCAGTAATAGATTAACTCCTTTACCAACTGAGGAAACAATTAAAGACTTGGTTGAAAGATAACATATTTCTCTCTGGGGCCACTGATGCCTCAAACCATGGAAATACCAAATAGTTTCAAGAATTGTTCATTACCATAACAGTTAGAGGGAGACTCCAGTGTCTAATAATATTTCTACCGTAACTCCTCTGAACCTAAGTGAATTATACTTTAAAAAAAAAAAAAATGTTTAACCTTTGAAAGCATGCCATCATTTACCACTCATAATGTTGGAAATCATTTTGAAAGACACCACTGTCAACTAATGAATGAAAATGAACACATTCTTCCAGCTAATTGCTTAACTCATAGCAAACTACAGCAACACACGCTACAGACAAGTCGGTCCTTGAAGGCTGTGAAATATTTGAAGTGTTCAATCTATGTTTTTTACTCATCCACTATAGCAATTTCAGGCCTGGAGGAGATGCTTCGTTTATCAGTTGTGGCTACACAACAAGGCTGTGGCATGGGCCCTCAATGGGTTTTACAGCTTAGACTTCAAACGCGGGTTATAAAAACAGTTGCTTTCTACCTGTTAGTAGCTATTGTCAGCCATTAGGTGACAATACAGTAATTGTCATTGAGGCTGACTTTCAGCTTCAAAACTTCCCTTTTTGTAGCTCTGAATTATTTCATCACCTGCAGTTCAACCAGGAAAGAGTCTGGGTCTCTCTCCTCTTGCTGCCAACCCACTCTTCTGCTCAAGAAATCAAATCTGCCTTGGACTTCATTAGGTGTCACTACTGGGTACACATACACGCACACAAATCCTGCTCAGGAGCTCAGCTAATTCTTGAACTAATTATGCCACTGGGAGGAAGAAATGTACTTTTCCAAAGAACTATGTGATTGAAAACTTGAGGATGAATCTTTCATTGCATGAGTTTTACAAACCATAGTTATATGACTGATGTGTCACTCCATCACACAACTGTGATTAATGACTGTTGCACAGCACCAATGGAAATCTGAGAAAGGTTTGGGCCTGGGACCACACACATAGGATTGTGTGTGACTGTCCTCTGCTCACTCCTCCCTCTCTGCAGAGATACACAGACAGAAATGTCACGTGAAACAGGAGCAGTGTTGTATGAGAGAAGAACACTCTTGAAACATGCCCTGGGGAGATAGCAGCTTGGGGTTGGGCTATACTGCAAATAGGGTGAGGACTGCTGCTCCCAGACATAGAAAGGGATTTAGAGCAAAAGAACACATGGAAAACAAGTGAAAAACCCTTATTTTAAGAATTTCATATGCACTGGAGTCTTATTTCCCCTTAGAAGCTACTAGGCAGCTACTAATAAGCTTACTACTACTAATTAAGGTGGCTACGTTGGTTTAGCCTTTTGTCAAGGTTAAAGACCAAACCAAGTCATCCCCAACATCACGTGGTTCCCTTCGTGCTGGAGACTCTTTCCTGCTCACACACGTGGCACTGCTGTCCCCAAGGTCCTACAGACAACGAATGTGGCAAGTGTCCCATCACAAGGACATACTGGACCATGGGACGTGTCTCCTGCTCCAGGCTCTGCTCCGTAGCCTGTGACCACATCGTGCTACGTGGCTGTGACCTGGGGGAACAGTAAAGTAAGTGGCTGACGTTCAGCCACCACTGAACAGGGCCACGCTCCCAGACCTTGCTCAATGCCCACGCTGTGCAGGCTGCACGCTGGCTTTTCCAGTCTGTCTGCTTTCTCTGCCATCTGCTCCCAGACAACTGTAAAACTACAGCCAAAAAATTTCCTCTACCTGTACTTTGAAACTCGCCTTTTATTTTGTGCATTACCTGGGCTTAGAGCTGGAGGTTGGTGTTGTTTTAAATATCTTAGCCTGATTTTACAAGCTTTGCTACAGAAGACTAAGTAGAGAACATCAGGATGCTTCCACGTCAATGCAGCAAAGTCCATCAACCCTAGCAATTCCCACAGCCAGGCAGAACAGCCACAATGCACTGCCTTTGTGTCACCAGCCCCAAAGAGCAGCAAAATACACCTTACACAAAGGAGGGAGCACTGCCAAACCACGAGGATCCTGCTTCTACCACTGCTCACACGGAGCTTCTAACCTGGGGAAATAGTGGAAACTATGCATCCCCCTGCCCCACCTCGCGTGGGAAACAAGGAGACACGGGCATCTTCTGATGAAGGGAATCATGAGGATGACATATCAGTGATTAGAGGAAACAGCCCTTACTGTACATAGTTTGTATGCACAAAGAAAAAAAGCAAACAGGCTGCTCCAAATCACCACATGCATGATTTTTCACCCAAAAAGAGCTGAGTGACTCTAGAGCAGGTTTTTTTTTTTGGACAAGTTCTAAAGACTTTTCAATAAATTTGCGTGAGCAGCCACCTCTGAAATTCCCAATAGGTAGTAAAAATTAGAATGGGCACCTGACTTCTGCCCATTGCCAGGAGATCCTTAAACAAGAATAGCTTCATGTGGAGGTTTTTTTTTTTATGTAATTCCACAAAGAAGAATGGATGTAGAGAAAAGTACCCTCAAAACTGTGGTTATAAAGTTCAGGCTAATGTGCAACCAACACTTGTGGGTTTCTCCAAGGATTAGGAATTAGAACAAAATTATATGATCCCTTCCAACCCAAATTGTTATATGATTTTATAATTGACCTCATAGGTAGGGGACAGAAAGGGACTTACCTGGAGAGACTTCATACTCCTGCAAATACAAAACACCAAAGTCTTTGCCACGTAATGAAGCTGATTAAAGAACAATCAGTTAATTCTCAAGATCTCAATGCAACTGACAAAAAAATAATGGATACTTACTACCAACTTCGCTTAAGTGTAAGTTTTGTATGCCATCTGAAACCACCATCCATTGCATTTTTTGCTCATTTCCGTTTTGATCCCTTCAGGGGGCACGCAAGAGAATATTTCCACAGAGGAAGCTTAATCCAGCAATGACTGCAGCAGTTGTAGGGTAACGTTCCTATCCACACCACCACTGCTGGCATCCAACACGAGCACCAGATCATGACTATTTATACCTTTCAACCCCCACTGTTCCAAAAGCTTTTAAGTAATTAGTTTCCCTCGTTAACAGACGCACTGCCTGGGGAAGGGCACACAGGTGGTCACAGGGCAGCACGGTGTGGCCTTGGGGCAGAAAGCTCAGAAGCACCAGGTGGGGCTGATGAGGAGGGTAACACAACCACAACATTTCTGCAAATGTGTTACTCCCAAGGCAGAAGAACTGCAGGTTTTATTTTAGCAAGATCACAGACCACAACAGCAATAAAAATATTCACAGGATGTTACCACAAATTCCATGTATTTAAATGCAAAAGATGAATAAAATTTATTAACATCACTTTTGTGGAGACCCAAATGTACCTGGTGAAGCACCAGGTGTAGTAGTGATTTTTTGCTAAAGTTGTATCCTATCCTAAAAGAAGCAAAGTTTATACACCTCATGTACCACAAAGTAACCTACAGACAGAGTCACCACCACAAGTACGACTCTCATAAAATATGTGGGGCTTCTACCTTCTTACTGACACATCCATTATTCCATTTTTCTTTATACTTTTAGAAGCAAAATAGACATTTGGTAAAGCCTAATTTAATATTACCACTAATGCATTCAGACACATCACTAAAAACTGTGTTGCTAAAATTACATTACAGAAAAGACAGGTAAACCAGACACTGTTATCTCCTTGAAAAATATGGGCCTTCTGCTACAGCACCTCTGATGCGAGTCTATTGAAACCAACAGGATTACTTACGTGAATAGGGATTACTCCCATGATTAAGGAGTGCAGGATTACATCCATTGTTTGCATATCTCCTGTTATTTACATATCCCTATTTTCACCTCCTGGTTGTTTTTTTTATCTAAAACACAGAGCATTTAATTACTGTTAGCACTAGATATCATTATGCTGTACTTTTATCCTTTCAAAATTTGGCTGTCTCTTGGATGTCAAGGAAAATGCTTTTATGATCAAAACAAAGAAAATAAAGTAGAAGCAGCAGAATCTGGACTATGTAATTAAAAACAAACAAATAAAAAGAGGGAGAGCTTGTTATCCACAATCAGAACTTATTCAGGATTCATTTCATATTCATGCTCCTACCCACGGCCTCTGCTCTTGGGAGATGATTATTTATATCAGTTTTTTAACTGTGCCAGGTAGCGAGTTACCTGAGAGTTCTCAGGCAATGCTGATGGTATCACTACTGGAAAATAACAAAAATCAGACAAACAATTGAAACAAATATTATAGGTAGTTATACTGATAAGGAATAACAAAGCAAAAACAAGCTTGAAACCTCATAAAGAAGTGGTAAGTCTAGCTTTAGTCTATGACTGCCATATGTTTTACATGCAAAATATCTTTTCTCCCTATCCTGAGTAAAATTGGGTAAGTTACCAATGCTTTTCAACTATTTTACGATACAACAGAATACTTAATGCATAGTAAGAAAGGTCTGTAGGTCTCAGTTCCTGTTCCCAGCCCGATCAGGAAGGTATTTAGCTGAATAAAGAGCAACAACGAAAGTTACAAGTCACATCAAGGAACTAACATTTCTTATGAAAAAAACCCCACATGTACTTTCAGATTCTTCAGTTTGACACTGAATTACATTAGTCTCAGTTTTCATTGCAAGAAATCAAACTTGTATCATAAATATGTTTTGCTTTAGTAGTGTGCTAGGAGGCTTTAAAAATTTAAATAATACAAGTTAATTTAAGAAGGCTTGATTGTAACTTTAGTGCCAGTTCTGTAGATACTGTTTACATGTTTTCTAGAGCTGAAAATAAATATATTGTGTGCCTTTTTAGGGTTCTTTTGGTCTTTTTAAAAGCGAAAACAACGCAGACTATTTTTAGAAGGACTGGTAAAACAATGCACGTTAAAGTTATTGTAAACTGAAAAGAGCTTACAGGTGATTCAGAAAAAGCTAAAAGTTGCACAAACTTACCGAAGCCACCTGTTTTCTTCCAGGAGGAGTAGTTTATGGTCAAGTACAGCTGAGTTACGAAAGACTGTGTTTCCCGGGTCCATCTTGCGTGAGGCTTAACCTGAAAATCCACCCGGCTGTGTCGGGCACAGCGGGGACAGGGAGGTTTTCCCTCTCCCGAAGGCATTTCCGTGCTCCCCGGGGACGTGCGGTGGCCCAAGAGTGGCTGGGACAACCGCCACTTGTTGCAATGGTAACAGGGAAAACCAGGATCTGCCCATTCTCAGGCTGCAAGGGCATGAATAATTCATGCCTTCCACCTCCCCGCATTAGCATGCCGCTCAGGCAGCTCCAATGAAGCGATTCATTTTGTCCTTTGTCTTCGGGAAAAGCTTGCTGGATTAATGAGGGTTATCTGTGATGATAAAACCTGGGCCTGCTGATTTATTTGGTGCGATTGGTTAGGCTTTGTGTCCCTAAACGCAGGTTTTTACGGCCAGAATATGAATTCGGTTGTGCATCCTCAACCTTAGGCAGGCGTGGGTTGTTCGGCTACAGCAACAATATCTAGCTACAGCACATGAATGTTTCATTTTCTGGACTTAAATATTGAAGCTGGGCTCTGTTTCTGAGTGCTTCTTGAGGGAAGTTAAGAGGAAACGTCCAAGTACGCTGCTCGCACGTGGTTGTGCACATATTTCTGTGATGACCTCTTGGACTGCTAAATAGCTAACACCTGGCTCCCAAAATGTTCCTGTTCTGAGCACAAGACAGGAGAAAAAAAACCCAGCCATAAATGCCAGCAAATTTATAATTTACTTTTTAAAAAAATCATCATACATTATAGTGCTATTTTGAAAAGAAAGTTTTGAAGGTGATATTTTTTCAATGTGATATTTTAATTTTTGTTCACTGTTTTTTAAATAATCAACAGTGTGATTATTTCCCTCAATACTTACAATCTAGAAACATACACTAACTGAAAATAATAGCAATGATCATAATTCTGATTAATTGATCCCAAAACTTATCATTGAACAAAATGAAAAAATTTTAAATTAAATACCTATGTAGTTATATAATGCATTATTAGGATGCATATATGCAGATTTTACCATCTTATCTGATACTGCTAAGAAGAGCACTGAAATACTATATTAGTTTTGGTATCTGTATTCTAAATAGGACAGTGGCAAATAAGAGAGCGTAGAAAATCGCTGCAGAAATTATTTGAACTCACTAAAGATAAAGGACTTAAAACCAAGACTCAAGTTAGTTTGCTGTCAAAAAGGATATTAAGAGTTAACTTGACTACAGTGTACAAAGGGCTTTACAAGGACAAAATACCTGGGACAGAAGCACTTCTGTGGTACATATTTCTAATGGGGAAGGTGATTACTGGCTACAAAAATCTACAGAGTACATTAGTGACCTCTGCATTTCCTAGATACCCTTCCAGGAGATACGCTTTTGCCAGTCAAACAGCAAAATGTTACTGGACAAAGGACAGCTCTAAAGACTTAAAATGTTGGGAACATAACAAATGTCTTAAATGTCTTAAAATCCTGTTAGTGTTCCTTTGTGTTCCTGTAGTTCATTGAAGTCTACAGTACAAATCTTCCTACCATTTGCGTATAGTGATTTTGCTAACCTTGAGATAAGTCCAAGTTTTTTTTTATTTCAAGATTTCATCCAGAGAACCATTACATTGTAATGCAAATTAGGCTGATGAATGTTTCATGGCAGGCTTCATAATGTTTGCTGCTGAGCCTTTCTAGAATAACCCATGTGGATGCACTTTTCCTCCCACCATTTTCTAATCATTCCGGTTAAGACAAGAAAGAAAAACAAGTTGGACACACAGATATGAAGTCATTTCATTTTGCCCAAGAATTTACAAGTAAAGCTTATTTCTGCCTCTCATATTCTTATTCTACACTGTTTTAGGCTGAAAAAAAATATGACTTTATTCAGCATTTGATTTAGATGGGATTGAATGATTTTCAAGGTTGATCACCAGTTTAAAACTTAGCAGGAACAGAAGAGTTTGTGACAATCTGCTAGATTTTGACACAAACTAGAATTTGTTGTTTCTTCCAGATTGCAGGCGCCATAGGGTTTCAAGGCGGCAATTAGTGACATCACTGCTGAGGTCAGCCCCTCTTATGGTGGATTTACAATGGCCAAAAAATATGTTTTCATCTGAAATAACTCTATTTCCTCACCTGAACTAAATGTTGAAACGGTCCTTCAGGATATGTGCAACACTAAAGGAAAGGTTAGGCAGAAAGGAAGAAGACAGACTGACAGATACTGGCCAACTCAGTCCTGGGAACCATTTCCCTGCACTGAGACTGAATTTGCTCTTTGTTCTGCATTATATATATATATATAATGATATCTCTGGTTGCAGCTGTGGCAGGGGATTATGCAGGTTGATATCAGCAAAGCAGCTTCAGCAATGAAGTTGGCACATCCTGCAAGTTCTCTAGAGGTCTCCAGGTAGCTGGTGAACAGAAACGTGCACAAGAGCTATAGAGAAGGAATGGGAACAGCTGCCTATTGATGCTATGTGAGTTTCACCTGAAAAATTGATTGACACAGTTGTAGCTCAGACTACCTATTCAGCTGTTGTCACGTATGCAAGTCAGTGACAAATTATGGTTGACTGTGCTTGAAAGCTACAGAAACGTTGAGTAGCATGAGCAGGAAGATGGGGTTCCTATCCATTGCCATCAAAATATCATCTTTTAGTGCTGTTGACAGTTTAATAGCTACTTCTGTAAGGTGGAGAGCATTGTGAAGTACTGCCACTATATTATTAACCTAGGCTGGAACTTTCCTGCAAATGCAGAGCAAAAAACCACACAAATGGAGCTTCTGAAATAGTTTAAGATTAAAGGTGTGCTGTTCACAACATGAATAGTATCTCTCTAATTACATTTCAGAAGGACCCAATAACACTTTAACCCCCAATTACCTTATCATATATTTTTTCAGATCAAATTGATTCCATTCCATTTTAAAAATCCAGATGGTTGCATTCAGTTAAAATCAAGCTTTTTAATTCCATTTGTTTCCTCTAGGCAGCTGAGCTGGGATGTGGATACGGGGGAGTTACGCAGCCGTATCTCACTGACCTGTGAGATACGGTGCGTAGGGCTCCAGGGGGGACTGCCAGAGCTACATCCCTCCAGTAAATCTCCAATGCTCAGGAAAAACAAAACAAAACAAAACAAACCAAACCAAAAACCACGCACCTTTGTGCAAAGCTGCATCCATGTATGTAATAATTTGAAACCATTCCTTGAATATACTAAGGTGCATCATACCTTCGAAATGGTTTGCAAGGCCCCAATCTGTCACAGTTCAAAGAAGATGTGTAGAATATCTCACAGATTAAGCATATTGTATAGCTGGGGAGTGACAGAGTGATCTTGTGACTACGGAATAAATTTGGGATTCAAGAGATTGGAGTGTGACTGTCTATTGATACCTTTAAATTAGCTATCACTGTAGCATCTGGTTTCTGTCAAGGTATTGCAGAAAATCAGTGAGATGCATCTAGGAGGTTAGAGAATCAATTCTCTGCTCTGCCCATGGGCTGACCCTTCCCTGTTGGCTGTCTTTCAGCATGTCACCTTGGTTATTTAGCTTTTTTTTTGTTGTTGCTGTTCCTTGGCTCATTGGCAGGCCACGTGTTCCCTGCTGAGGCGCCAGTCTACAGCTGCCACCTACCCAAGGTGGCCCCTATCCGAGGTGACATCTACCCAAGGTGGCCAAACCAGCTTTGGGATGAGACACAAAATGGTGGCTCTTCTGGCACATGACACCAGGAGGGTCAGTGCTCCTGGGTGACTGAGGACAACACCATTAACCAGCCCAGCCCTGGAACGCTGCAGTAATGGGGTGGCAGACTTGCCAAAGCCAGGGTTGTGCATTCTGCTTTTTATTCCCCATCTGGTTGGGCTTTTTTTTTTAAGTACCAGAAAAACAAAGCATTACAAAAATGTCAAACTGTGAAAAGAAAACCCAGACAATTCAGTTAATGCTGATTCTTTAACTCAAGTCATTAACTCGGAGGCATGCCTGAAGGCTGGGCAGAAGCCTCAGCTGAACTCTTGCTGGTTTGTGCAACTGGCTGAGGATTCACACATCTGAGGGGGCACAAACTCATATATAAATATAGGAGAGGAGCAGGGAATGACTGAGTTAAGAAGCTGGATGCCACTGGTATGGGGGAAAAAAGGGGAGCAATCAAGAAACAGATTTCCTGAAAAATTAGGTAGGGGAAGGGAGGTGAGAGAAGAGATAAGCTCATCCTGGAGACTGGCAGAAAAAGGAAGATTAAGGACACTGACAAATGAGAAACCCAAGAGAGAAGACATGAGTTAAAAGGTGGCCAGGGAAAGAAAGAAGTTCCGACAGGAAAGATAGGGAATAATTGTGAAAAAAACTCAGAGGGTGAGCGGAGAGCAACTTGGATAGGGATCCGGAATTGATCTGGCACAAAGATGGGAACTGGAGTGAAAATGTAAGGAGGACAATGCTCTCTCAAAGGGGAAGAAATATAATTAGTTCTGTGAGAGTGAAGAAGAAAAAAATCAAGAAGGAAATAAAGCTCACATTTGGTGGCAGTGGACAGAAGAGTCAGGGCATATTAGATTTGTCCCTCTTTGGTAGTCAGGCTGGAATACAATTCAAGTCTCCTTTCCTCTCTCTGCCCAGGATGCTTTGCATATTGAACCTGCTCGCTGAGTCCTGTCTTCAATTTCTGCTTATTATTTCAAAAATTCAAATTGGACACAAGAAATAGCAACTAAAACAATCATTAAGGCTGCAAATGAAACACCCCAAAGTAAGAGATTCTAATAAAACCAAGTAGGGAAGGTTTTTGCAAACCCTGCGATACATCTATATATTGCTCTTCTGTTCAAGATCTTAGAGCATTTTGACTCTTTGAAAATACACACAGCTGGATACTTACATTTAATTAAACAGTTTTTAACAAAATGACTACAGCAGCTTCAGCATAATTCACAATTAAAAGCAATCAAACCCCAAATTCAAAATTGTTCTTATTCAAATTTCTAGCATCAGTAATAGCCTATATAGTTTTCAATAAAATGGGAGTCATAAAACTGCATTCCAGAGTTTACAGTTGTAATAAATACAGATTTATAGGCAATGAGGAAGTATCTATGGGTACCTTCCTGTGCCTCTCATTTATTAGGCTAAAGCTGAGACATCCCAAAAAATGTCTTTAATTAGTTTAAGTACTTAATTTAACAAAACAAACAGTTTAAGAAGACACAAACTACTGTTCTCCTGCAACCATGTATGTGAAACAACTATTATTTTTGCAAGACTAATAAAGTCACAGGTGATTTTATAACAACATAATTAAAACATAATTTAAACCTAAGAGCAAGGATGTTTTTTACATCAGGACTGAGTCAAGGGAAAGAAAATATTATCTGTTAATAAATACCATAGTACTGTTTTATATAATTCCTCTATGTTTGTAATATGTATGAAGATATTTCAGAAAGCAAGTCGCTTTGTTTATAAAGACATGCAATAAAAGTACTCATGTAATTTTTCCCTTGACTAAACAAGAACATATTTTCTGTTCCATCATGTAATCCATGCATTAAAGAAGAACAGTGCAATGATGAGAAAATAATTGAAGTTAGAAAGTCAGAAAAAAATACTGATAAGTGGACGGAGGGGATAGTTTGCTGGCTCCCATTTCAGATGCATTACATAAAGTGGCTAAATATTTGTACAGAGTGTAATTAACTTTTTTTTTTTCCCCCTACAGTGGAACGTGGCTTTACAAAATACTGAGCGCAATCAGCTACACTAAAATCGGTGGGAAACAAAGAGACCCGGCATTTTTCTCAATACAGGTCAGAGCCTTTTTGGCTGCAATCCAGTACTGGATCTCTTGCAAGCCCCCTTCATCACAGGCACACTCAGGCAGTGGTTTTCCAAGATGAACATGGGCTCAGAATTCCCATTAGTGGGACTAATTGATGGTAAAGGAAGAAGGGAGCGGCAGTGCAATTTTGCAAAATCACCAAGAAAATGTGGGTAGCAAACATCTCCCTGATAAACATTCATACCACAACAGCAAGCCAAGCTGTCTATTATTTGTCCCCTGCAATTCGGTAGCAATTGTTCCCACAATGGTTTCTTCCCATCATTATTCATCAAGATTCTTCTCTAAACTCCATTTAGATATAATTCTGTGAATATCATTATTCTACTAATATAAAAAGTAATTGGTAGCTTCAAATACCTTTTGCGTGGACTTTAAAATTCTAAATATTGGTGAAGTATTTTACTGTCTTTAAGAGTTACTTTCCCAAGGCTTTGCTACAACACAGGTGAAACCTTGGTTCTTTCAGAGACAATAGCAGATCTGCCCACACCTTTACAGGTGACCAGACTTTACCAGAAGCCTAACGTGCCCCATCCTTTTAATGCTATCTGCTCATTATTTAGATATGAGGGATATCTTTCTAATACAGACCTCCGCAATGCCCGTGGGCCATCATTCCTTGTTTAATACCAATTTAATAAGTCATTAATCACCACCACTTCAGCTAAAGAACAAGACTTCTGAGCTGGTGGTGGACAAGAGAAATTGCAGTTGCTTTCAGCTGCAGAAGCAGGACAGAGATGGGCAGCACAGGAGAGACACATGCCTAACACCTCATCTGATGTCCACCACCAGAAAACCTGATGGCCAAGGAAGACCCAGTGGAGCTGGAGTTCTGCTATGGACTGCCCAGGGAGATGGTGGGGTCTCCTTCTCTGGAGACATGCAAAACCTGCCTGGAC
>JAOXNG010000002.1:36675122-36685239 GCA_028566535.1 Scolopax minor
GGCTTGGAGCAACCTGGGCTGGTGGGAGGTGTCCCTGCCCAGGGCAGGGGGTTGGAACTCGATGGTCTTTAAGTTCCCTTCCAACTCAAACCATTCTATCATTCTATGAAAGTGAAGGACAGGTCAGGCTGTCCTCACAAGGAGCAGTGTGTTCCTGTCAGCAGCACATAGATCTGCAATTATATTTCACAGTCGTTAAATACAAAAATTCTTTTAGCAAAAACTTTGTCCCATTGACACACTTGGCTGTATTTCTCACGACCCAGATTGCATTTACTCTGAGACTTTGACTTTACCAGGCAGAAACTTTAATTACCAGCTGTAAAATTCCAGGGAGGATTGGCAGGTCGGATCCTCCTGAGGCTGGAGATACTCCTTAAATCCATCTGTTTGTGGTGTCAGGAATGTCCCTCTGGTGCCCCACAGTCCTCCTGGCGTGTGCTTGGCTTGTTAAAAGAGAGAACCAAAATGGGTTTGGTGGTGCAGTTCCACTGCCTTCCCTCATGAGAAAGCTCCTGTTTGTCTGCCACGTTATTGAGCCCTTCTAAATTGGAGAAAGCACGTGCCGGGTGAGGGGGAGATGAAGGCTGAAGGCAGTCGGCGCTAATCGGTGTCTCTGGGCTTCCCCAAAATAAGAGATGAACTAGAACAGGGAAAAAAACCCACCCCATATTATAAATGTTATTATCTGATTTTGTGCTGTATCATCTGTGACTGTTTCCCTCTGTAGGGATAGGTTAACTCTTGCCACGGGAGCCAAAAAACCTGCTAATAACAGCGGCAGGGATGGGATCCTGCTGGGTGTTGTGCTGGAGGATTTCTCTTCCTGGCAGGTACAGAAGCATCCTACTGAAGCATTTCTTCCAGCCCTGTCTCCTTGCTACAGACAGCCTCTGATGGGAGCCTGGATAAGAACTTAAAAGAATAGCAAAGCACTGATCTCACCCAAAGGTTAATGGCTGGGTTAAGGCGAGCAATAGGCTGTTCAGGAGACAACCCTGTTCTCGCCACGCTTGACTCTCTCCCTCACATACCCCACTGCCTTCTCAAAATGTTTCGTGTCACTTCAAAACCTGAGAGCCACACTTTGGATCAAATGCAGGCTTACCTAAAGCTTCAGTAAGTTTTTTTGTTGTTTTTTTTTTTTTTTTTTTTTTTACTTTGCCAACATTAGTGATCCCTTCGTGAGGCTGTCGGCAGCATCAGCACCCCTGGAACAGCCCAGCCCAGCAGAGCAGCCCTGGGGGTTTATCCTTCTCATTTATTGAAAAAAAAAAATTGCATTTTAACCTCTTCCTGGGGAGTCGCTTCATGTGTGTGTGTTTGTTGGAGAGGTGGATCCTAATTTTATCAAAGTTCAGCTCTTCTGGAAATTGCCTCTGTGCTTGTGGTTCTTGGTAGTTAGGCAATAAAAGGGACAGTAAGGCTTAGGACTAAAAGCCAAATTATTTTTGGCTCTCATGGAAGCTTTCTGCCATTGGGCATCACGCTGAACTTTATCTTTTAGGTGAGGGACAAATAGAAGAGATCTCTCCAGCAAACTGGACACACCTGATTTATGACCCTGGCAGCACCAAAGAGGTGTTAAAATTACCTTTGGACACCTCAGTCTGCAGATTGCTTTCTTTTTTTTCCTCATTACTATTCTGTAATAGTAATTCTTTAATTACTTTGATAAAGTAATTAAATACCCGCAGGAAAAATGGAGATTTTTTTTTTTCAAGGAACATTATGACATTTGTTTAGCCAGCTGCAATTGTCTTACCAATTGATTGGATTGATGAAACTGCCAAAGAGTTTGAAATGTAGGGAATCAATTCTATTGATTTATCCATAATTACCTAAAGTAGCCTTAATCTGTATTCACCTCCAGGTGTGGGAATGGTGTGTTACAAAGGACAGTGCTGCCAGCAGAAAATGAGGGAGGTTCCCCTGCTGCAAACTGTGAGATACTGTCAAGTATTTGAAAATTTGGGGCCTAATTCAGTTAGAAATTTCATGCTTGGCAGGGAAATTTGCCTGTGATGTCCTTTCCTACCCTGCCCATGAGTGGCTTATCTTTTAAAAAATTATTTCTCTTTCCAGACTAAACGCTGCTTTAAAAAACAGCGTGGTAGGAAAAAACATTTTCTCTTGTATTGATTTTTTACCACTGCAAAAACTAGCTCAATTCCCATCTCGGGTCAAGTGGAAATAAGAACTAAGATGACATCTTTGAAGAGATTCCCCTCTTGCATTGCTAATGGCCTGTAGGTGTCTGGCCTGGAGCAGGTATGGGGAAACCATATTCCTTCCCAGTTTGGAAAGGCAGAGCTGGGATCAGCATCTCTTTGCTCCCACCAGGCTGCCAGGAGAGCTGGGTCTGGAAGCCTGGGGAGAAACTGGGTGTTGAAGCTCCACCAACTTTGGCCACCAAGTTTAGGAGCATTTGGGAGCCCACAGAGCCGGCTTCTGTGGTGGCACATTTGCCTGGAAAGGCAAATAAGCAAATTTTTAGCGAATAAACTCACCGAGGGAAGGTGATGATATCTGTACCGTAGCAAAGACTTTTTTGCATTTTATTGAGCAGTGCATGATAATGAAAACTGCTTGTTTAATAGCTAACCTGATTGCAGAGATTTCTTCCAGCAGCGCTACAACAAATTACATTTGTTTTAAATTAGAAGATCTATTGCAAGTTTTTGCCAGCTACCATAATAAGAAACAGTCTCTGAACTCAGTAAGTCTTCTTCCTTTAGAGTATTAACGTTTGGGTTAGAGGAACACTAATGCTGTCCATTTGCAATAAACTCCCAGATATAAGGAAGGCAGGTACTTTCCTGCTCCCTCATTGTAATGATTTTGACTTTCATTTGACTTGTGCAAAATACGAGTATGAGGTCACTACGTATCCTCTGTGTTCCAGGCTTAAAATTATTGGAGAATCACCATATGTTACACAATGCCAATAGAGAAGTGCTTATAGAGTATGTTAAAATGCCAGTTTTAATTCCTGTGTAAGTAAAAAGTTGTTTAAAACTTAACTGTGCTCTGCCACGCTGAGAAGTTGAAAAAGAATTTGTGGGTATTTGAAGTGATTGCTGTTTAAAAGGAGGCTTTGCTATTCATGCTTTAGTGAGCATTTGCTCAGGTTTGGGTTTTGCAGTGGGAATTCAAGGTCTAGGTCTGTTGTTTCCTACGCAGCCTGACAAGATAAGAGTAGTCTGTCTCAGAGATGCACAGTAAATTTGTCTCCCGGAGAAGCAGAAGCTCAAGCATGGAAAGCATGATGATGTGCAGGAAGGCTGATCAGCTGTAATAAAGCATTCATTATCCTTCCATCTAAATTAACTGAAATGACATCATAATAGTGCCTTTTATAACCTCACTCCAAATTCCCTCTCTTTTTATTGAATTATCAGCTAAAGCTAAATTATTTTAAGCTGTGTCTGTATATTCTTGTTTAGATAATTATTCTGTCATTAGGGAAGTCGTTCGTTCGTTCTTTCGTTCTTTTTGGATGTTCACTTCAGGAAAAAACACTGGGGAGGACATTTGTGGCTTCTATTTTCTTGTCAGAAGTACTTTGCAAAAAGTGCTTACAGTGTAAACCCGAATCCCTGGGTACTAGAGCTAACTAAATAGAGTAGAATATGCTGTAAGATTGTTCCTACTTTTGCAGTCTCTCTCTCTCTCTCTACATTATTTCTCCTGAAAAGTCTCTTTGGGGGGGCAGTTTGGTCCGTGTGTGCATTACCTGATGAGAGGGGTGCGTTGCGGCACCGTTCCAGCTTTCCTCGGCTCCTTTAGCTTTTGCCAATCCTTTCTGGTGATGCGAGAGGCCAAATGAATGAAAATGGGGCAGAGAATATTTTTAAACACGAGCGAACAAGCAAATCAGGGCATTTGACTAATTCCGAGAGAGAACGGAGGAAGAAAAACTGACTGTACCTGAGAAAGAGGGGAAAAAAAACGAGTTGTTTGGCACAGTGACGACTGATACACTTATAAATTGAATCCCTTTGTCCCTTCTTCATTTATTATTGCCAGTAGAAGTCTAGAGTTGATATATACGAGCAGCCTCCTGCATTCAGTGAGGTTGTTTGTAGGAAAAAGAGCCTCCTTGCAAAGGTAAAACTACAGAATCAAACCATTAATTTTTCAGTACTCGGTGGAAGAATCTCTAAGCATGTGTCCACAAAACAATTAACCACCTGTGGGCCTGTTGGAAATGATTAATAATCAATAAGAGTGAAAAATCCCCAGAACTCAGTAGTTGCAGCAGAAGTTGGTTCCTGGCTTGAATCAGCAGCATATGAATTGATTTATTGACTCTGGATTGAAAGCCATAAATGGAGAGAAATTACTGAGGACATTAAGACAAATGTGCCCGTTTGCCAAAGGCAGGACAAGGTGAATGATACCCCACCACATCAGAGGAGTTTCCTTAACCTGGTCTATTGGGATTTTTTGAGAATTTCTGCTCTTGATGGCCTGTTCTGAGCATCACAAAGTATTTCCCAATGTCAAACCTGTGCCATGGTTTATCTCCTGTTCCTCTGCCATATGTTTGTGTCACTCTGGAAGCCTGGTGCCTTCAACTGAAGTTCCAGCTGAGGCCAAATAGATGAAGAGAAATATTTCACATCTCCCAGTGGAGCCTTTATCCCAATGGAAGCCAGGTTGGGCATTTTGTAACCGGTTGGCACGTTGATTCTCAGCTCTTTTTTTACTGCCCTGGGATTCGGCACCTCTGTACTCAGCGGGGACAGTCCCTGCCTCACAGGACCTAGGTACAAGAGCAGAGACACCAGAAAGCTGCTGATGCATTTGGAGCCACCCCCAGGAGCTCAGCACACATAAACCTCCTCTGTCTGGGGTGTTAATTGTGGTATTCGATAGATACTGGTGCCCTTTAGCAACGATTGTTTTTCCTCCCACATACCCTGAAGTGACTTCCTTCTGTAATCACATTCCTCTATTCCAGTCACATCATAGGAAACGTTAATTTCCTTTGTTTAATTGGGTTGATAAAGTCTTTTGTCTAACAAATCTTTGGCAATATGCTAGCGTTCGGGTTTGTTGCCGCCTGTGACGTTCTCGGGATCGTACCAGAGAACACTGGGATCAGATCCAGCCTCTGGACTTCCCTCTTTTTCAAGGTTTAACTTTAGTGGCTCTTCCTGACACAGATAATGTATTCTTTTATCAACGGAAAACTGAGCTTCAAGAAAAGCACTTCTTTTTATGCGCATGCAACTGGAAGCTAATCTTCATTATTAATTAGAGCCCGATAAGGTGTGCCCCTGTGGATTGATGTTCTCCATCTGAGTTTAGGAGATAGTTTTGATACTTGTCTGTTGGCCCAGTGCTGTCCGAGTGCACCTTTGTCCTTATGTCTGTCGGCCACAGCCAGATTATTCTTTTGGTTTAATTCTGCCTGTTCTGAAAAGCCACGTTTCCCTCATTTTTTTTTCAGTTTCTCTAACTTTGACAGTGAAATTACTGAAAATGGGCTTTGGAGGAGGAAAAGGATAAAACTAACACCTGGGATGATTTGTAAAATTTTTCTCCTTGCTCTTGGACTTTATTTGGGTAGAAACCTGAACCGTTTTTACGTTCCTGACTTGCAGCAAATTTCACAGGCGATAACAGAGCATTTCATCCAGTATAGCTGAGAATTCATCAACCAATTTTTTTTTCATCCAAACGACCTCTTCAGCGTAGTGATCTTTCTGTCTGATTAACCACAGGGACTGGATTTCATACCAAAATGGTGAAGCTGTGCCAACCTCACTATCTTGCTTTTGCCTTTTAGCCCTTCGTCCCTTGTTAGTTCTTCTGCTTCTTTTTCACCCAATTGCAGCTCGTTCACAGGATGGTGTTTGGACACTCCAGGTAGAAATACTTACTTTTTTTTATATCAGCTGACACCTATCCTCACCCTTTTGTGGGCATAGAAGAGATTACGAGGTGGGCAGGAGTATATGGGGTGGTAATGAGTGATCTCAGCCTGATAAAAAAACTACATTAATCTAAATGCAGCCTCGTTGGGCCCTGAAACAGTAGAGCTTTTTGTCAAGGTGAAGGAAAAGTACTGTGAGAAAATCTCTCTGCTCTTGTTGTCCCAGTATGCTATACAGCTTACTAACTCTTATTGCCACTATTTTAATATATATTCTTAAATTTAACCTCGGCAGATAAAAATCATGGTAATTTTGGTGTTTTCTCTTGGCACTGGGCGTACTGGACGTGAACGTGAGCTTGGTCATTCTTGTGACTTCAGTTGTACCAGGAGGTTGTGGCACTTGAATTGGTTGCTGATTGATGTACTTCATAACTTCCCTTTTCCTCAGTTAAACCTGGATTATTTGGATGGATCATTCCCTTATCGTGCTGTTCCAGCCATGTTTCACTTTGCGGTACCATCACCCGGGGTAGAGGTATTTGCCTGTCCCCGTCTTGTAGTAAAGGGATTGTCAGTATTTCCACAAATCCTTTCAGTACTGGTCGAAACAGGCACAAAATCCTCATTGATTTACACTCGATTTGCAGCTGAAGATATTCTGTTATAATAAAAACACCATTGTCTTGACTTTCACTGGGACAAGAGCTGGGCTTTCTGGGCCGACGTACGTTGGGAAGTGTTTTGTGCAGCGACGGGAGGATTGAGTGTAGCATCAAATGAAATCAAATTTCAAATGGGGTTTGAATAATTCAAAAATCAACCCTTAAACCTCTGCATCTCTTCTTTTGATGTTCTTTTGTAGAAAGTCAGGAGGAATACCTGCCTTCCTTGAGCAGCCTGAGTACTGGGGTCGCAGAGGGGCTGTGAGAAGGTGGTGATGGTTAATTACAGCTGCGCTTTGACAGATGCGCTGGGGTTTGGGCCTTCTGCAGCTGCAACGTACAGTAGATTCTGCATTTATTTGTTCTTTATGGGTATTCACTAAAATGAATATGGGGGAAAAATGAGAGTTACAATTTAAAGAAAAATAATGGTATATAAAGTAATGAGATTGTTCCAAAGCTTAATTAGATGGAGCAGATTGAATACATTACAGTGATGTCTTGAGGCAACATAATTAAATTGTAGGCATAATCCTCCCTGTATTGGAACTGATTTTATCTTCATAAGGCAAGGAGCGTTAGATGGCCTTTCCTACTATGTTAAATTACTAATTCCTCTAGGAAGACTTATGGATCTCATAGTATTATCAGACTTCAAAACCACAAAACAGGGTATAAGTCTACATATCAAACTGTTGATAATCTGATTACATGGATAACTTCAGTTTCAATCTTAGTATGTGCTAGAGCCTGGTAATTGAATCATAGATCTAAAATACATATATCTGCAGTGCATTGTTGTGTATGCCGAATTCATCTCATTTATAAAATCTCTTAATGAAGTTGTTTTCTTCTGACAAAGCCCCTGGTGAATAATGGGCAGAAGTGTTGTTCCTGAAATGCCTCTCTGTGTATGCGGGATGAAAGTGCCCAGATGCCTGTGACACCTTAGCTAGAAAGAGTAATACTGCAAAATTTATCTCTGTGTGTATGGACTTAATTTTTTCTGAATATTCGTTTATATTTTATGTGTTATTTAATCTTTTAGATTTCTTTTTGTATTGTCCTTTGTAAATTTTTTTTATTTTCACATTTAGATACTTTCCTTCACCTCCATTACACTGCTGTGAGGGCAATCTGACTTTATAGTACAGATACATGCCAGTGGTGTCAAAATTTTTGCCTTCCTTTATTAATCTAGTGTACATAAATAATCTCTCTTAGCATCCTGATGCCCGTGTGTTATCTGCAGGTTTCATTTCTCTTGGGTTAGCATTTAGCTAAATATTGATTATTTTTTTAGGAGAGATTACTAAGTATTTTACATTCAGTGAAATATCTTTTGAACTGCTGCTGCTACTGGTTTGTTTTAAATAATTATGATATTTGTTTGTCAGCCTGTAGAAAGATTAAATTTGTTGTTTGCATTTGATAGTGAACTCTCTTTTTAAAGATTACTCTTGGGGACGGGAAGGGGGAGGAAAGGAGTACATGTCATGAGTGGTCTTTATCGTTGCTGGAGACATAAATCTCTAGCACAGTCTGCTCAAAAGACAAGCTCATTTGTCTGGGCATTAGTTGGCAGTTTCCTAGCATAAATTTAAAGTTTT
Organism: Scolopax minor; assembly: GCA_028566535.1. Classification (NCBI taxonomy): domain Eukaryota; kingdom Metazoa; phylum Chordata; class Aves; order Charadriiformes; family Scolopacidae; genus Scolopax; species Scolopax minor. The sequence continues at coordinate 36,683,282 of JAOXNG010000002.1, forward strand.
CAGGAGGAATCTAATGTTTATTTTGGAAATGGAGATTAGGGTACCAAAGAATAATATGTTTACTTTTCAGCACCATGAATATGTAGTGACCTACTTACACTCTACCATTTGGTTTTATTTTTAAAGCTTGTCAAGGCAACTCCTATTGCAAGGGAAGAAGCGGCCTTTTTAGAATAGCAATAAACTACACTGGATAGTAAATTAGAATTTTAGAAGTAGAACAGCAAACAATGTTATGAAGACTGTCCTTCAAGAGGATTGTACCATAAATAAAACAGCGTTTGCCTTATGTGTTTAGACTGTTTTGTTTGACCTGCAAGTTAAAATACAGCCAGTGGTGAGTCTGGGTTCGATACAACACTATGATGCTGTAACTTTAAAAACAGTATATACTTTTTTCTAATAAACTGAATTTTTAATGACCTCTTGATAATCATGAAACATGTCAAAAACAAGCGATTTTATCCAGAACATTCTTTGTGTTTCTGCATATGCTAATTTACTTGATTGATTTTGAGAACATCTGCATATAATTCTGTATACTTAACGGTGGTGAGATCACACTGCTTTTCAAGCAACAGCTACAAATCTCACTTTCCAGAGAGACTCAGATTTTTGACTAATTGGGATGCCAAACGTACAAAGGTACCACAGAAGAGCATGTAATTATGTCATTTTCTCTTGATCTTTCAGAGTCTTCCTGCGAGCAATTAATCAGTATGCAGATATGCTAAATAAAAAATTTCTCGATCAAGCCAACTTTGAGTTACAGGTAAGAAAAGAACCACCAGTTTCTTGGGGGCTAATGTTAATGTTGTAATAAATTTCTGTCCTAAATGCATAATTTTGGTGTGTGTATCTAGTGGGAGGCGTCCCTGCCCGTGGCAGGGGAGTTGGAACAAGATAATCTTTAAGGTCCCTTCCAACCCAAACCATTCTATGGTTCTATACGTCCTTGTGAAGCCCAGGTGACCAATTAGCCCAGTTAAGTCATTTCAGGTTCAACAGGTATGTACAATCCATTCGTGTCTTGTGGGTCATATCCTAGGAGAGCACCAATTCTCACCCAGAGCATCACCAAAACCCCTTCCTGTCCTTCAGAAACTGCAAAAAAGGGTTGTCCCCCCCTTTCTGCAGCAGAATTCTTACTCAAACGTGGCATCCATGTGCCCAGCCGGTGAGAAACGTGATGGTTTAGGTCACTTACTCAAGATCCATTTTTCTTTTTTTTTTTCATATTGATGTGTTCACATTCAATTTTACTCAAATCATCAAAACACAATCGATTAGGATTTGTAGATGGGAAAGGTCTCATGGAGACATAAACACACGGAGGAGATGTACTAAGAATATATCAAGAAACACTGTGTCTTTGGTGTCTGTTATTGTCACCTTTAAATATTTATGTGCATAATTTAGATACTGCTAAGATGTTTTGTAGGTGTGAAGAAAAACATTCCAGAGAATTAATGGTATCTATTCTTGTCATTTTGGGGTCTTTCAGCTTTGGAACAACTACTTCCACCTGGCTGTGGCTTTTCTCACACAAGAATCTTTACAACTGGAGAATTTTTCAAGTGCTAAAAGAGCAAAAATACTTAACAAGTAAGTCCTGTTCGTCATCTAAATCATGGACAAGAACTTGAGGTCTATTAACATAATTTTAGTTTAATTTCTTAGCTAAATCCATTCAAATTGAGATGCAATCATGGTATAATGAAAGGTTGGCTTTAAAAACATGAATCAAGTATCGCATGTGTTTCTACCCTTGAATCAAGATCTAAATTACATGATTCATTACTGATGAAGACAGTATTTTATACTGCAGGATGTTCATAAAGTCAAGACTTTTCAGAAGTATTAACATATTATAAAACAGAATTTTTAAATCACTTTAGCTTTGTGCTTATTCTAATCTCATTTTATGTGCGCTCTTTATTGCTTAATCCCTGACGGCC
>JAOXNG010000002.1:36797047-36808538 GCA_028566535.1 Scolopax minor
AATTTTGTAGGTTAGTTAACGCCTGAGATCAAGATCATGAGAGAAATCACAAGAGATTTTGAGCATAAGAAAATCCCCACATGAATAGTTTTACAGAAAGTAACACTTACACACCTACAATTACCCATACGTTTTCCTGAAATTATTCAGCTGATTAATACAGGGAGGTTACACCAAGTGCAGTAGCTCTTCAGCTAATGACTGAAGTTTGCACTAATTTCATCAAGCCTGTGTTCAAAAGCTTTCAAGACTTATTCCAGCTGCATCAGCCATTACAATAAAATACATCCTTTCAACCTATATATTTTGCATCTTACATCTGAATAACTGCAGGACGCCAGACCTACCAGTACTGCTATGTAAGTATTACACAATCCATACTTTAAAATATTAAAATCAATACACTAAGGATGTCAAATATTCAAGTCAGAAGCATAATGATTTCAAAGAGTAATCGAACAAAAAAATTGCATTTCTAAGACTGTATTACAATCCTTCTTTTAACACATTCCTAGCAAAGCATCAACTTTAAAATATTTGTCCTTAATTGTGAGGTACAGATTGTCCAAAGCCTATGCTCCTGCTTAAAGGGTGTCAACAGAAATATATTTTCACCATGTTAAATAATAATTTCAAAGTAATAGGAGCTTGGAAACATACTCATATCTCAGGTATTTAATGCATTTCACTCCCCTCCTCCCCCCAGTCTCTTTTGTTGCTCCCAAAATCTCTACAGCAGAAATGCTAATGGATGTAAGACATAGCAGGCACACTGTTCCAAGACTGTCAGAAGAAAGCTTTGGTGTGAATAATGCTGAGGGCACCTGGGTTATGACATACTCTGGTAACACATGTTAAAGGCAGCAAAAAACTAGTAGCTGAAAAAAAAAATCTCAAAATAGATCTGAATGGCCTACAGTACAAGAAAGCCCAATCCTTGGAATCTGCTTGTCAGCATAACTCCCATTACACTTATCAGTAATTCCCCAGTACAAGGGCCTTCAAGATAAAAATTCACAGTTAAGCAATATGAAACAGACAATTATTTTGTTGTCTGCAATGTCACAATGCGAATTGGTTATACAGTTCCCAGGTGAACCAAGCCAGACTCAAGGCCAAGGCAGCAGTTTTACACCCAGGTTAGGTACCAGTGTCCCAAAGTTACGCCTCCAGCCTTCTACTAAATTAAAGAGCACTAAACTTTCACCTGAGACTGCACTCACTTTAAAACACATCAAAATACAGGCAGCATGTATATAATGTGAGGTTATTGAATTCTACATCATACTAACAACACCATCATCTTCCCACACCCCCATTGCCAATAAGTCTCCCGGCACAAAGGTAAGAACATTCAATCAAATGAGCTAATATGGATGGAACAAGCTGGCAACGTAGAAATAATTCATAATCCCTTATATTTAACAATAGTTTCTGAAAAGCATTTTACAGCTTTTGGCATGGGAGCGAAGAGAAAAAGTCATGAACAGCATTTCCTTTTTGTGATTAGACAAAGGCCATTAGAACTTGAATCACTGAACAGGAGGAAAACAGTTGTTTTGCAGGTTAATCCTTTCGATACTGGTGTTAACCAGCCAAATGAAGAACAAGGAATCATATACCACTGATACTGAAGTTGTGTTGCAGGCTGGAACCCACAAGCTCCAGAAACAGTCCCCTTTGGTAGCCTCCAGCAAGCTATCAGCACAATCTTTAACAGGGCAGCCTGAAGGACAAACTAGCACAAAACACTTCTGCATTTACATTTTCATTGTGTATTTTGCTTTCCCCAACAGCTTGCTATTTCACAGGAACTGGTGGACTTCTCAGCCTTGGGCAGGGGGTATGAACTCCAGTAGGTATTGTGCAGTATTGCTATTGTAAAAAAACCTGCTAAGCTTTGAAGAAAAGCAGCAGGCAAAGCCGTTAAAATACATGCTTAATTCACAGCAATGATTACACTCCAATGCTACGAACTAAGGGAAGACAGCAGGAGAGGGAACCCCTACACCTAGACATTTCCAGAAGTGTTTTGAAAAATTTGGTTCTATATATTGCCTTGGACAATGCAGAGATGCTTAATTTTAATTACCATCAGGGTGCCGAGAGCACAGATGGATGCCTGTTAATTGAAGCTACCACAGTTTCATGTAAATTGAAAGAATAAATCAAATAAATAAATATCAGTCTCCCAAGAACATTCAAAGTAAAAAATGATAATGCATTTTGGAAGCAAGGAAGGAAATTGTTGTCAGTGAAAAACAGCCTGCAAAGATAACAGACCTCTGCTGGCAGACGACCATCAGTAACAAGTCTGTCTTATCAGGAAGCAACTTGTCAGCCAAATCTGTAGATTAGAGGGACAACCATAAACCAGGCAGATATACTGTAAGGGTAGACCAACTCAGAGAGGTGTTGTCTTAAATCCAGTGACAACAGAAATAGTAATGCAAGTCAATAAATGTGCTGGATGCAGACACAGGAAAGAAAAAGAAAAACTAGTCACCGTGCACAAAACCGGAGTAAGCAACTAAAGATCACTATGTCTTAAATAACAAGGCAGGAAGTGGGGAAACAAGCCAATGAAACATAGACAGTCAAGAAGTTTCCATTAACAATACTCTCTGCTAGATTTCAACAACTGAGTTATTCAAACCCTTTTATAGCTAATTTAGAAACTCTAGAAGTGACAGGTTCATAGCCCTGAATACACAAGTATCTCAGAAATATGAAATAGAGAATATTAAAGCGAGACAATTCTTTGCAGACACGGCCACAAGATTACTCTTTGAGAACAAGGACATGAACTGTAAGAATAGATTCTTGCCAAAGTCAGTATCTGCAGTCATCAGCACCTTACTTGAAAGAGATCAGCAAATAGCCTCAGCCTATAGTTACTTTCAATAAACACAAGCCTCAGATGAACAGAAATCACCAAAATACCACACTTGGCAGCAGAGTCAAGAAACTACTCCAGTAACTGCTCTGGGATAGGCTGTGTCAGCAGAATCCCATGACAGCCCCTCAGTTTTATGCCTTTTGGTAATTTTGACAAGTAAGGAGTAGCACTGTTCACAACACACTCCACAGCAAAACTCTCACTTCAACACTGTCTTATTCCAAGCACAGGTGTGACAACTGCAGCTGTGCTCTGTTATGGGAGCTGCACCTGAAGAGCAGAAAGCCATGGCAGACAAACAATATACAGAAATGGATTCATGAATGAAACAAGCTTCCATAAAAAGCCAACAGCAACAGATCTATTTTGATAAGGAGCATTGATCACTTAAAATACAAGTCCTGGATAAACTGCAATACTTTGTATGGGAAAGATAACAGATTTTACATGCAAGCATTCCTAGTTACAGGCAGCATGAGAAGAACAAGTAGAGTTAAACAGTATTGATAAACATTGTACATAAATTAGCCTACAGATTCTATCAAACTATTTCACAATAAGGAAATACCTCATCTTGTTCATAACACTTTTGCATTATTTTCTTCTCTACAAGAGGAATATACAAGAGTTTTCAGAGGAACATTTTTTTCAGGTAAGGAGCAGCTATGGTAGGACTTACAAGTAATGTCAGTGTCTTCAGAAACATAGAAAAACCAAAATATGAACTGCAGCATCTTGCAGTCTTACCAGAACTGAACAGCTATGCAAAACTAAGCTTAAGTATGGCTATTTTAATAAAGAAACTCTCGAACTATAAAAACAAGGCTGAGTAGTCATATTTACAAAGTACCCTTTAAAAAAGTAAAAATCAGCATTGATACATAATGCATTAGTTTATTCCAATAGCTTAAACGGTCTAGAGATACTTCCAAGACCAGCATTGCTCCTACTGACATCACCCACAAACATCCTCTCCAGTTTGTATTAAAACTTGTCAACTGGAGAAAGCAAGGAAGATATCAGTAATAGAAAGTATGATGCATTGCAGATAGGAAGATTAGTTTTTAAGAGACACTCAAGGAAAAGATGGCTAGGTTTATGCTGAGAAATGTAGTCAGACCTCCCCAGTACTAGAAACAGTATAAACACATCATTGCAGCCTTCTATTTTGGCTAATTAGCTCTGCCAAGAAGGAGAGTATGTTTGCAGAGGCAGAGCACAGTGTTAATGCAGTTATGCTGTTTCTGGGACCTACCTCGTTAAGAGCTGCGCTGTGTGGACACATGCTAAATTATTCTGCATAAAAGCCATTATTCCTATTACATGCATCTCTGTTCAGAGCTGAACTTTCACATTTGATTTTAACATTGCACTTTTTAAATCTGAAAAAATAAAAGCAGGCAAATATAACTCACAAAGGGTCAAAAGCCAGAAAGATGGAAAGGCCACTAATTTCTGCAGCATTAAATCACAACTTAAGATGTTTCCAACCACAGCCGCTGTAGATTGGTTTCTCTCATCAGTTTTTGATAATATATGTACTATTTACTGTATAAAGGCAAACTACCTCCAAATATTAAATATTCCATCTTTTAAATGTTCTTCGAAATATTTTACAACTGCTTCATCCTATGACGCTCTGTAGAGTGTACAGATCATTAGTTTCAGCTGCATCTATGTCTAGCTATGTGGTTATGCCCACAAATTCCAGGACTAAATGCTCCAAATGAAAGACTGGTATCTGAATTAATTGTTCTCACCTTTAGCTCAATCTGAAGCCCTGTTGCAGATGACTTCCAAATTTCAACCATTAACACAGAAAAGCCTTTTATCAGCCTGCCTTGCAATGCTCCCCATGCTCCACTAGCTACTTACAAGCTGCAGAGCACTGGCAAACTCAGAGAAATGTTACTGATGCTGGGGCAAGAACACCTTCAGGTAAAGCAATCCAGAAGATGAGGCTGCTTCACTCCTGTGCAGATGATTACATTCTACTGGGTGTCTAACACAGTCCTTGGAGCAGGAACCAATGACCACTTCAATCTCAATGCTCAAATGAGTAGGCTGCAAAGCCAAAGTCTTTCTTGCCCACACTTTCCCTGTTGTCACAGTGCATTCTTTTCCGAGCCTTGTCACAGCTCTAAAAACTAAATTTGAGATATGGAAAGCTAGGAAAGTACCTCTCCAACATCTACTTTAGACTGAAAGCTAGGAAAATCTACAACCAAGAAAGAAATCAACCTGCATCTCCTTACTACCTCTATGGGTGCTCCAATAACTTGGCTATCTCACCAAATACAGACTGTAAACACCACTCAGTGTCCCTGGAAATAAAAATTGCATCAGCTCAACATGCACACCTGATGTGGTTCCTAGGAGAGGCAGGGAGGTAAGGCACGGTTCAGCCCTAGCATTTCCAGAAGGTGGTGGTGGCATCTAACTACCCAGCCTCCTGGAATATCATCTGTCTTGCACAGCCCTTCATGCCTGCCACGGCATTTTACAGCAATAAACATACACGCTACTCTAGGGAAACTGTGTTACATGTCACAACTGGTCAACATTACGGAAAACAATTCATTTCATACCTTCAGCATAATTGTAACAGTATCATTATTTTATGCCAGAAATGCCACAGTTGAGTTTTCTAGAGAGCTACAAAAATACCTGATTTTGAATGTGATGAATCCTTAGCGAATAACAGTTCATCCTTGTCATTCTAAGCATAAATTGTTTTTGTGTTTCTTCTGTGCTTTTTGTACTGAACAAGTACTGGCAAATACACAAATCCATAATTTTACTGTTTTTTATCTCTCTCTCTTTTTTTTTCTTTTTTTTTTTTTATCTTCAGAGCAACAATCCTTTTTATTTGAATTGCCAGCTGTATGGAAAATCTGATTACTGCCTCGTCCTGCTGAATAACTGCCTGGCCAAGGTGGGCAGGACCGAAGAGCTGGCTTTTTTAAAGCCTTACCTGGAGATGCCTTTCAATAAAAGGTCCTTTCGCAACGGTGTTGGGTCGGGAATTAAAAAAACTTCCTTTCGAAGAGCAAAGTCATAAACAAATGTTCGAAACCATCGCCCCGATTTTAGCACCTGATGTTTCACTTTGTGCTTAAAATCATTTTAATGCTTTTCTATGATAAAACCAACAGAGAGGAATGTACCCGTGTCTTCATCATGTAAGCAGATGTTTATTTCAAAGTGCACAAGCCAAGTGGAGCAGATGGGATTGCTCAGAAAGGGCTTTGTTTCCAAAGTTACAGTATCGTAGAGTTTTGTGTTGAAATGAATGTTTTCATTTGGTTAATTCCCTTTCTTTGTAAAGCTATGGGTTTAATCACCCTGCTCTTGATTAATACAAAATTAGTCCTGTGCTGTGAATAGGTGTGTGCAGGCAGCCTGTCGGGGGGCTGATGGTATTACTCCTGACATCCCTCCTCTGCCAGAGCTGGGCAAACCCAGCAGCAAGGCAAGGCAAGGCAAGGCATATTTTCCTGTCCCAAATCACATTTACTTGAAGCCAACAGCTTTGGCAATATTAATACAGATTTCAAGTACTGATTTCACATTTCCAAAGGTATGAAGGGCCACTGGTGAAAGACAGAATCAGGCCCGCCTTGTAACTTCTAGTTTCTTTTTAATATAGTTATTTAAAATTACTTTAGCAGGAAATAATCTCTTGAGATGTGTCATCTCATTTCCAGAAGAGTCCTGGGAAATCACTCTAAGGCAGGGTCTCAGTGCTGCTCCCTTTGCCTCAATTAATTGACTTCTGTAGGCAACACACATCTGATCAAGTGTGCCAAATGCAGTTCCTGCTCCTCTCCTACAGTGGTGGCGCAGTAATTAATGATGAGGTTTTTAATATCCTATTTTTTTTAAAAAAAAAAAAAGGTCATTTGGTCTGAAAATATGTAAATGTGGAGTGAAGGTCATCTGCTGAGTGATATACATGTCAATTTTACCCTGTGGCTGTTTCCTCCAAACGCAGTGTAACAAGCTGTAACGTCGGTTTGAAGTGTCCGTGCAAAATGCTTTTCCAATTCAAAGCTAAGATAACAATAAATAGTTATATTGATGCTTTCTAATATTTCCCTGTTAAATATCATAACCTGGGAGATGGCTATTAAACCTGGAATAAGGTGGGGTGGCACCATCACCGCTATGAAGCCCATGGAGAAAAGTAACTCCAGCAGGTGCTGGTGTGATACTGGGTTTCTGGAGTGTAGCTGCCTAATTTCTGGCTGGTTCCAGTAGACCAAACACACTCCTCTCCATGTTTGCCCATGATGAAATTCTTAAAATATTGTATTTTTTTAAAGCTGGTTAAACACTTGTGCTCCTTTTGGGCGCTTTTGGAGTCTAGGTTGGTTAGCTCTTGCAACTCTTAGTCAAGTAACATCTAGAGAACTTTACAAATCTAGGAGGAAAATGTTAGATAATTATTATTCTCATGCACTCTGTCTCGTATAATATCCAGATGGAGGAAGCCCAGGCCACCAAACGTGGTGGCATGCAGGATTTTCACTGCAGCAGGGCATTCACCCGGGCTCATTCTTGGCTGCTGTGATTGCAGCCATGGCAGATGTCCTGCAAATGCAATTTTCCAACTCAAACACTCTCCAGCCCTGCCCAAGAAGCAGCATTTTGATGCCCTTGGCCCCGTAAAGCTGAAGGGTTAGGAATGACTCCTGGCCCATGACTCCTGGGCGTGCTGGTAGGTGTTGCCAAGAGGTACTGACCTGCTGAACACAGGTCCTGAGTGCGGGATCCAACAATACTTCAGGGAAAAAAGTAACATGGATTTAATTCTGCCCTTGTGGAGGCATAACGTGTGTATTCTGCATCTGTGCACATCTGTACTCGGGGAGGTGGAGGTGTTTTGTCGCAGTGCAGCTCCCTGCGGTGGCTCTGTCCCCATCCTGACAGATCAAATCACTGCCCAACTTATTTTTCAGGGAAGAGAAAAAAAAAACCAAACCTGAGATAAGTCCACATTTATCTTTGTCTCGGGCTTTCACATCCATTTTAGTTAACTTTGATTCTACATAATCAAATACATTTCTGCCTTGGTAACCTATGACAAACAAGGTTGTCTGTAAGCAACAGAGCTATATGTATAGCTCCGAAAATCAGCCTCTTTCCATTTATTGTGCGGGTGTAGGACCAAGTCATTTAGTAATTTGGCAGTTGCCTTTGAGCAGGGTATGTTCAGGAAGGCTGAGGAGCTGCTATCCTGCTTGCACAGACCTTCCTCCCCTTTTCTTGAGAGTACAGCCTGCAAGAAAAACAGCTTCTTAGCTACAGGAAAAAGCCCATTATTTATGATTTAGTCATTCCCTGACAAGCCGCTCCACCTTGAGGGATCTGCATATACGAAAAAAAGGTGGTATGAGGAGGCCACCAAGAGCCATAAGTCTTGCACTCACCTAAATCACGCCGGGCAAGCCTGGGAAGTGTAGATTATCCAGCTGAGTTACAGCAGTAGTTCTGTCACTGCTGGCCTGATCTTGCCATCACCACCCACTGGAAACCCACGGCGCCTACGCTGCCTTCGACATGAAATGCTAAACTCTTTTCCGAACTTTAAAGGTGGCTTTATTTTGGAAAGAACAGAGAGTAACCTCAGTGATCTCTGTCAGAAAGTTAGGATCTAACGGTGCCATTGCTGAGCACATGAATTTTTATGCTGACAGAAACTGGAAACACGACATAAAATGTCTTTTTTCGGTCCAAAGAGGACAATAGGAAGGACTGTAGGAATGCTGGCCTACAGCATAATTAATGTCCTGCAATCAATTATATTTCTTTCTCAAGATCAGAGATTCATTACTCTGAAAAGGTATTTTCTTTACTACTTTTTTTTTTTTGGCTAACCTAAGAGAAAGGATAAAGAAGGTGAAAAGGGAACTGCTTCTTCTAGGGATTGATGAGCAAGTTGGGAAGCTGAGGATGCCTTGACCAGTCGTGGCCTTTGGTAGTAACTCAGTCTGTGGCCTTAGATAAGTCACTTCATTTCTACGCAATTTCTCCATCAGAAAAATATGGAGCTACCCCCATCAAGCCATCTTGCATAAGCGGTGTCATGACTGATGGATTTGGGAAGTGTTTTGGAGGTGATTTGGGGCAGTGGTGGCATCATCGTGGGGCTGGGAGAAAGGTATGAGCTCTGCTGCCACATCAGCATGACCTCCAGCATCACCTTAGGGACCAAGCAGCCTAATGCCCCTGTTCATCCTCTGACCTCCAGGGAGCCCTGTGGATTTCAAGGCAATTCCTAGGTTTATGAGCTGTTTTCAGCTGCATTGTCCATTACACCAGGTACTGCCAAAAAAACAGATGAAATGCTCATTCCTTGCTGAGGCTGAGTGAGAGGCATCCTCTGCACCTGCACTTTCAAAGTACAGGTGCTATAGTTTATTCAATCTTCAGCTAATAATAATGTGCATTTTATTCTCTTTTGGTCATTCACCCTTTGGTTAAACACATTCAAATGTATTTAAAGGACGTGCACAATCCCTGAATCCGTAGGGATTTTTTACCTTACTTTGCCCTAACTTCTACCTACCCTTGGAGGCTTTGGACCATCCACTGATGGTTCCTTGTCTTTGGGCTGTGAGAGCCATCTTTGGGCATAGAAGTCACTATGTCCAGCAGCCAGGCTGCCCTCCAGCTGCAGGACCCTGTGCTGCATCTCCATCCCTATCTCCATCTCCATCTCTAGCCCCATCCCCACCTTGCCTGCTGCTCCTCTGCTCCCAAAAAACCAGCTGCGCCTTTGAAGGAGGCAGCTAGGATCCACCACGAGGTGAAAATAAAAAGAACAAATCCAATAAAATATGAACAAGTGAAATCTGCCTGAAGACAAAAGGAGAAATTAACATTTTTTTTCCTTCTTCACAGGTTATTGGCAAGAAAGGCAATTAAATGGCCTGATGTCATAGCATCTAATTTACTTGCAAGACTGAAAATTAATTGTTAAAATGACATGCCAATACTTGGTTTCTGGTTACCAAGAACATATTAAAGTGTATATATATATATATTTAAGTTTAGAGGTTTAGATTTCCTCATTTGCTATTATTTGCCTGTAGATGGTAATTTATTGCCTTAAAATACTGAAAGGAAGAAAGGAAGTCTCTTGCTGCTTTCAGCACTGGATATAATTTTGACCTTAAGAAAGAACAAGACAGATTTGAGAGAGTATATTAGATGTTATTATTACCGTAATAAAATACAGATAAAAATCATAGTGCAGAAAGACTCTAAGAAAACTATTAAGCATTTGTCATATAAAGAAAATCAAAATTTAACTTATCAGATATTCTGGCACTTTAAAGATTCATCATGAAAAATTACTTCTAACAGTGAAGCGTTTATGCAATATGTCATTGATGAGCTGTCTGCTTAAACATTTAAAGAGTTTGGAAAAAGATTTAAAAAAAAGTCAAAGATACGCTTTTATTAATCTGAGAGAATGCTTCACTGTATTTAAATTTATTTTTAATAGTGAAACAGTATGGCATCACATTTTTTTAAGAAAACAAGCTGAGCTCGTTGCTCTGCCCTAGCAGGCGATGGTTAGTGACCCCAACAAACTGAGGATGCCGCTTGTTGACTGAAAAAATGGCACAGCTGTACATCAGAATTCACTCCAGTGGTCACTTTTAGAGCCAGGGGAGGAGGAATTTTTCTGCCTTTGTGGTGATAGAAAGACTTTCTTCTAATACTCTACAGGATTTGAAGTGATTGGATTGTTTATGCTTAAAATTAAACATATCTTAAAAGCTTGATCAACTGAGACCTATCTTCTCCAAGTCTTCAGCATGAACCTTTCAGAGGCCATAAAAGGGCTCGATATGACAAGAAATGAGCTGTCGAGTGCTGCTCTCGAGACATCATCCACCACCCATTGAAGTCAACAGAAAGCCACTTTCTGCTCCTCTTCAACGGGCTTTGGATCAGACGTTCGGCGTACTAATGGTAAGAGTAGTTTGTGTTCACTCCTTGCAGTCGGTCAAATGAATCCAGTGAATCTCTATGGCAACCCTTGAGCACCTCATTGCAGCTATGTGCACTAATAGACTTTTTTCCCCAAAAGCATTCTCATCGATTTTTTTTTTTCCCCTGTGGTTTGTGCGTACTTGTCTCTTTTAGCCCACCATATCTCAATTTTGCATCGCTGGCATCTCAAAACCACAGCCAAATGCTGGAGCTGGGAGCTCCACGAGGAGCCCAGGCCACCAGGGTTGGCTCCGTGTCTCCATTAGCATTGTAATTAGTAGCATGACACTTGGATGAACCCAAGGTCTACAAGGACACGTGTATAAATGTATTGTTAATCACAGAAACGTAAATACAGGAGTGAGCATTATTCTAGAGAGATTTCAGTCCCCTCAATGCTTTTTCTTAAAATAAAAAGCATGTGGGCAAATAGATGGTGGTTATACATGTTGCAGAGTTTTGTTTACTTTGTTTTCAAGTAAAAATCATAAAATGAATGAAAAGAAGAAATGGATCTCAACTTGATTCAAAACACAGGGGGAAAGGGAGAATATGTACCAGTAAAAATGACTGGTTTACCCCACT